>CM040630.1:10050608-10650608 GCA_022818045.1 Neotoxoptera formosana | reverse complement strand
GAGATGGAACGACGACACGCGGGTTACAACTTTACAAGAGCGACCGACTACAGCTTTTGCCCAAATGCGTGCGACGACTAAGTCGACGTCGCCGCCGCCGCCACGGCCACCTCCACCGACACCGCCGCCACCGCCGCCACCGTCGCCGCTGGAGACATTGACTTTATCGCGTGAAAAGGGCGTGGAGAGGGAAACGCCCGAGGGCGTTAGCCGCCCTATACCTCTGTGGCTCTATTATACCGATCGGACCGGTTGACGTTGATCACAGCAGATAATAATAATATTATGTACAATAAACTAGAACCGCTATAAAAATAATATCCTAATAATAATATTGCGTTTAGTCGAAGCGGACGGCAGCCATTTAAATCGGGTTCACAGTGAGTTGTGTACAGTATACGTATATACAGTGGAACTTTGATGAGTCGAAATAAATGCCGTTCCCTAGGGAAAACCTCGATTGCTTCGAGAGGAAAACTATAGCGATGATAACTCGAACATTCAGTGTGCCGAATATAGACTATTTATTATTGTTTTTTACAATAATTACATTACAATATCTTAAATTATTTTTTGTCAAATTGTAACACTATATGTCTATATATACCTATAATACACATTATTTATATCATATTTTTCAAAGGTTCAACTAACCGGTTAATATATTTAAAAACTATTAATACCAATAGGTAACTAATATTTGAGTCGTCTATTTTCCAGTATTTGTTATAGTTATTTAAGTACAACAAAAACATGTAACCATTGTCCCATATAACCAACAAATAAAAAAAGCTATTCTAAAAAAGATTGTACTTAAATTAAAAAGGGGAGAAAGTAGGTGTACAGCAGGTGTCGAGTGTGTACATTGTCATTGAGTAAGTATCACTATAATGGGGCGGTGGTAAAACTTTCCCGATTGTTTGGTAAACTTTCCCGATTTTTAAAACTAGTAAACTATCCCGGGTATGTTAACCTGCAGGATATAATATGCAAACTCTCCGAGTAGTTTTTTTTATATTATATATTATATTCATATATTATCTTACTACTCATCCATCTCTGTTTATATTTATTTATGCCCTAAAAGATTTTCAAACCTAAGTGTACATTAAAATTCAAAGTTACGATGAACAAAATAAAACAATGTTTTTACTTACTACACTCATGCCAAAAAATAAAGAAAATATTATAGACTATACAGACCAAAATATAGACAACTTAATTTTTTTTTATATCTGTACCTACGTTGATTTTATTATAAACATTAATTTATAATGTACCTACTGTTCTAATGTAAAAACAAAGTTATTACAGAGTCGGGAGACTTTACATATAGATACCCTTCAGGTATAGTAATGGAGTAAACTTGGGAGAGTTTACAGGTCATTAAAATCGTGAGAGCTTACAATCGCCATTGCAATGTATGACATGTTAAATTTGAATTTATAATTGCATACGAAAAACAATTCTGAGCGAAGACGACCTGTCGACGTATAACTAAGTAGGTACCTACATAGTATATCTGATGATAAAATATAATTACTATTGTACTATTGTATATATTATTTATGTTACCATTAGTAATACCATTGATTATAAATAGTATTATTTATAATCAATGGTAATACGCAGTAGGTTGAATTAATTTTTGCCAAATAGGTACATTGCATTTATTGTATAATTAACATTTAATTATTATAATAGTATACTAAAGTTACTTGTTACTTGTTACTTGTTATGAAACAATAATAATATATTACCGGTATCAACTTGTCAACCTAACCTAACCGTAGGATATTGTGAATATGTCAGTAATATAAAATATAAGCAATACTATAAAATGATTTATCTTAATTTTCTGAAAATATCGTCGTGTTTATAAAAGAAACTAATAAACATTAAAGTTTCAAGTCTCCTAAAAAAATATTTACAACAAAATAATTGAAATTGTTATTCTTGGTTTAAATATCAAATTTCGTCCAAATTCGGACTGCAAATGTCCATAAAAAAAATTGCTCTTGTACAATTTTTAGATTTTTTTTATGGGTATTTATTAAGAAATATCGAAATTACGATCAATTTTTTCGTAAGCGTTTAAAGTCGAATTTTGACAAAATTTGTTTAAAAAATATTTACAACAAAATAATTGAAATTGTTATTCTTGGTTTAAATATCAAATTTCGTCCAAATTCGGATTGCAAATGTCCATAAAAAAAATTGCTCTTGTACAATTTTTAGATTTTTTTTATGGGTATTTATTAAGAAATATCGAAATTACGATCAATTTTTTCGTAAGCGTTGAAAGTCGAATTTTGACAAAATTTGTTTAAATCACTGAAATTTGCAAATTATTTTTTAGTTTAAGATACATAAAATGTTTAATTTGTAGCTAAGGTTTATCAATTTAATACGAGGTTCCAAGAAGTTCTTACTGAAATTTTAAAATCTATTAAACATTATTATAAGAACAATTTATTTATACACATTTGTGGGTTGTTAAAATGTGGACGTAATTTAATATTTAAACGAATAACGATTTCAGTTATTTAGTTGTAATTCTAAAATATTCGAATGTTGAAGTATATTATTATATTTTTTTTTACGCTATGACATTTAAAAATTGTTAAATTCATTTTAAGCTACTTAATAATATATGAAACATTAAATATTTACATTTACACATTTACAGCATATATATTATAATAAATAATACTAAACTAATAAACTGTACTTTACATACAGTAATTAGAGATATAATATTATAAATTATAATAATTAAAGACCGGAATTTGTATAAAATGCATATTGCTATTTTCAACATCTAATATCTATCTATATATAAAAAATCCAAATACCACAGACTCACTGATCGCTGTATCTCAAAAATATCTACTCAACGTATACAAGCTTAAAATTTGGAATTGTGTTCCCTCTAATACTTTCACCGTGCAATAAGAAATGATTTTAAAAAATGTTGAGTGTAAGTGGATTAATTAATAATAATTATTTACAGCCAATACGTATTGTGCTGCACGGCAAGACGGCGCGGGCGGCGGCTTGCGTTTGTTGCTACCAGTTACCAGTTATACGTTCCGTGCCTGAGTGTAAACAACGCCCGCAACTACTAATTCCCGGATGGGTGACCATCCGGGTTTTGTAGTGGTTAAAACATTGCCACACACACACACACACGTGTTAAAAAAAATATTTATAGTTCCACAGGCTAATAATGACCTTAGTTGTCGAAGCCTTTAACACTAATAAAAAAAAATAATAATAATAACAATAATTATTATTTACCGCCAATACGTTTTGTGCTGCACGGCACGGCGGCGGCGGCCCGCGGGTTTCCAGCTACCTGTAACCCGACCTTTTGTCCGTCAAATAATGTGTTTTATATCGGCTTGTATTTTTATTTATTTTTTTTGTAGATATTTATTGTTCCGTGAAGTTTATCGATAGAAATAATATCCTTACGTGCACGCCAGAGATTGTCATTTCATTTGTACGCCGTACTTCCAGCAGTTCGGACGCGCATGACATATAACGTTATAATTTTTGTATATTTATCATATACACATTTTGGCAAACAAATGTATAGAAAAAAACAAATCTTTAGCACAGGTCAACGTCGCAACTAGCAATATTTTTCATGTACCTACCTAATTCTGATTTCACTCACTTATACGCACCTTGTGGGGTCCGCAATCCACTGCGCGCAACGCCGCGGCCGGGTGGGACTAAATTCAAAATTGAATATTGCTGTAACGATATTGGTTAGTATATTTTAGCCCTTATATTATAAAATAAAACATATTATTCATACAGAGTGCCAGAGTGGCCATTATAAATTTTTTTAAACGGCAACGAAATTCATAAAAACAATTTTGCACTCAACAATGTTATTGCCCATAATGTTCTAAAATAATATTGTAAATATAAAAAAAAAATCACACGGGCGAAGCCGGGTAATTCAGCTGGTATATTATATACATATATATCCCACACGGAAATTCTAAAATATTTATATTGTGTTTATATTAGGTATATTATGTTTTCCTTGTGTTCCTGAAAGTATTTTGTTTAAAAACATTTTGACAATATGTTTATATTATGAACAAAAATATATATACAAAATAATATCTAAAATATATTGTAACAGTGTGTTTTCCATGTGTTGAAGAAAATATTGTAGAAAACATCATTGAAATATACGTTGACAATGTTTTATTTAAATGATTGATAACATGTGTTCCGGTAGATATCGTTACAATATAATATGTTTATTTAATGGTCAGGAAAATATTTTGATCTACATCAAGTAAAATTATTGAGACAATGACATTGTACATGTATATAATTATTGAGAACATAATATTATTAATAGGTATAATATACCTACAGGTGGTTGTTATTTGGGATTGACACTTGACAATATTATTATTGTATCAAATAATCACGAGTACCTAATTAGGTAAATCGTAAATATCATATTTTCCCTGAAATTGTGACGTTTACGATTACGATATTTATTATTTGTGATAATAATAGCGTTCGGCGGTTCGGCTATTCGAAGAACGTAGGTACATTAACGCAGCTATAATTGATAAACTGACAATCCCTTTAATCCGTCTCGCCTGTCGAACGTCTACATTCAGGTTAGTAAAATTTATAATAATTATTTTAAATAGTTTTGATTTTTAATTTACAAAGATTTTATCCATATTATTTGACTCATAATAATATGTAGTTAATACCTATGTAGTTAAAATTTAATCTAAGTAAACGATTTTGTATCGCGAATGTAATTTTTAATTTTTCTTAATATCATTTATTTTCAAATGTCAACATGTTCTTTGAAATTTAAATATTAAATTTATGTCAATAATTATAATTAATAAATTATAATATAATTTCTTTCATTTAACTTACGCTAGCAATTGTATAATATTATGTATTGTGTCGAAGCGTGTGCGTATGCTGTGTATTGTGTACTATAGGTATGTCACGCTATAGTCGATATACCTTAGAGCCTATATTATAGTACTCATCATCTATATTATTATTTGATGTACGGCACGTGACGTACGCAGTATACACTAGGGTGACCATATTTAAAAAAATAAAATACAGGACGAAAATATTATACATAATATTTTTAATAAGGGGCAACATTTAGGCAATTTGTAAGCTCGTCGCCGCCGCCCGGTACCTATGTGTTAGTCGTAAATGATTATATTAGTGTGCGGTCTGCGGGCCGCGGGAGATGTATACGCACGCGCATGCACATGTCACAGTAATCGCCAGACAGAAAAATTACTAGCGTGATTGATTTTTCGCTCAAAACACACTTTACAGGAAAAACTCTCACACCTCGTAGATTGGTCCGATTTTCGTAATTTTTTTTTTTGTTAGATAGAGGAATATTTTTTACGGGGCGCATTGGACTTCGATTTTTGATTACGTTGCTAAAAACAAAAAATAATACAAAAACTAAAAAGTTGTAAAAATGGATTAAATTCAAACTTGTAACATAAGACTTAGATAAATAATTTTGAAAATCCAAGTCCAATGCGCCCTGTAAGAAGTCTTCTTCTATCTAACAAAAAAAAAAAATTACAGAAATCGGACCATTCTACGAGGCGTGAGAGTTTTTCCTGTAAGGCGTGTTTTTGAGCTATATTATATTATATTATGAGATAATCTCAAAGGACCCCCCCCCCAGAAAAAATTCAAAAAACCGCCACTGGTTTAGGCTACAGAGAGGTCGGACCGTTTGTCGTAAAATAACATAGGTTTAATAAATACGAGTGGCCGTCTCGTGTAATATAGTGCCGTTGTCACGAGCTTTTATTTTTACTTGGCTCTGCGCCGCGACCGCGATGCATAATCATAGATAATATTATGTTCAATATCATTTTATATTTATTTTATTATTGCGATAAGGGCGATACAGGTCGGTTCTGTTCTACCTGTCCGGTCATCCGTAGTCTACGTTCAACTGGCTCGTCAGCAACGTGTTACGAAATGTATAATATAAAAATTTTCAAAATAAATAAATAAAAATTAATTTTGGTCTTAAAAAAAGATTTTGGTGTTCGAATCTTTACTAAAAAATAAACAAAGTTAATACAATATTCCCACCAAGTGTCGCTTCATAATATTATACTAGTATATCATATTTGAATCTACGGCGTAATAATTGACTATGGACTACTGAGAACCGATTCTGTCGTATTCGTGTAATCGTGGCCATGGCGTCGCTGCTACGGCGAACGGCCCGCCGCGGCGTACCAAGTACCGATGTGCCTCCGGACTGGCGAGCGGGGTAGGTACGCACCGCCTCCATAATATTATTATTATTTTAGCGCTGGAAATGTTTGAATTTCGGTTTTCCCAAGACGAATCGACGACGCACCGCCGCCGCCGCCGCCGCCGGGGATAGCGATCGCCCCATCGGGGCTTACTCAGCCTTACTGGCATAGTGGCAATGTGGCATCAGTCGTGCACGTGCACCAGTCCCGCCGGCCTATAAAGTATACAGTTCATAATATACTTTCATGGTTTCGTGGTTCAACATTTCTTGGCTTAGTAATCATTTCCATATTTTTGTCCGTACCTACGTGTTTTTGATACAATATTATTATTTATTAATTAATGTGTTCAGTTCTATAATATTATATTGTATTTTTCAATATTAGTCATTGTTTAATAGTACATACTGGTCATACTGGTAAGTACCCCACTTTGCTATTTTACTAGATTCTACTTCATTATAATAATTAATTTATTACGATTTCACTCTGTATAAACCAGCTAGTACTGTGAACCTAAACCTAATTTATAAATTCGGTAATCGGTGCCTATTTAAATTGCTGACATTTATGAGAAAAAATAATGAGGTACCGCGGTATATGAATTTACATATTGTTTGTAAAATTATGTGATAAATTAAATAACAATACATTTATTTAATCCATCAAATAATTTTATGATTATGGAAAATTAATTTCTTATAATATCAACATTGTTTATGAATGTTATAAATTTAATTATTAATTATTTAACCAAAAATTATGATGGTTTTAGTATTTAGTATTTACTAAACATATTAGTTCTTATAAAAATATAATAATTATTGTAGGTACCTAATAATGTTACAAATCCATGTGTAGGTAATCATAATTTACATTATGTATATAGGTACATAAAACATATATGAAAATAATAATATGAAACTATTGAAACTACTCATCACCAAAATATATAATAATAAATAAGTACTTCATACAAAATATAACAGTTAGGTATTTTCACTTCCCCCCCCCCCCGTTTAAGCCGACAGCAGAGGAGGATCAGTTTGAACACTACTACTCCTCTGCTGCCATCGTTTATTAATGTTTAATAAAAACGCTAATACATACACATACTTAACACATAATAAATTATGGTTGCTTCACCTTAAAAATAAAAGGTATATTCACTTGAATTATATATTTAGGTAAATATCATAATTTATACATTTATAATATATGTCTTGCATCCAATATTTATTTTTCATTTTTCATTTTATTACTTATTAAATTCAAGGTTTTTCCTGTAAATTATTACCATTAATTAGTTTATCAAAGTACCTAATACATTTTTGAATATGTATTTTTATATTTGTATTTTTCAATTCTCCTTTATTTCAAATAGATTTTAAAATGCTACGTAGTTACCAAAGTAAAAGAAGAAAAATTCAAGGAGAGCTCAAGGTTCTTAGTTATTTTAATAAATCGAATCGAACATCAAACAGTTTTATACTACATACTATAATATCAAAAAAATCCTGAATTAGCTAAAAACAATGATGCTGTTAATTTAATATCAACATTGGGACAAAATAATAAAATTCCAGATCACCCTAATACTTTTATACCTACAATTGTTATACAGATCCAAACAAAATTGTACACAATTCATAAACTTTTAAATCACATTTAACTATTTGGGTGGTTCAATGTAATGTATACATAATAGTATAATACCACAGTTAACAGACTTTTTCCAATTTTGAAACAACACAAATGCCTTCATTGCCACTTGATTGTAGAACATTATTATATTCTAATACTAAAATTACAAATTTAAGACTTGTTAATATATTTAACAAGTAAACACATGGTTTCCCATAATATTCATGGCCTTACACATATTTGCTCAGATTATGAACGGTATGGTCAACTTGATTCATGTAGTTGTTTTGTTTTTGAAAATTACATGAAAACCCTTAAATAAATGTTAAGGAAACACTAAAAGTCACTTCTACAAGTCATTAAACGATATCAAGAGAAAAGTACAAATGAAATTGTTTGTCATAAGAATAACCAACCTATTGCTATAGTTTTGAATTATAAACATAGTGATGGTCCTTTAATACAAAATACATGTGGCCCTCAATATCGAAAATTAATTCTTCACAACAAATTAAACATAAATACACGTTCATTATCAGATTCTTATATTTTTACAAATACTGGAAAAGTTGTTCAAATTAAAAATATTGCACATTATTGTTCTACCGAAAAACTTCTTATTATTGGATTTAAATTTTTAAATAATCTTCCATTTTATGATGAGCCAGTTAAATCCAGAAAATTGAGTATATTCATTGTACAACATTTATCAAAAAACTTATAATATTGGAAAATTATAGAAATAAAAAGTAAAATGATTTTATTTTCTGTTAAGAAAAGACAATATTATGCTGTCTTTCCTATTTTACATTCATTTTAGTTGAAATATTATTAATTATAGTGTATTAATTATTTTTTTTAAATATACATGTTAACTTAATTAAACAGTAAATATAAATGATGCAAGTCCATAGTATTGTATAAATTGAATAAATATATGGACAACAACATTGGACACATTTAAACATACCTATGGGCTAGGTATGATAAAAAAAAAATATATATGTAGGTACATTTTATTGGATTTACCTTGATCATTTTAATTATTGTAGTATTTTTTGTGATTTAAATAACAAAATAAAACGTGTATTTACTAATTTATTAATATTGCAGTATATAATATAATAATGTTTTTCTTTAAAACTAAAATAAAAAATTCTATAATAAATATTTCATCCGAATTTCATGTAATTTTAATTAGATACCTAAATAGTAAACATCATTTTGTTATTCAAAACCATGCATTTTGTAATATAACATCGTTATAGAATATATTATGTCGCAAAAGTAAATAATATACATTTTTTTTTACTTAAATTTATAGAAAAGAATATGTGGCTGGTAGTTCATTTTTGAAGTGACAATTCTGTCTCAGCAGTACCGACAACTTGGGTGAAAAAAGGATATTGTGCATGGCCAAAACCATTTATAAAAAATAAAAATAAATTTATAGAAAATAAAATAAAACCTGGAAAATTACATTTTGACTATTATAAAGCGAGACCACTATCTGAAAAACTGATTGGTAAGTAATACATTAATAATATTAAAATTGTATTTTATATTCATTTTTTAAATTATTTTCTTTAAATATTTGTAGCATTTAACCTCGAAGCTAGGCTTAAAGCTTTAAACGCTCAAAGCACTTCTGACCTTCTTCAGCTGAAGATACTGGTTCAAAAGTTAACAAAAAAATCAAAAATATAGTATTAAAAAAAGATGTAACTAAAGAAACAAATACAGCACCAGAATTTTCAGGTAGTCTTTCAATTTGAAAATGTTTTTTTTATGTTAGTAGACATGTAGTATTGTTTTGTTTTAGTATAAATAGTTTTACAAAATATAATAACTAGGGTTATATGGATTGGCACTAAAAACAGCTAACTATAAATATCTATAGGAACCCTTATAGGACTTTACCTATACCTTTACTTTTATATTTTTAAGAACATAAATAAAAAGTATTTATACCAGATTTAGATTTAGCAAGTAAAGAGTTTTTTAAAAAATATTTTATAATAATTATGCATTTGTATTGAAAACTATAATATCAGTATAAATAACCATAACCAACCTTATAATAATATACACTAAACCATGAAATAAATATATAATCATGTATCATATATCTAATATAAATGTTAAATAATAAATTTGTTTTTAAAACTTTATTCGATTATTTACAATATATTTATTTATTTATTTACATAATTTACAACCTACCTGATTTAATTAAATATTTTTAGAATTATTTAAAATTCGCTAATTATCTAATTAGTGGTAGATACCTACATATAAATATACTTTAGAATTTTTCTTAACGGTGTTATAGAAACCAAAAGATTCAAATCTCATCAATCTATAGCTTCAAGTGAAGCTTCAAGATTCATTATATATTTTAAAATGATCTACTATAGTATTCTACTTTCTTTTCTTAAAAAAAAATTATATTCACACAGGCTTAGAAATAGAATTATTGGACATTGTTTATAATATTATTATTATTATTTATTACTATTCTCATTGTATCAGATATAATGTTTGATTATATATTTTCAATACTGTATAATGTTAATTAAAAACTTATCCACTAACTTTAAATTGATTTTTCTCTGAAGGGAATTACAATAAAATTATAGAATTGGACACTGTAAGTTTAAATGAAAATCTTATTGAACCTGAAGATGTAGTAAAGTGGATGATTTTAATAGTGATTTATTTACCTATTATTTTATAATGCTGTATAATATAATGTTGAATACATAGTAACAAACACTCATATACTGTTAGGTACTCAAATAACAAACATCACATAATTGTAGCATACTTCTGCATACCACAAGGTGTGTCAATCAACATTATTAAACGCTGGTAGGTGTAACACATATACGTTTTTGGTGATCTGCTGATATTTGTGTGTAATCTAAATCGAAATGTATACTAAAAATATTATTTCTTTAATTTAGTAAGCATATAGGTATTTTGGAAGAAATCCATGTTTTACAATATATTCAATTAAAGATTTGAGTCACATTTAGAATAAATATTTTTACAATACTATTAAACTATTATTGTTATAATCAGTGGCGTCATTTGTGGGATGCAAGGGTATGCAAATGCATCCCATGGTTTTTTTTTAACACACTTTTTGTGTAGATCATATTTTCATAAAATTATAGTATAAAACAAATAACAATAATTTTGTATTTTTTTTTTGATTAGTCACAATATTTTGTGGATCACCAATACAACTATAGATCATATATTATAGTTCTTTATAGTTCATCGAAACGTCGAATGATCGAAATGAAGTTGGAACTGATTGTTAAAAACCACGGTTAGCTCATAGATATTTTATGCTAAATTAAAATCTAGAAGATTTCCTTTGTTGTAAATTGTAATTTATTATATTATATTTAAATATACATTACTTATTAATTTTATTATTTGGTTTATAGACATTTTTGTATGAAGCTTTATACATAGCTGTGGTGATCAGGTGATCCATATAATATTATATTAAAACAAACTAAAAAACATTTTTACTAACAAAATTATTATTATTTGTTTTTTTATAATTTCTATAAAATTATCTACATTTACAACCAAGTGTGTTGAAAAAAATTCATTGGATGACTCGAGCGACTGGTATTACTTTAGATTTTCAATATTGGTTTTGCATCCCATGAAAAAATGTGAAATGACGCCTATGGTTATAATATTTTAATTGACATATTTCTGAAGTATTATTGAACTTTATTTTAGAAATGTGTTTGTACCACATATTATTGAAATATCTAAAAGAACACAATTCTACAATATGGATTTTTCTGCCATGAGACATTGTCACAATATTGCATCATTATTGTTAACATTTAAATCACATTTTTAAAACACAAATTTTAAATATTTTGGTGTTGCAGATAACATATCTGTATAATATTAAATATTGTAATGATGTGTGAATGTCCATGACATATGTATTATGTACATATATATTATATATACATACAGTCAACGAGTGTCCAAAAAACATTCTTTGAATTTGCTCAACATTTTGAGCGAATGTAAGTTCCTGCACGAGACCTAGAAGCTAAAAAAAAATAAACTGACTAACAGAACGCGTGGTACAAGACGCACGTTATTTTGGTAAAACCTAAACTTTTAAAAATGACAATTAATGTCATAAATAACTATTACTAATAGCAGCTATTATTATTGCATACATTTTGCCCAAAATTAGTTTAAACTACCGTATAATTATTAGAGAAATAAATTACTCATATCAATATAAATGTATAATAAAATATCATCAGAAATATAGAATGAAATAGGTACCGTTTTGTTCAGAATTGTTTTTCGTATCTAATGATTTATCATTGAATTCAATTTTAACACATGCATTAGTACATTACAGTGGCTCACTCAACGATGAGGGGTGACTGTAAGTTGCGATGTACCTTTTCGATGTAAATTGCGTCCAGAGTATTTTTTGGGGATACGTAAATTGCGTCCTGTGTATTTTTTGTGCATGTGTAAATTCCGTCCCGGGTATTTTTATAATATTAAAATGTATATTACCAATGTACAACCAATATTTTCCTTCCCATTTTATTAGACTCTTAGGACTGTCAACATTTATTACCGTTATAATGTTGGTATGGTTAAAAATATTGGTAATTTATTATTTACTTATTATTATTTATCAATATTTATTTATTATTATTTAAAATTGCATATTTTTATCGGTACTAAGCTGTTGAATTTTTCTGTGCCAACTTTTTCCTTTATCATTTATTAACTTATTCAGTACCTATAACTTATAAGTCTATACTCTTTTGATTCTTGTCGTTATTACCCAATACCCAGCCATCAATAAAAACATTATAAATGTTAGTTGTACGGATTTTCCGTCGGACGCAATTAACGTATACATGACAGAAACGCGGGCCGTAACTTACGACTGTACCGCAACTGACGTACTATATGTTGTTATCGGAACCTTTTTTTCGGGACGCAACATACATTTACCGACGATGAGATACTATAGGTTCACCTACTACGTAACAAAGAAAGGTTTTTTTCGATTATAAATCACAAATTATTTTTTATCAATTTCAAAATTACGAAAAACAATTATTTATAACAAATTAGCCGTACAATTAAATTAATAAAATATAATAATATAATATTATGTATTTGTTAAAAGTGATTAGATATTTGGTAAAAATAAATAAAACTATTATTATTGAATTTTTAAAACAATTACAATATAAATATATATATATTATCTGCTGTGATCACTTCGCACTCACACAAAATATTATATTATAAAGTAGGTAGGTTTTACTACCAATGTCCAACGAGAATAGCAATCTAAGTAAAACAAAATATGTCAACGAATTAATTATTTATCAAACGTTATTAGTTATTACAAAGTGGTATGTTTTAAACGATACATTTAATTTATAATATTGTTTGCTTACATCGTGAGTTGTGTGTGTTCGGTACCAAAGCCTGCGCGACGAGCATCACCCCGACAATTATTGCAAAAATCAGCCTATCCCGGGATGCGCTCAGTGTCCCCTGCTCGGATCTATTAATAAAAACGTTTATGACAATTTTTACTGTTTTATGATCATCGGAATGGAATGGAATGGAAATGATGAAACAAAAAGTTTACTTGGTCTGCGTACAGTCCGCGTGGTCGTGTGCTCACTAACAATCTGCTCTCGCGTTTATGAGGACGACAAACCTTTTAAACGCTCAACAAGTATACTGATTAGGGCTGTCTCAATGCGTACCTACTGGGTATTGATAATTTAGGTGACCATATTGTTCTAGAAACCTGTCGTCCCGATGGAAAAATTACGATATGACTGCGCTGGCAACCACCTGCCGACGGGCGACGTTGACGTTATTATAATATATTAATATATATTATAACTTATAAGTTATACATTATATATTTTTATGGACATGTTCCGTATATTGTATTTTGGGGTGGGCATCTTATCGCCTCCGAGGGGTCTGAGGGTATAGGTGCCGTATATGCCATTATAAATACTTAATAGATGAAATATAAATATTTATAGGTAAATATCTATTTCTATTGTTTATTTTCTTACATTTTTATGATTATAAATCAAAATAAATTTCACGAAAACACTCATAGTACATTGTGTATAAATATATGTATATATTCTTTAAATAGTCAAGTTTTAATTACTTTGGTTACAAATGTTTAATATGACCCCCGCCGGCCGCCGATTGCCCAGATGCTGAGAATGCAACCGTGACACCAGATATGATCAGCAACGTTTGGGAGGAATTTAAATACCGTATAAAGACGTAAGTCGGGCGACCGGTGGGGGTCATATTGAACACGTGTAACCAAATTAATTAAAACTTGACTATTTTTAAACTATTTTTTTGACTAGTTAAAACCTACTTTTGTTTAGTTTTTTCAAAATTTACTAATGGTGTTGAATACAATTTTTAAAACTAAAAACGCATTTACCGAACATTGCTGTTTTATCGTTAGTGAGTTTTTACTTTAAAGTTTAAACCGACGAAACATAAAAGTTAAGAGAATCAAAGCTTTAAAAATTTTAAATTATTATTTAAATTTATTACGAATCGTTTATGCAGTATACAACATAAATAATAAATACTTACTGATCCGGCAAACGATTGATGATAATTTCGTCTTTATTATTATTATTAATTTTAGTTTTTTTTAGTGGCACCTAACCAAAATAAAAACCAATATGAGCACCAATACTGAACCTATAATATTATGTAATTATGACTTTGACATTGTAGTATTATAAATTTAAGTAGGTAGTTTAACATTGAAATACATAGCATTACAATAATTGTTTCCACAAACGTAGGGTAATAAAAAATAGGTAGTGCATCACTGGTGTTTTTCGTTGACCTCCACGGCTGGGGAAAAAAATGAGTTTTGGTAGTTTATAGCAATTGTCGGGTTTTTTAAAAAAAAACTAAGCCTATGGATAGAATTGAGGGGTGGAGATAAATTAATAATAAAATATTAAAACTGATATAATATTTGGTTCGATATATTGTTTTAATTTATTATTGTAGTATGAGCGTCGTCTTGCGGATTGTATGGTTATCGTCTCGACTTTTGGAATTTTCACCAATAACCAAGCGATAGTCCATGAAAATATATATTTGTAGAACTTTGTAATGAATTGCGAATAATTATCCATATTATAGAACAATAACTATACAATTATTTGCTCACATTTGTACGAGTCCGATCGCATCGTTCGTCAAAACGTATAAATACACTAGGGGGGAAATATAATTATAATAATGTTTGTTGTTTTATGTATTGCTTAACATGTGGCATCCTGTGTATTATGAATTATGAATTATGATGTCATGTTGTAAGGTCGTATATAAACATAATATTTTGATAATGTGTTGCGAAGATATGTGACGTAGGTATACAATTATGCATACAAAAACAAAATTTAAAAAACACATTATTTTTTATCGCATAGAATCGAATACAAAAATAATTTACATTTTGTAAAAACTACTCTTGGTCTACCAATTTGCGGACATATTTTTACGAGCACAATGCACAACACAACAAGAGGGGAAAATACAATGGTACCTAATAGTGCACTGCATTATACACGCTCGTCAAATTATACGGTCTCCACACTTTTTTTTTTTTTACAATGAGCACAGAGTATGCACAGGCCAAGGCGTCGAGAAATGGAATTCCAGCACTTGTAAACACCCTTAACGTAGGCGTACCCGTGACGTCGTCGGCACTAGGCCTGTTCGCGATCAGGCCAGGTAAGGGTAGAGTCCTGCAGGGCGGCTGACTACGGTCGGTGGTCCTGGAATTCCTTATGAAACGGCTCAAATTATTGTGCACCGTCCGTTTTTAATAATACGAGGGTTGGTGCGAGTTGTGCCGAGCATCGTCTACCTCCCGTTATTTAAACGTAGATAGGGTGGGTTCGGCGGGGGCTTGGCAGACTATTTCCCTTTCGCTGTTAAATATTGATGTTGTATATCAGCAGAATTATGTAAAATCTAATAGAAAGGTGTTTTTTTATTTTTCACTCAGAGTTATTGTTTAAAGAATTTTTTATTCGATAAAGGGTTAGGTTAGGTTAGAATACGGGATTTATATTTAACTATTGTTTTTATAAAACGTATTAACGTGTTTCATATATTTTTTTGTTTTAAATAAACGTATTAACATGTTTCATATTTTTGTGTTTTAAAAAAACGTATTGTAGTTTGGTATTTTAGTATTTTATATCTTTCCACCTTAAACAGTTCTCGCGTGTAGTGGTGCTAACACGAACAAAATCGTACTTACAACGTCGGCTACATTGGTTCTAATGAATTTAATCCAAAGTATGCAAACGTCAAAGTAACGTTAAGATTTTAACGTTATATATAACAAAAAACGATTGGAATTTGTAAACGTTATAAAAACGGGAAAAAGTAAACAAAAATTATTAAATACCACTTAACAAAACACAACATATTATACAAAAATTGTTTATACGTCTTACCCCGCCTTTCATTTTCCAGTACACATTTCGCTCCGTGCCCTTCACGAACGTTTTTCTCGACCGTCACAGGACTCTCTCGCGTGCTCGTCGCGATCGGGTTGCATTTAATACTCGCTGTCCGTCCGAATTTCTTTCTTCGCCGTATCGTTCGTATAATATCATATTGATATCGACCGACAGACCCACACAACACGATATCGTCCGTAGCAATTCGATTCGCGTTACTCGCCATCACCATCATCGCCCTCGGGGTGACTCGCCATCACCATCATCGCCCTCGGGGTGACGGCATTCCGAGACGAACACGGCAATGTGATTAAAGATATGTCGGCTCGCAAGCACGCCGAATGTAAGTATTACAGTACACGTGTGTGTGCAGTGGATATCATCATTTTCGTGGTTTAAAAATATTTATTTAGTCTTAATTATTAATATACTTGTATTGATTTACTTTCGTGATGTACAACTACGGCCGAAATAATTCATAATTTATCCAGTTAATATATAATATATTGTTCTAAACTAATATTTGATAATAATGACTAATGACTAATGAGTAATGAGTAATGACAATATATACACAGAGAGTAGACGTGGTTATTATTTTTAGCACTGAGAATTTTTAACGTTGATCTCTTAAAAGTAGAAACTGCATTCACTTTTCTGTCAGAAAAAATATTGAAGTCGAAAAACAAAGCATTACTTTATTTTATAAATCATGTACAGTATTGAGTGTACGCACATACTCAAAACACATAATTGTAAAATCAATACATTCATCGAGATGAACATAAATACATAATATAATACATAAGACATCTTTTATCCAGGCACATTAAGTACCTAATAATTTTTTTATTGTATTTTATTGTTTTTTATTTAATTATAAGTCAATTATCGTCAATACGTGGTTGGTACATAGAACGATGTTATTATTATAAAACGAGTATATAAATATTTCATTGTGTAAACGTTATAAAAACGGGAAAAAGTAAACAACAATTATTAAATACCACTTAACAAAACATAACGGTTAACAAAAAAACGTAATTAAACAAAAATTAATTTATAATCATCAAACAAAAAATAACTCAAAACGAAATTATTTAAAATGTATTTATTTAAAATTGCATAGGGTTTTGTAAATATATATACCTACTCCACGTGATTTAGCAATCAGTCTAAAACTTTATTATATTCTGTATCCTGGTCATGACGCTCGTTAGATTTAATTTTTAACGATCGACGATAAACTCAAAAGTCTGTAACATTTTAATTATAAATTTACGACAAAAGCAAAAGTTGTGTAACGGTTAAATTCTGAATAAGAATAAACGCAAGACTTTTATATAACGTTTTTCTTCCAAAGAATGATGAACGAAAACATTTTGTAACATTTACCTTGATTGTAAATATAACTACGTAAAACGAAATTTTAATTTCAAATTCATGCCCCGCTTTAAACTTATATTATTATTTATTTATATTAATAATGCTGCAGGGCGTGTCGAATTACACGTTTTCAAATAATTAATAAAATCTTAAGACGGCGATCGTTATATCGACGTTATTCGTTTTTCTGTAGTCAAATATTATAGTTTAAAATTGATCGGTTTCCCACAATACGTTGCGAGGGGCTCAGCTGGCGGCCAGCAACTGTAGTACAGCCAATCTAAACTAATATAATAAAAAACTATGTAAGCGCATTTTTTGTGTAAAGTAAATTCGAAACTATCGGTTCAATTATGATCGGATTTTTTTATGTGTTCCTTATATCAGTATATTATATAAAAATGAATGTCTGTCGGTCCTTAATAATATGCATTCCCAAACCGTTAAACCGATTACTATTACGTTTGAGACAGAGATAGATTAGACCTCCGGGAAGAAGATAGGCTAACTTAAAAAGACAGAGGTCCAACCCCGGGACCTGCTTAAACAAGGATTTTGAGATTCGCGATGGAAATATTTGTTTATAAACGGTTGCTATTGGTAACCATGGTCGTTATTGGTTTGTTTATTTATGTAAGGTTGTCAATGATTACATATTTTATAACTATTATAATAATTATTAATTAGTAAGAATATTATAATGTCATAATATACACATTTTGGCAAATAAATCTATAGAAAAAAACAAACCGTTGGCACGGGCAACCGTCGCAATGATTGTCATGTACCTATGCTTAATTCTGATTTCACTCCTTTACGCACCTCACGGGGTACCCGATAAAATACTGCTCGCATCGTAGTGTCCGAATTGGTTCCCGGGTTGTTAAAAAGGGTATATCAGAATTGATTCCCGAGTTGTTAAAAATCGTGTCTTAATAATAATAATGATAATAATAAACAGTAAAAATGTAAAACATTTTTTAAAAATTCAAATCTTAATTTAAAAATACAAAATAAATAATAATGAATATCGTTTTTTTTAATTCGTACATTTTTTTTTAAAGTTATTACTTTTTATATTTTATTTCCTTATTTTTAGACTTAAGGTTTTGTAGTCTGTTCGTGCTTAGCAATTTTATATAAGTTTCAATTCGAACTTCTTTTACTACATATTTTTTGTACACATGTCCAACGGTCAATGTCGTCTGCCAATTTTTTTTGAAATCCAAATTCATAATCTTCTAATACGATTAGTTTTTTATTTTTTTTCACTGAACACGAATTCCATTCGTTTGCACAAATTTAACATTATAAGTAAACTCAACGGTTATTGCGATGTTGTGATGAATGTCGTACCGACTAACGACCGTTATACATATTTTAACATTAATTATTAAAACATTTTTTTACTAGTTATACGCAGGTACTTACATCTACATGTACGCATAAAAAATACATTTCATAGTCAACTTATGCTCCTATTTTAATACAAAAAACGGCTCGCAAACGTTATGATTATTATTTATTACGTTATGTATGACAAAAAAAAAAATAATTTGAATTTATAAACGTAATTAAAACAGAAAACGGTAAACAAAAATAACTAAATATCGTACAAAACACAACATAATGCATTATGATCAAAATAATAGATAATATATATCATTAAACAAAACATAAGGCAAAACGAAATAATTTAAAATCCATTTACCTACTTAAAAGTAAATATTGGTTTCGTAGAAATATATATTTGACGAGTTTTATTTTTATTTTATCAATCAATCCAAGAATTTGTTATATTCCGTATTGGGGCGTAATCCGTAATTAGTATTCCGTTTACCCCATAACGGGCATAAGATATTTTTTTAGAGTTAAACCGATAAACGCAAAAGTTGTATAACATTTTAATTCTTAATAAAAAATTAACGAAAAAGTTGTTTGGGTTGTAAATAACGCAAATGAATTTTTTTTCAAATGCAAGTCATAATATAAACATAATTAATATTTTAAATGACATTTTAATAAGTAGTAATAGTAATATACAACACATTTTAATGCACTAATAAGGTATATTCCTATCATTATCATTTCCTAATATTATTTGATAAGTCTCTCTCAATAATGGATAAATTTGTAAGCCGTTTTTGTAACATTGATGAAATTATGACCGTAATCAGGTTCTGACTCGCCTTGTTGCAGAAAATTACCTTTCACAAGCTGCACTTTGTATTTGCTAAGTAAATGCAGAGAAGCTTGTATAAATTTGGATAAGTTGTCACGGTTATGATAATTATTGAAAATTGCTTTGGATCTCCCGATATTTCATTGGGACAAGTACGCTGTATTGTTTTAAAATAATTGTCAGTCATTTCTGCCATCAAAGCATGTATATTAGTATCAATATGAAAAAAAGATCCTAAAACAGTATTATAAAATACTACTTAGAAATACTACTTAAAATACTACTTAGTACTTGTATAATAATTTATAGGTCAACGGGATGTGGATGATGTTATTATGTGTTTTTAAGAGGACGCCTGCACACCCGAATATGTATTGTATTCGTTCTACAAATGTACAACATAATATAGTAAAAACTATTTTGCGCGGAATAGAACAACTTAGGCCAGGGGTGTCCAACCTTTTGGGAATACCGGGCCACATTAAGTAAGTAGAAGTTATCGTGAGCCACATACATTTTTTATAATAGTACGTTTTATTTTTTCACCTTGGCCATCGTTGTAATTACGATAACCTTAACACATTCACATACTATTAAATCAATATAATATTTATGAGCGCCTTATATTAAAAGGTTTTATTTTTAATATAATTATTTTTCTTATTTTATACATAAGTAATTGTTGGTTTTGAAATGTACGACAGGGCCACATCAAAACCTATCATGGGCCGCATGATACTTAGGCAGTAGTCATAACTAGGAAACGAAATATTCGATACATAAAATGGAAACTTTGGCAATTTCGTTTTTATTTTTTCTATATCAAAACAACAAAAAAAGTTCTTATGGTTTCAAAATCCATTATTTTTGGTGTTTTTCAAACTCGAAAAACTTTTTTTGTAGTTCCGATATCTAAAACATATAAAAACGAAATTGCACAGCCAAAGTTCTCCTTTTCGTGTTATGAAAATTTCGTTTCTGAGTTATGATGACTCCAGTATAATAGCCACTCGAGTTTCAACCACAATATCATTATAAACAATACGGTGGTTCGTAAAAACCTGATTGGGTTCGGGTCCACCCTATACGCGCGTCCACTCGTATTATCAACAATATAGGTCAACATATACAATATATACAATTTATACAATATATATAAAATATATTATATAAATATTTGTAAATAAAAAAAAAAACACTACTACTATATTATTATGTTATTCATAATATTATTATCACGGTCGTAATAGACACGTAATATTTTTTTATAATAACATAAATACTTAGACATTATATAGCTGTTATAGTAATATTATTGTGATGCGGTGCATAATATATTATTATATTCGACGTAGCGCTGTCCCGCGTTCACATACCTACGACGCGACGCGATGTAATGACTTCGATGCACAACCGGTTGTGGAACTACCTGCCTGCCACCACCACCGCAGTGGTTTGAAAAAGGCACACAGAGTGCGGCTCGTCGTCGGTTTGTTGATACGCGTCTTATACCCTGCCCTTCATTTTCCAGTACTCATTTCGCTCCGTGCCCTTCACGAACGTTTTTCTCGACCGTCACAGACTCTCTCGCGTGCTCGTCGCGATCGGGTTGCATTTAATACTCGCTGTCCGTCCGAATTTCTTTCTTCGCCGTATCGTTCGTATAATATCATATTGATATCGATCGACAGACCCACACAACACGATGTCGTCCGTAGCAATTCGATTCGCGTTACTCGCCATCACCATCATCGCCCTCGGGGTGACGGCATTCCGAGACGAACACGGCAATGTGATTAAAGATATGTCGGCTCGCAAGCACGCCGAATGTAAGTATTACAGTAGGTACACGTGTGTGTGCAGTGGATATCATCATATTCGTGGTTTAAAAATATTTATTTAGTCTTAATTATTAATATACCTACTTGTATTGATTTACTTTCGTGATATACCTACAATTACGGGCTACGGCCGAAATAATTCATAATTTATTCAATTAATATATTATAATATATTGTTCTAAACTAATATTAGATAATAATGACAATATACACAGAGAGTAGACGCGGTTATTATTTTTATCGTTGGTTTTCTTTAAAGTACAAACTAGATTCACAGAAGTGTCAGAAAAAATATTGGAGTTGAAAAACAAAGCATAACTTTATTTTATAAATCATGTATAATGTACACATACTCACCAAAAAAACACATACCTAATTGTAAAATTAATACATTCTTCGAGATGGACATAATATAAAACATCTTTTATCCAGGCACCATTAAGTAGCTAATAATTTTTTTATTGTATTTTATTGTTTTTTATTTAATTATAAGTCAATTAATTATCGTCAATACGTGTACCGTAGAACAATGTTATTATTATAAAACGAGTATATATTATTATAAATATTTCATGGTATACATAAAATAAATAGGTTAAGTTATAACGGAATCTTTCGAGTGATAACAATTGATATTCTTTGTATTTCAACGAAATAACTAAACATCGTTTATCTGATGCATTTTCGGAACAATTGATTGATTTGCTTCGTTAATAGACCGATATTGTTTTTAAATTCACTGAACCGCTGTGTTTGAATTCAAACCGAGACAATGTGTGTTCCTGTTTTGTGTTTTTCACATTCGATAGCACGGACAGCACAGCACTTCCTGTGTAGTAGCTGAATTGACAGTGGAGATAAAAGATCCCTTTGTGGATCCAGTATTGGGTTTTAGATTAATTTCCGAAAGAAAATACACAATGCAGACATGCGTAGTAGGCAGTAATGGGTACAATAAGTATAAAGCGCACAAATTATAGGCAGTTAACTCTATTGAAACAGCGATCAAGCGTGTCTTACGTCTTATCACAATATTTATATCACTGTAAACAATAACAATAATAACAGAATTTGTATTATATTTATTATATATTTAATATACATATGTAGCAGGGGTCACCAACTAATTTCGACGGAGGTCCGTTTTGAAATTTACCAAACTTTCTGCGGTCCCGTACTGCATTTAATGACTTTTACACCCGTTAATAAATACATTTTTATCCTTTAACGTTCTTATATCTTATTATTTATTATCGGATTTATAATAATTGACGTCACCACATTGACTTTCCTCCGTTTAAAATTATAGACATATAGATTATTTTATGATATTTAAATAATTTTTTTGTCATAACTCATAATATACCTAAATTTTATATGACGCGCTTTCAGTTTTTATATTAAATATATACTAGAACAATTATTTAAAAACTATTCCGCGGATAAGGGACCGTAAGAAAAGTGTTCGCTGTCCGCCAGTTGTGACCCCATGCAGCTGATATAATATATAGTATTGTGAGCTCATTTTCTCTCCCTTATTTGCTTTACCCGGACCCTTTTTCTAAAGTATAGACTAACAATCGATAATGTGTTTGCGTCTTCCGATGTGCGCAAGGGCGCTCGAGTAATAAGCCTATTCATCATCGCCGCGATACTACACATATTAATACCCAAATACCTATACTTTATAAACACCCGTACCGGGAAATAAACAATAACTGAAATAATAATATCGTATTCGAAGACGGCGGCATAATATAATAAGCTTGTAAAACATGTAAAGCGATGTAGTATTAATATTGTCTCGTCTTGTGTGTGTTTGCAGATTTGGATAGAACCGAAGGCATACACTGTCCACCCCTCGGACTGACCGATAGATTTAATGTCTCGGTAATTGATGCCGGCGGGTCGCGGGTGAGCGGGTGCTCCTACATTCAACGCAACACTTCCGTCAGCCCTTCGCAATTGCTTCATCTGTGGCTTCGCCGTTCCAAAAACAACAGCGTCGGACATTGCGGCAACTTGGAGAGTACGAATCATGACCGATAATTATTGTTGCTATACATATAACGGTGTTGTGGGGTGGGGGTATTCGACGAGCTTATTAAAATATATGTTTACATTCAGTGCTCGAATTGTTAAATTGAAAGAAAGGGACCGCAATTAATCGAAATTGAATATACAGTGTTCCGACTGAACATTAATTTATAACACCACTAACCCGTGAGGGGCTTTGCTCTCCCCACACTCCCCTAATTAATATACCTCCATTAAATTCAATTAAATAATTCGTAACATAATATTATATTACTTTTAACTAAACGTTGTAAATTTTACACTTTTCATCATTTCAAACTTTGATTAATTTTCCTAGTTAAATTAAAAAGAATAAACTCATTATTATAGTTCCTATTTAATTTCAAAACGTATAGGTACGTACATCTTGTTAACTTAAATTAACATAAAACATTTCTAACACTAAATAAATAGTATAGCAGTAACTTTTAACTTCATATTAGTATGTCATGTTGTATGACATGTTAACAACAAAAACCTTTATTAAAAATTTATAATTTTATTAATATTTGTTATAATTTATAATAAAATAACATTTTTATATTTTTAACAAATAACTTTGATAACTTTATCCGAAAAATGCAGATAACTGATATGATTATGTTAAAACCAGATTTAAATTAAATTTTTCATCGAACTATTAACAATTTTAATTTTTGTTAAAAAAAACAACATTATTTTTCAGTTTTGAGTTAGGCAGTGGGTACCGCCTATTCAATATTTTATAAGATTGAATATAAACAAAAAAATAAATATTTCGTTGACATTTAATTTTTTAATACCACGTACGACGTACCCATACGTACTTTTAGGAAAATTTAGTATAGGAACGCTAACTAAAACTAATAATGCTAGTTTAGGAGCTGAGTTCCCATGCACCCCCCCCCCCAAAAAAAAAAATTCGTGCACTGTGTACATTTCTTGTATAGAGTACTGAATTACACGCGAAGTTACCTCTTTAGTATGACCGCCATAGTTGTATTATTGATGATCACGTGCGTTGTGTTAGTTTCCGAATGTACCACCAAAATAGGCATCTACATAAAATACAAATAAATAATATGTATTGTGTATTTGTATGTAATGGCTGTGCGTCTTAGGCAAAGTCCGTAAAGGACATATTATCTATAGAATAAAATCCAATTAAAATATCGAACAGCTGGACATTTAAATGTCGTGTAAATAGATTGGTGTCATTATCGTAACTTGAAACAATACATTTATTATACCCCGGTACAAACTTAAACCGAGCCTAAACATTATTATAGACACTTAAAAAAAAAAAAAGCTTCAAAAGCTTCAAATGTTTATAAATAGGTAGCTTATAATTGGTCTGAATATTTTGAAAATTATATTTTGTATATTAAGTACCTAATAGCGGAATGTTTCTTGTTTTTACAATTCATATTTGACTAGGTACTGTTTGTTTCTTTGTCATCACAATAATCTCGTAGAAATAATATTGTTGTATCCTTATAAACTTTCTCAAACCATTAGATGATCATCGTGAGCGCATCTACATAACGTTAAATTTCAATCAAAACGGTATAATAGTAGACATAATATTATATTGTGATATTTGATGTACATTGAACATGCACGATTTCGTGCACACAACTTTTTAATGATACTGAAAAAAAAACCGGAAATATTGTAAACTTAAAAAGTAGTTTGATACTTGTCGATCACCGGTATTGTTTAGTAGGATCGTAGTTTTTTATTTATATTATAATAATTAAATATTTGAACATTTTGAACACACAAGTTGTGCTTGCTTTAAAATAATAATCGAACGAGAGACCTCTGTATATAACCAAAGAATTGTGTTATACATTTTTTGGCTGTTATCTAATTATTATTTATTAGAGATTTCTTATCGTCGGTATTCAATTTATATCATATAGCCAGTATAAATGTATAATCGTTAATATTTAATAAATACCTAATAACAATTGATATTTGCTGGTATGCTTTTGATTTGGAGTATTCTGTATGTTATTATAAGTATAAAATATGGTGTTAGAGTATGTTATTAGTTTATTACCTCACCTACACTTTATAGTAGCATTATTTAGCATCGTTGTCGTTTTCTATCAGATATGGATCACTTCATGTTCGAGTGTCTATCAAAAACCCACGGAAAAATGAAGGAACAGGATGAAAGTGGCTGGAAGTATGTGTCGCTATTTCAACATTCAATATTCGAACACTATACACGATTCAAACAAAATGAATCCAAAAGATTAGGCTACAGATGTGCCGTGAGTATTCTATGTTTACACATTATTTAATTAGATTAATAAACTAGCGGACAGGGAAACGCGAACAATCATATCCTTATAATACCAGGGCTTGCAAACGTTACATTTACTTTATGATTATAAGTTATAACGTTAAAATAAATTATTAAAACGGAAAACAGTAAACAAAAATCATTAAATACCACAAAACGAAACATAACGATTGATTGACAATATATATAATATATCATTAAACAAAACAGAATATAACGCAAAACGTAATAATATATAATGTAGAACATTAATAAAAGAAAAATAACGCAAAACAAAATTATTTAAAATCCAGTTACTTAAAAGTTATAACATTGCACCTGCAAGTTGCATAGAAATATTTATTCCCTGCGATTTATTTTTTATCTTAGCGATCAATCCAATAATTTATTATATTCTGTATCCGGGTCATTTCTTGGTCCTTAAATAACATATTATTTTTAACAATAAACTCAAAAGTTGTGTAACTTTTAAATTCTAAACAACGATAAATAGGTACAAACATATTTATAACGTTTATATATTGTAAATAACTGAAAACTAATTTTTTTCAAACACGAGGCCTGTTTAATACACGTATGAGCTAATTTTTGTATTTACGGGGAGAAAATGGTGATATAGGAGAGAGCGGGGTTAGTTGTTACAATTAAATACCCATTATATTGGTGTACTTCGATGGTTATAAAATATTTCGTATTATTAGTGAGTAAAAAATGTCCACTGTAAAAATTAAAAACAAAGAGTAGGTCTAACAGAATAATTATTATAATATGGTCGTAGAAATAGAAATAACTTCCAGCTCTATGACTGATCGATATTAAATATCGTAATAATATGATGACTCGTCGTCGTTAAATCTTACCGTGAATTCAACAGGTCTAATAAGTAACGGGATCGATATGAATGGCGGTGGGTTTCAGTGCATGTACTTATATTTATATAAATAATTATATCATAGTATACATATTAGGCCTGATTAATTTTCTTCGTTTCATTCTGTCTCTGTTTCCGTCGGGCACACAGTTGTACAATGTGGTCCCCGAAAACCAAAACGTTATATTGATGGTCATCAGTGAGAACATGAACGTGGATGATCACGTGAAGTGCGAAGATCTATGGGAGACGTTGGTGTATGGGCCAAACATTCCAACGGGACAACCACAATGGCCCGATAGATCGGTAGTTCTTGTTTTGGACAAAGAAGTGGTCGAACCCGAATCGAGAAGGCGGTCAGTGGATCAGGACGACGACGATGGTTGCAGGTTAGAGTCATAGCGACTATATAATAATACACCACACAAAATATTATAATCATTATACAACATTGTATTCGGTGGATTTTCAGTAAATTTATTAAGGGGATTAATGACCAACACAAATCGAACGATTAAAAATTAAATCGTTTTAAATTTGATCTTCACTTACAAGACCTATAGTTCACTTCATAGCAGACAGATAAAAAAATGTTGTGTTATGTGGGCAACAAGTAGCAAAATATGGGTGAATGTAAATTCCACTGATTTTTAGGTACTTACCTGGTCGATTTTAGGGTTGGATTTATTACATGGAAATTCCACCGGTACTTTTTTTTTACCTAAAAAAAATATAAATTCCACCGATTACAACTATTTTTAGAATATAGCTGCACAGCAATTTTATTGTCGACTTAAACTAAACGACATTGCTACACTGACTGATAATCATCATATCGTTCAAGATACGAACGCGTTCGACAAATATTATAATATATTAGGCACATTTAAGTTCATCCGTTGATTTCAAGATGAATACATGGAATGAAATAGTCAGCGAACGTCACGACGTTTTGCTATGTTTAAATAACTTTAAGTATTTTAAACAGGCGGGTTTAAAGTCCGTTGAAGAAAAGTAGTGGTGTGAAAATAAAAAGTGTCCCTCAGTTTTGAATACAAATAGATTAATAATTTATGAAATAAAATATGATAATAATAATAATAATAATATTATAAACATTGCTATAACAGTATAACCAATGCTATTAAGTATATTATATTATTTTATGAACCAACTATACTGATAATTATTGTAAATTATAATTTTTTTTAATTCGTGTAAAAATATATAATAGTATCTATATCTATCTATCTATATACGTATGTATAATATATATGTATAAAAATAAATGTTCTTGAATAATTTTAAAATAAAAATAGGTCGGCAAGTGGGTACCGCTCTGCTGTATAGTAGGTGTCGAGTGGGTTACTTCCATGGATTTGTTAAATTTGCGTTCAATGATATAAATCATTGTATACGAAAAACGAGTCCAACATATTTAAGTGTATTTTAAGATATTATTGCTATTAAAATAATTAATTTTACCATTGATATCACAGTAGGTTGAATTAATTTTTGCAAAAAACAATGCATTTGAAAATCTAATTGAGTGTATAAAATATAATAATAGGTAGGTATACTTTGAAAGTATCAAGCACCCACGAAAAAAATTTTAAATTACAACAAAACAACTAACATTGTTATTCTTCATTTAAATATCTAATTTCAATTTTGTCAAATTGACGAAAATTTGCAATTAATTTATCCTATAGACTATAGTAATTCTTGAAGAAAATATTAAGTTATTTTAAAATTGATCGTTGGTTTTATTATCTGTATTCAATTACCAATAGTTAAAGGTATTCTACTGAAAGGTTGAATACTGGTAAAATACTGGTATAACACGGTATTATATAAAAACAAAAAACTGTATTTTAACAGCTCAAAAAAATTGTTGGGTTAAAATACTTAAAAATCTAATACAAGATTCCTTATAAGTTGTTAAAATAGCAGATCAAAAACAATAAAAATACAATTTTTTTTTATAAGCATTTAAACTTCAAATGTTGACCGAAATTTATCATCGAACATTTGCAAATTGTTTTGTAGTTAAAAATGTATAAAATATTCAGTTTTTATAGCTAAGGATTGAAAATTTTAAAACAAGATTTTTCTTTTGTAGTTTATAGTGTACTCAATAAACCTAAAAAATGTATATATTTTTTATAGTCATTTTAAGTTCAAATTTGGACGATTTTAGATATTTTAATGAAGAATAACAATGTTGCTTATTTTGGTGCAATTTAAAAATATTTTTTGAGGGTTCTTGAAACTTTTAAAATATATTATTAAAATAACTTAATTAATTAATTATCACTTAATTAATTTTTCAAATACTTACAATGTTTCCTGCAAAAATTAATTCAACCTACCGTATTATAATAGTTATATAAAATGAATTATTTTAATAGCATTAATATCTGAAAATAGGTACACTGAGTTACCTTTGTAGGCCGACAGGCGTCTTCGCTCAGAATCGTTTTTCGTATACAATGATTTATATTATAGAACACAAATTTAACACACCAATGAAAGTGACTCACTCGATACCTACTTGAACCCACTTGCCGACCTTATTTTTTCATTATTAATACCATAGGTTGAACTAATTTTGAACTAAAACCATTCGCATTTTATATTTTATTATAATCAACTAATATCAAGACATTTGCGAGTTAAAAAGTTTAAAGTTAAAGTTTAATTAATTTAATTTAAACTTTTTAACTTGATTAGTTTCTTTTTGGTTTCCGATGATTTGATGACTAATTTGCATAAATTATTGTTTTTATATAACCTAAATTCAATTAAGTAAATTAATTTTGTTTTCAATTTTATTGTATTTTTTTTTTTTTGTGTTTTATTACATTTCAATCGATTTGTATTTATGTCAATATCGTATTTTGAATTTTGTTTGGTGTGAATTGTTTTTTTTTTAATGACGATCGACTTCAATGGAGTGCCGTGTAGAAATACAGCAGTATGTTCACTATATAGTTTTGAGTTGGTAAAAAAAAAAATAGGCTAGTGTTATAAACGAAAAAAAAACTTTTATAATTCAATAAAAAGTTTTAAAAATATGTGTATTATCTAATTTAAATAATACGTTAATCGAAAATGTAATTAACTTTTAACATTTCACATTTTCTTATTAATGAATATTAACTCAACTCAACCGAGTTTAAAGAAAATCATAAGCTTGCCCAGCTTTATCATAATAAATGTCATATAATATTACTAAGTTTTATATCTTTTTCTATATAATATATATTTTATACAAAAGAGGGTGCAATATTTTTGTCCAAACTTATCTCCAAACAGCCGACTTTATTTTTTCTAAGATTTTTCGTACATTATAGAGAAGTACTTTTTAAAAAAGGCATAGCTAAGCTACGACCGACTCAACTTTTACTCCCGGCAAATTGGTCGGTGAAATAGGATATATATTATACGTGACGTCGTCTGTTCTGGTTTTACATTGGCGTTTTTAATTGTTTTTAATACGGAACCACACTTAAACCATAATTAATGTCTGTATTAAACGTCTAAAGATTGCACTCGTTTTTTTTTTTTAATAACGGGCGAGTACATAAAACAAAATGTATATTACATCTGAAAAACAACTAACAATAATTGACCGTTTTTATTATCTGCCATTACCAGACTGAGTAAAAGACCCTCGCCCTATTAACTTTTATACCGCCGATTGAAAATGTAATTTATACTTTATAAAATGGTCTTTCGAGGAATGGTTGGGGGGGGGGGAGGCATTCATTATAAGTATGGGTCTAACGTCCTAACTATTACTAGAAGATTGTACAACTGCCGCGGCGGGCAATTCAACTTTTTTATGATTTGGATTAAACGTGATTTTGCACATATTGCAATAAAAATGTTAACGCCCGTGGATCGTTTAGCTTTCCAGATTGGTCACAGGGGCTGTGGTCGGATTTACAAGTATATGGAAACATGGCGTACTACTCAACCGAAAATGACGTTGAAGACACTCGGGACGATGGCTCAGAGTCAACCACGATGGATAGTCTCTATCAAGATTTCTTGACTATTAACTCTTCTTTTGTTTACAACATAACCCAGGAACATATTGAACGCGTGAGACGTGATGCCATAGAGCTGAGTCTCCAACAACAAATTAAAAATACGAGATTTAAATGGCGTTGTACGATGTCTGTCGTTGATTTCGAACAACTTCGGGGGAACGAAACTGAAGCAAAATTCCTTACCTACGGAGGGCGTATTGTGGAAAAAGACGTACTGAAGAGTACCGATAATAAAAAGTGAGTTGAAGTCTTACTATACGTTATCCCGAGAGTACAAATCATAAACAGTTGTAATAATTATTATGAATATTATACAATAATTGATGTGTGTATATTATGTTTATTGTTTTAATAGCAACGGACAACAGCCAGGTACGATAGATGACATCGAGGAAACCACGACAAAGACTTACGGATGCTTGTTGTTGCAGGCTAGAGGCCGTGAGATTTGTTATTCCATCATAGGTGAGCATATTTTTTTTGATTAAGTATAAAATATTATTGATAGCCACGAATTGATTGAGACAAAACAATCACGATCAATGAAAAAAAAAATAGGGGGGAAGTAGGTATAACCTGCCCTGCTGTTGTACATTAGGTGCAGTCGAGGGTACTGTTTGTTATTGACGAGTAGGTCACTGTAAAAGGTGTAAATTGTAAGGAATGTGTTAATATTTCAAATTCAATTGTAAATCGATGAACCTCAAAAAAGATTCAGAGCGGAAACCGTCTGTCAGGCTATAATAATGACCATGTATATAAATATTTATTATTTTAGTTACACGGAATAAACTATGAATATGCAACAGCATAAAATTAATCAAAATGTAAAATATTATGTTTACGATGTGATATTATACGATATGCGTAAAAGTTTCAAATCCCAACGAACATTTTTTTAAAAATGACAACAAAATAACTAAAATTGTTATTCTTCTATTAAATATTTAAATATCGAATTTCGGTCAAATTTAATGTCAAATGTCAAAATTAGAATTTAGTATTATATATTATTTTGAATTTTTCGGTTCCAGTTTAAATCACTCGCGGGAACATTGTATTAAATTTTCAAGATTTTATTATAAAAATTAAATATAGGTACTTTTAACCACCAAATAATTTTTAAATTCTTGTGATTTTAACTTCAAATGCTTATAAAAAAAATTATGTTTATGTATTTTTAATATTTTTAAATGGCTAAAAAATATAGTATGAACTCACGAGGAAACTTGTATGGAATTTTAAAAGTTTTTTGACGGATGGAAACAAATTGTATCAATACTCATAGAAAAAAACTAAAAAAACTAAAAAATGTAAAATATTCAAAAATAGCTTACAATAGTTAAAATATTTTGAAAATTATATCATGTATAGAAAATTTTTATAAAACAATTGGTAAATATTTCAAGTAATCTGGGGTCATTCATTGTGGAATAATTATAACAAAAAATGAAAATCAATTGATGACGAGAAATCGTTATTTTATAGATGAATAACCTATATTATCGTCAATCAGACGCTCATATAAAATATTTATGGAATTACACTCAATTTTCTTTTTAATCTAGTAATAAAAACCTATGAGGAATCTTGTATTAAATTTTAAAATCTTATGTATGAACATTAAAAAGTTTATACATTATCAACTAAAAATAAATTTTCAAATTTTCGCGATTTTGACAAAAATTCGACGAGAGATTTTTACTTTAAAATTTAAATGTAGATGAAAAAATATTGTGAAAATGTATTTTTTTAACTATAGTATAATATGAACAACTTATGAGGAAATTTTTTTTTTAATTTCCAAGATGTTTGACAGATAGAAAAAAAATTTATCGACATTATTAGAAACAAAAACTTAAAAAAAATGTCAAATGTCAATAAACAGATCTAAAAGTGTCAAAATATTTCAAACATTTTATGATAAATAAAATTTTCTGCTAATATAAAAATGTTGTATTAAATATCTACCGCTAGGTATTAGTTTTTGAGTCACACAAATGAAACGAAACAAAATCTATTGATGCATACAAATTTCAGTTTTTCTTAAATTTTTTTTTTCGTCTCAATATTATTTTGAAAAATACTGAAAATTTTCTATTTTGCCATCAGACACCATCCACAAGGTTGAAGATTGAAACATTTTTCTATTATATATCGTGTAGACACAAAAAAAAACACACGTCATAAAATCAATATAATACCTACATTCATCGCTACGCTCAAAATCTAAAAATATAATAGAAATGTTGTTTTTAATTGTTCAGGGACAGGTGTTCCAGAAGAAAATCAGGACATTCAAAAGTTTGCACTGCAACTTTGCAATGAAAAAAATCTTTCTCGTGTGATGAATCAGAAAAAGATTTGTGTACGCCGTCCACACTTATTATTTTAAACACGTTCGATGTTTATCATTTGTAAAATAATATATTCCTTATTACCTATATTAAAAAAAAATTACAAATTGAAGAAATATGCTTTTTTTCAGTTCAAAAAATATTCATAAAACATTTTAAAAAATATTGCTTTTTTATTTTCTTATTTTTACAACACGTTGTTTCAACTATTGGTACAATGTATTTTTTTTATTAATAAAAACGTTTTTTTTTCCTACGAATTATTGTGTCAATATTATTAAAATATAATCTACATTTTGAAGAACTAGAAAAAAAATAGAGCGTGATTTTAATACAAATAAAGTTCAATCTAAAATAACAGATTTTTTAAAATCATAATTGATCTAATTAATTTAAATATGTACATAATTAAATGTTTTTATCTTTACTTTTTTCTATATTATACATTGCATAAATAAATAATAATATTAATATGTATTGAAGTTCCAATTTTTTTTCGTCATTTTGGTTATAATGACAACCGGTTATTATGACCTATTTTCTTTGGTCCCTTGAACGTCATTATAAACGGTTTCTATTGTATATATATATATGTTCCAATCAGTGGCGTAGCCAGGATTTTTTTTCGGGGGGGGGGGGGGCTGATCAATTTTTTACACAGTGGTGGTTTAGTAATATACAATAAATTATTTTACCTGTATTATTTATTTAAAAAAAACGCCAATAAAAAAAGTGCAAAGTGGTAAAAAGTGCAATAGTGTCGTCAGAAAATAGGTACGTACAAATACTTGTTATTTTATATAATAAATATAATATATATTATACAGAGTGTCCCGTGAGGATTTAATCATTGCGATATCTCCTGAAATAATTGAAATATCATAATTATGGTTTTTCATCAAGACTCACGGGGACAAGCACTACAAATAATTCGTGTTTTAATTTTTTTTATGTTTTGGTAAAAAAGTCAAAAAATATATTTTTTTAATTATAATTACTTTTAAAAAAAATTGAAAATAACCATTTTGTAAGAGTTCGTTTTTCTAAAAATATTGACGTTTCGACATTTTGATTTCATTCATCACCTGAATTTTAATAATTTTTCTAGAAACTAGAAATACAGCAAATTATTAAAATAATTATAATTCTAATTTTAATTATTTAATAACATGGTGGTATTATTGTGGTAACAAATATGTGTCCCGCGACCCACGTGCTCGATCCTATGGTTATCTTCGAATTTTTTGAAAATAATTAAATAAAAAAATATATTTTTTAACTTTTTTACTAAAACATGAAAAAAAATTAAAACATGAATTATTTGTAGTGCTTGTCCCTGTGAATCTTAATGAAAAATCAGAATTTTGATATTATTTCAAGAGATATCGCAATGAGTAAATCCTCACGGGACACCCTACAAAGATTGCATTTTATACTATTTGTAATATTATATGGTAATAGTTGAATATTAATTTATGGCATTGCATATTTTATAATATATCATATTATGATTATTTACTATAAATTATAATATTAGAGTATATTATATTTTTATATCAAATATTATTTTTATAAGCTTTTAAATCAATACAGACTTACGGTAAACACGTTGTGAATTGGTTACTTACTGCATTGTCAAAAAGTGCGTATAATTATATTAATTAACTTTGTGTGTATATATTATCATACGTCGAAAGTATATTATATTGTTATAATTATTAAACTATTGAAAGCCTAACCATATGTAATGTATAATCATTTTTAAAATATTCAACTTAACTTAATAATATAGATCACTCGATCTGGAACGTATCTTAAAAACTACTCAACGTACAAACTTGAAATTTGGAATAGTTTTCCCTCTAATACTTTTACCGAGCAATAAGAAAGGATTTTAAAAGATGTTGAGTTTAAGTAAATTAATTAATAATAATTGTGGCTCGGCGTGGCGCGTTGGTTGCTACCAACTGGTAACTACGTTCCGTGACTGAGAGTAAGCAAAGCCCGCAACTACTAGTTCCCGGATGGGTGACCATCGGGGTTTTATAGTGGTTAAAACCTTGCAACACATACACACACGTGTTCAAAAAAAAAAAACTTACAGTTCCACAAGCTAATGACTATAGTTGTCGAAGCCTTTAACCCTAATAAAAAAAAAAATAATAATTATTATTATTATTCATCGCCAATACGTTTTGTGCAGCACGACGAGGCGGCCCGCGGGTTTCCAACTATCTGCAAACCGACCTTTTTGTCCGTCAAAAAATGTGTTTTATATCGGAGTGTTTTTTTTTTGACATTTATTGTTCCGAAAAGTTTATCGATAAAAATAATCACCTTACGTGCACGCGAACGAATGTTCGCTTCATTTGTGCGCCGTACTGCCAGCAGTTCGGACGCTCATGACATATTATACGTTTTAATTTATAAATATAATATATTATCGTGTACACATTTTTGCAAACAAATTTATAGAAAAAAACAAATCTTTAGCACAGGCCAACGTCGCAATGTTTTTCATGTAGGTACCTACCTAATTCGGATTTCACTCACTTGCGCACCGCATGGGGTCCGCAATCCACCGCATACTGCTCGCATATTGTCCGTGATCCAATCGGCAGAAGACATAAGAGCCAAAATGAGATAAGAAAAAAAAAGTAGTATCGTACGAAAGCGCCAAAATCGTATCGTACGAAAGCTCCAAAATCCCAGGTATAGGCCTAACAGATATTAAATTTTTTTTATAAAATCGAAAAAATCAACCAATTTATTAAAATTATATTTATTTGTAGGTATGTATATATTATTGACAGTTTCTTATAAACTCGAAGAAATCAAACTATATAATATGTATAATATTTTATATATAATATTATGTACCTTTGGCGCTTATGTTGGGTATAACAGGCATATAATATTTTATTGGCGTTTATATTTCGCCATTAAATTTTGGTGCAAATGATATTATGTAATTTTTGCACCTCTGGCGCCTGTGTCATACAGCCGATCTAATGCAGTGGATTGCCTATCTAGGCGGAACACTGTAACTCCGCACATAATTTTTTTTTTATTGTTTAAATACATAATACAATATATGTTATTAAAGTTAAATAAAAATAATATTAGTGAGGTAACCAATTATCTAATCAAAATAATAATAATTAATGAATACAATAAACATTGTCGTTGTCGGTATAAAATAAAATATTGAAATAATAATGTAAGTTAATATAAATTAAAATAAAATATTATTATACCAAGCCAAACTTTCTACAAAATTATATCTATTAATTTGGTTGTTATTATATAGTTCAGTTTTAATATTGATTATATTATTACAACCAACTGCATGTATTCGTTTCCACCTAATAACAATTGTATTGATTTTATGGCATGCGGACTTTTGGTGTTTAAAATATTTTTAGAATGCGGAGCTACGGTGCGTCCTAAAAAACAAACGCGTATGTGAGCTCCCACGCGGTGGAAAATTATATCTGTATAAGTTCCTAAAAGTTCAAATGTCAGTAAGTGTACCTATACTTAACCTATAGTATAAATTAGGCCACAAAATAATGAAAATTGGTACATTTTCATAAATAAATAGACGATGATACTAAAAAAAATCGCATAATGCATTATCAATACGGTAAAATAAAAATCGAACAATACATTGATAATAGCTAATATAAAAAAAAATCGAATAATTCGATTATTTATACGTATATGTACGTTCCTAGCTACAAAAAATGTTCAAATGTCAGTAAGTGAATAAAAATCGAATAATATTAATAATAATAAAAATAAGAATAAAAATTGAATAATACATTTTCATATGCAACGGGGTAATTTTTCTTATTTATTCTACCGTGTAGGATAGAGTTACTTTTTTGCCCTGAAGGAACTTACGCGTGTACCTGTGTTTTTGTGTGTAGGAACTTACACGTCCCGTTTTTGTATTCGTGTAGGGATTAACACATCACATTTGTAGTGACCAACGTATGCAATCGCCTACCTGCTAAGTCTCGTGTAGCAACTTACTATTCCCCGTGTAAACCACCTTCAGGTTAATCTTGACTTAAGGGGCCTCCACGCGACCTGTTTTTTTGCTCAAAAACATGCCTTACAGGCAAAACTTTCACGCCTCGTAGATTGGTCCGATTTCCGTAATTTTTTTTTGTTAGATAGAGGAAGACTTCTTACAGGGCGCATTGGACTTGGATTTTCAAAATTATTTTTCTAAGTATTATGTTACAAGTTTGAATTTAATCCATTTTTACAACTTTTTAGTTTTTGTATTATATTTTGTTTTTAGCAACGCAATCAAAAATCGAAGTCCAATGCGCCCCGTAAAAAATATTCCTCTATCTAACAAAAAAAAAAATTACGAAAATCGGACCAATCTACGAGGTGTGAGAGTTTTTCCTCTAAAGTGTGTTTTGAGCAAAAAATCACGCTAGTAATTTTTCTGTCTGGCGATTACGTTGACATGTGCATGCGCGTGCGTATACATCTCCCGCGGCCCGCAGACCGCACACTAATATAATCATTTACGACTAACACATAGGTACCGGGCGGCGGCGACGAGCTTACAAATTGCCTAAATGTTGCCCCTTATGAAATAGTCACGAGCAGGCCCCTTAATATATTTAGCTAGGGCGACGCCGGTTGGGACTAAATTCAAAATTGAATATTGTTGTAACGATATTAGTTAAAATAATAATAAAATAAAACTAACTATTCATATATAGAGTGGGCATTATTCATTTTTTTAAACGGCAACAAAGTGCGGATGAAAACTATTTTGCACTCAACAATGTCAATATCCACAATATTCTAAAATAATATTGTAAATATGAAAAAAAATACGCACGGGCGCAGAATTCAGCTGGTAAAAAAGTTTAGGAAAAAAAGTCTCCTGTTGCAGTATAAATAAAACGATATTTCCACTATACTTGTTATATAATTTTTATAAAATAAATTGGGTTGACATATTATCTTGTCTGTAGATAGTAGATGACAATATTTATTGACAATTTTTAATTATTTTATTATAATCTTATATTTTAACATTCTATGTCAACGTTTCGTTCTATAAAATAGTTCATTGTCATGAAGACAAATCTACAGATATTCCAATAATTTTTTAAAACAGATAGGTCAAAATATAAGAAAGAGATCTTTTATAACTGAATAATTATACATTTTTAAATAATATTATTATTTATTTTTGAATTTAATTTATTATAATTTTATATTTCATAAATTGTTATATAATATGCAACGGGAAACCTTTTTTCCGGCGACTTTTTCCTAATATCAATTCAGCTAGTATTTAATATTATAATATAAGGATGACTACGAAACATTATCATTTAATGTTATGACAAAGTCATGACTCGACATATTATAAATAATGTATTTGTATCGAACGAATTTCACTGAACACTGTGGTAGTCACTATATACAGGGTGTCCCAGGTCTATTTGACTAATGCAATAACTTTTACAGCAGTAACAGTGATTAGCAAGAAATAATTTTGAATTTTAACACATTTTGAAAATTGTTTAAAAATGAACGACTTAACCAAATTAAAAGTTTTAAACGCCAAAATGGTTTTTAAATACTTATTTATGTAATAGATATCTTGGATTATTGGAAAAATTTAAATTATTTATTTTTGTTGTAAAAAAATAAAATAAAATATAAGATATACAAATTATATAGCGCAGAGCTCTAAAAATCGTTACAAAAAAAAAAAAAAAAACTTAAAAATATCGAATAGGAAAAAATGTATGTGTGTCGTTGTTGCGTATAATGTGGATTTATGCGGTTTCGACCACTGCAAGCACACACGTCATATGTCAACTGTCAATTATTTCTCCGCACAGTAATATAAAATGTCGCGTATTTTCGGTACATCGTTTCGTTTTATTTCGGCCGCCGATCGCGTATACGCTTTCTAAATTGGATTTTAAATGGTGGGGGGGGGGGGAACCGACCGGACGGTTACTACGACGTTGATTGACGAGGGTCCTAAGCCGAAGCGACATCGAACCGGATCCACGCACAGACCTCGCGGAGCCCGTACGGGTTAAAGGTACACGCTGCTGCAGTACCTATATATAATAATAATAACAATATATAAATAATAATCGCCTTTAATACGATTTCCCCGTATATACCCGCGCGCCGTTGGTCGTGGCCGCCGTTGGCCGTTTTCGAAATGTAATCAAAACGTGCGCCCTTTACGCGCCGCAGCACGTACCTACATGATGTTTGCGCGACCGTCGACATATATTGCTCGCGTGCGTGCGTGCCCGTCCTTAAGTATATTATATTATTTTATTTTCTCGCGTCGCCGAGGATAAACTAAACTGCGGTATAATGCGGTTCTTCGAAATTAAACGTCCTCGTCGCGCGCAGTGATGGGTTTTGCAATGCGTTTGACCGGTGACGGTCTTAAACCCTGCCGCGGGGGGGGGGGGCGATGCCTTCGTGCCGATTTCCGCCAAAATCGACCCGAAACGTTGTACCTATAACCTCATCTAGAATAATATGAACGGATTATTTTTGAAATTCTTGTGAAATTTGCACCGTCTCCGCAGCTGCCCGCGGGTGGCGGGTATAGCAGAATAGGGAGTTATTCGAATGACATTTTATTTAGATAACATAGGTATTTTATTCGAATAATAATCATTTTTTTTTATCATTTTTTCAATACAAATTTATTCGAATAATTGCATAACATTGTCATTTGAATAATTTTCAAACATAATTATACCATAGTCCGAAATATGTTATTTTACCTAACACTTACCTCACTTAAGCTAAGACTATGTAGGCACTATGTAGTATTGAAACTGGATTATTTACTAGGTACGGTAATAACGTCTTCAATATTGATAAATAGACAATATAGTTACTACTGAGGTACATATACTATATACATATAGAGTGTAGACATACTAGAAGAATTATAATCATTCTATTAAAGGTACATATTTTGTACTAGTATAATTTTGTTTAAAAATTATTCGAATAATTATGTATGAAAATTATTTAAATACATTTTTATTCTATAAACTATTAAAAAAATGACTCAACTAATTTTTTATTCGAATTATTATAAAAAAAATGATTTGAATAATAATATTTTAAAACTATTCGAATAATTTTAAAACATTATTCGAATACATTTTTATTCGAATAATTGAAAACAAACATTCGAATAATTTTTTATTCGAATACATATTTATTTGAATAATTATCTTGATAATATTTTGCCCAACTCTGCCAGGTAGCATAATGAATTAGTGTATTAGTAAAAGTAATAATTATAGGGTTTGCAGAAGTCTGAAATATTTCATGTGAAAACGTCAAACGTTGGATTTTTAATTTTTATTAATTATTATAATATATGTTTCACTATTTGGCCCAACTGCAATACTGCTTGTGCGAATATATGCTTACCACCGTTTGAGCGAAACCTCCACTTACTGACACCTCTTAATAGCGGACACCTCCAAATAGCGGAAGTTTTATTCGGAATAAACTATACAAACCGAACCCTCGGAATAGCGGACACAATTCCGGTGACCGACAGTATATCCGGTAATTATAGAGATTTCGCTGTGTTAACATTTCATAACGTGTTATCAGTAATCACTATCACACGTTAAATTTAATTAACTTTTAACTAACTGAACTATGAAGTGTTAATAGTATAATAAAATTATATATAAATAAACTGTTTTTTTTTTCATATTATTAAAATTTAAAATGAGTAAACTTCGAGCACTGCGTTCATATAATGTTCCTGAGTTTATAAGAGACAAAAAATAATAAAACTGTCACTCGTCAAAAAAATCAAAATATTATAATACATTTTCAAATGTGTCCAATTAAAATCAAATCTACCCTTAAATCACGCAACAAAAATTAAATCATTATAGGTACCTACGTGTTAATTTTTTTATAGATTTTTCCTTATTTTAGTATTACATTTTTCAATAATTATTGTTTGTAAAATATTTTTTTTGTATATTTGGGTTTTCATAATCACCTAATATAGATGATGTGGACGATAAGGAGGTAGAGACTGATGACGATGATCTATAATAGTATTATTATTATGTTTATTTTTAATTAATTTAATTTTTAATAAGGATCGGGCCCAAAAAAATGTGAAATGTATAAAGATTATTTACAATAACTTAATGATAAATATAATGTATACATGAAAACAATAATTAGTAAAGGAAAATATTATTAATAATGACCCAGTTGACGATTTTTTTTAGAGATAATTAGTTGAGGTTCTCATATTGGCAATACTCATAAGACGATAAATATGGATAAATCGATGATAAATATTATGAATAAATAAATAATAATAATATGAATATTTTTATATACATTATAATATAATGTTATCATGAGCAAGAAACTCACGATCTGAATGTTAATATAAATAATATATGTACCTATTTATAATTTATCATAACGTTTTTATTGATTGTAATAAAAAAATATATAGGTACCTCTTCAATGTTGTTAAATAATAGTTTCATAAAAAAGAAAATATTATAACGAGAAAATAAGAAAAAATATGTATTATACCAGTGAAGTAATTTCAATTCGTTTTAAAATAACCATTTTACAATATAAAATACAAAAAAAATAATAATAATAAAAATGGAAATTGGAAAATTTCACTGGTTTCAAATATTTCAAAATGTCATATTTCACGAAATATCTCAACACTAATATCCAAACACATTGTAATTAGCACCAAAATTCAAATCCATTATTCTTTCGATTGTAGTGTAGTATACTACTAACTGCACGTTTCGATAGTAAAGCGTATAATATTGACTATTATGAGAGCTAATAACTCATCAGAATATTCCGTTTTAGATGATGAGCGGTTATTTCACTATAGGTGTACCTGTATTAGCGGTGTAATTTGAGGGGAGGGGGCAATGTGGCCATTTGCCCCCCCCCTCCCCCCGTCTGATTGTAAAATCAGTCTAATCGTTGGGCCGGTTGTTCGTGAAATAAAATTATTATCATTTTGAGGAAATACAGGGTGGGGGCAGTGAATCAGGAGATTTTAAAATAACTATAAAAACCCAACAAGTATTTTTTTTAACAAATATATTTATATAACCTGAAAGTATATAAAATAGCGTTAAAGAAGTGTTAATTTGTTATTTAATTGTTATAAATGATATCTGCAAGATGGCGTTTACATGTGATTAAATGACACAGTGACGATGTGTTTACATTGGATGGCAATTACAGCGAACGCACGTTGTTGTGCAGTCCAACGATTCATGATAACTAAACGCTTATTTATGGTGAACATAATTTTATAGTTGTAGTACGCACACATCGATTACAGGGCTTTCCGTATTTATTTTTAAATCGCCCGATTCACTGCCCCACCCTGTATAATATTGTGTATAAACACTAGAACACTTTTGATACGATAATAATATTAATTTTTATAGTTTTTTATCACCTTCAATAAAAATAAAATAGACGTGGATAATATATGTAATATAAAAATTCTAAAAACAAAATGATCACTCTTAAATTTATCCACGATTTCGAAAAAGCTTCTATAGCAGAAGAGAACGTAATTAATTTTAACCTATTTAAAATATTTCGATTTTTCAATAATGTTTATACCATATTTTGTACGACAAGTCGTTGACACGCGAGTGTTTTATGTTGTAATTTACAAAGTTCGACACCTCTAGATGAATACGAAATGACGTCACCGAGGTAGTGCGATGGCGTCATTTCGATTTTTAACAGTAGGGGGCAAAAGTTTTGACCAGCCCATATAACTGAATGAAAAAAAAAAACAAAAAAAGAACGCGTTGCGGATGAGGAGCTAAATAATAATTATGTGGTCACTACCTCAGTGACGCGTATATTTTTCTAGAGGTGTGGAACTTTGTGGAACACGAAACACGACTGCTATAAACCTTATTGAAAAATCGAAAATTTTTAAATATATATTTACTTTTTGCTATAGACATTTTTTCGAAATCATGGATACATTATTTTAGAGTTATCTGCATTTTGTTTTTAGAATTCCTTAGATTATATAGTATCATCCACGTCTATATATCTGATGTAAAAAATTATAAATATTAATAACTATTATCGCGTATGTCAAGAGTCTTCTAGAGCTTATACAATATACAGTGTGTCCCAGAAGTCCCGTTATCACCCATAGTATCTCCGTGGAAAATTAATATATTTAAATGCGGTTTTTTTACAGTAATAAGTATAGAATTTCCAATTGAATGACTTGAATTTCAATTTTTTTTCAAAAACTCAAAAATTTTAAAAAAATATTTTTTACACAGCTAAGCTTTTAACATTTTTGAGATAGCCATTTTTTTAATTATATTTTTTTTAAATGTTCAAAAAAAATTATTAAAATTAAGCGAAAATTGACCAAGTTAAAGCACATTAAGTTTTTGGTTTTTTAAGAATAATAGCATTGAGTATATATAGTACTATCTATACTCAATGATAATAGTTATGTATTAGCACAACATGAATCGTATGCTTTAATCAATATCGATTAGAACAAATCGATTTTTTTATGACTTATTCCTAGAAAACCAAAAACTTAGGTTGCTTTAACTTGGTCAATTTTTGCTCAATTTTAATAATTTTTTTTTTTGAACAATTTTAAAAAATATGATTAAAAAATGCAAACATTTAAAAAATTTAACTGTATAAAAAATATATTTTTTTAAATTTTTGATTTTTTGAAAAGAAAATTGAAAGGTTTGCCATTCAATTGGCATTTCCATACTTATTACTGTAAAAAAAACCACATTTAAATACATTAATTTTCCACGGAGATACTATGGGCGATATGGGACTTCTGGGACACACTTGGGTCACAAAAATCAAAATAGCCAATTTATAAAGATAATGAAAAAAATGGGCAAACGCAAATTGCGCCCAACGAAAGGAAATAGTTGTAAATTGCGTCCGGTATTTTTCAGGTACAAATTTCTGTATAGTAAATTGCGCCCAATAGAAGTATTATTTTTATGATGGTCATTTAGCATTACCCAGAGGTAATATTATTTTTTTCTCCAACAGTTTTCAAAAATGCATCACACGTTTTTACAGCACATCGCCACTTTGTTTCGCCCGAAGACAACTCGCGTTTTAATTTGGAAAATTTAAATGTTTGGTATATTATAACGTCGTTTTTTTTCTGGCTTTCAGTATGTATAATATCCATAATATTTATATAATAGCAAACGGCTTACTAAAATGTACGTTGTATACGCGTATCGTATCGATTATAGCGATAAGCGTTCGGCTAATCCACCAATAAATGAACAACAACAGTATTTTTAAAATACACATAATAGGTAACGACGAATTCAATATAGTAGATACTATGGGCGCAATTTACTATACCCGTTTTAGACCCCGAAAAATCCCGGGCGCAATTTACTATACCTATTTTAGAACCAAAAAAATCCCGGGCGCAATTTACTATACCTATTTTTATTACCTACCTTATGTGGGCGCAATTTACAAACGCCCAAAAAAATAGTTTTAGCGTTTACAATTCTGGTTTTTACTTTTGGTTTTGATTAAATTCACAGTAGCTGAAAATTGAACGATTATTTATTTTAAACGTTCGTAAGTCGCAAAAGGATTACTCAAATTAAAAATTGTAAACGCTAAAACTATTTTTTTTCGTTATGTTTATAAATTGGCTATTAGGATTTTTTTCAAAAAAATTTAAATCAAATTTAAATTTTCTTATTTTCTGTACAAAAAAAATAAAATGTGCTTATGGTACACATGTAGTACAAACGTCTATAAATTATATGAGAAAAAAAAATTTTTAAATATTGATTAGAATACAAGTTATTTAATTTGTCATATCTTTCTGTTACACCCTGTATATTAAAATTACGACGGATCGGACGTCATATATGTATTGTAACGATTATCTGACAAGGAGTCGCGTACGTATAGTTAAAAATCAAGAAAAAATATTATTTTTGTTCGAATCCGTCGAAATATTTGAATAAAAAGACTATTGGTCTTTTTATTGTAATTACAAACATTATTTTCGACCTCCGACCATCGGCGTGCAAATTACAAACACTATTAATCGTTTACTGCAGGCTACAGTACAGTACAGTACAGTAGGACTTTGGTCGTCGCGTTCGACGTTAATCGGCGTTTGAACAAAACAATATTCAAATTTAATCGCAACGCTATATATTTTGTTGAGTCGATTTTGTGTGCTCGTGGAATTGGTGTTCAGACGTGACATTTCGACCTCTAGAACTAGACTCAATAACATATAATATTATATTATAATATGACGTGTAAACCACACAAAAGATTAACATTCACGAAAACGGTACAAAAAAAAAACAATACAACATTGCGTTTAGATAAAACATATTATATTAACATCCGAAACAATTATTACTGTCATCATTTAGTACAAAGTGCGACCATTAAATTATACCGACGTTCAAACTATTATTTCCGACGATATAATAATATTATCACAAGAAAATGATAAAATACATTTACACGTCTTATATTTTAAACACTTGTTGACTTGCTTAGATATAGTAATATAATATATGAACATTAATACACTGATCAATGTCAAATTAAATTATTAATTTACTCAGTCACGACGGACGTACGACGTACGATATAATATATTATAATATTATAATAATAATTTAAATTAAACTTTTGTTTAAACCGTCGGATCCCAAACGGCTCCCGTCTATTGTTCGCTTATTTCCAAACGGCTCCCGTCCAAAAAGGTCTAACAAACAGGTAAATTCCGAAACGGCTCCCGTCCAAAAAAAAATGTTCAAATAGGTATAAATGTATAATTATAAACTCTACAATAATTATTGGACATATGCACGCCTGTCTTCCAAAACAGCATACCCTTCTGTTGTTGTATAGTATATGTATACAGTTCATGTGTATCATATTTATATATAAATATATAAAACGGAATATAAAGGAAAATATAGAATAGGTATATTGATAATGTCGAAAAAACCGAAACATTAAACTATAGCTAATTGGAAATATTGACAATATAATGTCGATAACAATTTTACTTTTACAATTTAATCAGATTTGCGATATGGCACACAATCGTATCAATTTGTGCAGTTTGTTCAGATTTCAGTCTGTTCGCGATATTCACCGTCATTGTGTGCGTTTATTTATTTTTATTATTTTTCTAACATGTCTAGTGAAATGCGTGAAAAAAAATTGATGGAAAATTTTTGGTTTTCTTTCCATAAAAAACTCGCTGGTGACGTAGAGCGCTGGAAATGTACAACGCGTGGTTGTAAATCTTATTTTAAGCGAAATAGTATTGGAGAAATGTTTGATGAATATCTGGAACATAACCACTTACATTTAGATGACAATGTTATAAGGAGGAGGGAAATAAGTAGTAATTTAAAGCATAAAGCTCAAGAAAATTTGCATGAAAATCCAGCGAAACTTCTTCGAACTCAACTTGAACCGAACGATTTAAATGTGTTGACAACACAAGATGTCAACGCTATTCGCAAATCGGTATACTATGTTCGTTCGAAATCCTTACCAAAATTACCAAAATCAACAAAAGAAGCTCAAGATAGTTTAGACAAAATTAATATTACAACTTTGGCGGGTGAGAATTTTTTATTTTTTAACGATAAAGCGTCAAATATTGTTATTCTTACATGTAACACCAATTTAAATATTCTTAAGGAAAACCGATGTATATATGTTGATGGCACATTCAAGTATTGTCCGAAATTTTTTTATCAAATGTTCACCGTTCATGTTTTACATAACGGATATTATCTTCCCCTTATTTACTGTTTTATACCAGATAAAACCTCAGTAACCTACGGAAAAGCTTTTTCAGCATTGCCTGATCACTTAAATCCACAAGTTGTTTTCGTAGATTTTGAGGAAGCTATTCACAGAGCATTGCGAAAAACGTGGCCATCGGTTAACATAAAGGGGTGTAGATTTCATTTGGGTCAAAGTTGGTGGCGGATGATTCAGTCAGTAGGACTTGCTTCAGAATTCAGAGACAAAGATTCTAGAATCGGAAGAGCGTTGAAATATTTATTTGGCCTTCCTTACTTACCACCGTCAGACGTCTTAGTTTGTTTTACAGATGATTTAATGGCTATCAAATCTATAGATGATAAAATAGACAAAGTTTTCGACTATATTTTTGAAAATTACCTAACTTCAGATAGTCGTTTCCCTCCTAAAATGTGGACTGAGTGTTCATCTGCTCTTTCTTTGACCACAAATGGATGTGAAGCGTTCCACAGTAAATTCAACAAAGAATTCAATACTACACACCCAAATATTTTTAAGGTTATTGACATCCTACTCAATATACAATCTGAAACACAAATTAAAGCTCGAAGTTATTTTAATACACCAAGATCGAAAAAAAGCAAGAGTTCGTCGAAAAAATCATTTGCGAGTTTTCATCAAATAAAATATCACGCATAGACTATATAAAAAAATTGTGCTTAACAAATTTACCCGATATATGATTTTTTTAACATTTTTATTTATACATTTTTTACATTTTTTATATATTTTTTTAACATTAAAAACTTAAAATTTAATATTATACTATACACTTTTTTTTTATATAATTTTAATAATTTACATAGTGTACACCAAGACATTTTTAACCACACCTCTTTTGAGACAGTCCTAAGTCTGTATAAAGTGGGAAGGAATTTGTGGCGTACAAAACCGGAGCCGTTTAGGAATTTACCTGTTCGTTAGACCTTTTTGGACGGGAGCCGTTTGGGAATTGACCTTTTTGTAAAACGGGAGCCGATTAGAGAAACGGGAGCCGAATGGGCTACGACCGTTTAAACAACGATAATAGCTAATAGTATAATAATTAAGTGTAAAGTCAGACGACGAATTCGAAGGTACAAAGTCGGGTAAACGTATCTTTATTTTCATCGTTTCCTGTTTCTTTTTTACTTACAGTTGATAATATTCACGAGTAAAATTGCAATGTCGCCAAACAAAACGTACGATTTACAATTTAAAGTATTTTTAAAATTAAACGTACCCCCAATAATAAATATACAACACGGTTATAACAGTCATATCACTATACTAATTAAATGTAGGCGACAGTCGATTACAATTTATGAAATAATTGTTTTGATATTATTATACAGTATAACCATATACTACACAATATTATCATATAAGCCATAAAACTCATAAATACCTATAGTTACGTATAGTATGTTCAATTTTATATTCAAAAATACGATTAGTCTTCAATAAATCAAACACTGAAATGCCCGATCCTCTTCAATACTAACTTTTAATTTTTTAGGTACAGGTCGTGTAGAAATTTAGCTAATTATTTTCGATAACTATGGAATTATTATCGTAAGAACCTTATCGTTTTATTACTCAATCGTCAAAAATGAAACAAAATTCGATGGATCAGCAAACCATTACAGATTTCTTCAAAAAATAATAATAATTTAATTTACATAGTATATAATTATTATATAGTTTAATTTAAAATTAAAAAACAACAAATAACTCTAATATGTACCAACTAATTTACTGAAGTAATTAATATGTACAGTAATAAAAGAACATTTTTTCTTAACTCTCTGTAATTCGAAGTTTTTTTGACCTTTTGTAATTTCGAACTACTCAACAATTCGAACTCTCGGTAATTCGAAGTTTTTCAACAGTCTCGTCAACTTCGAATTATCCAGAGTCTATTGTATTTATATAATTATTTGTCGACATTCTTACATAATGTTTATAATTGTTATTTCATCGTTAATTAATTGAATTATTTTACTTTCTTTCTATTATTGATCTCCTAGGTGTGTGGATTTTTTCTTGGCTACTTCTTACTTATACTAAAGTAGAGGTCTGGATATTTTTCAAGAATTCTAAAAATATGTATACAATATGTTTAGGTAGGTAGGACAATTTAAAAACCGGAAACATTTCGAATGAAAAGATACGCAAACATTTGTGGTCCTTTATGAGACTGAACTTTTTTCTGTCCACAAATCCGGAAGAAATATTGAATCTTTTGTTTGTATAATATGTATAGGTAATAGTGTCCACTAGATAACTACCAATTTCCGCAATCTTATGTTCTTTCAGCATTGCAATAACAGAAATAAAAATATGGAATTTTATAAACAAAAACTATACTATTTTATAAAACTAAAACTATACATACCTAATAATATAATAATATTAAATATGTTTTAATATGAAATATTCAATTTAATATTATTAACTTTTAAGTATTAATGTTATATACTAAATAAAAATAAAAATACATTTATAAAATTAAGTTTGGAAACCACTAAAAAAATATGTTTAATAATTTAACTTTTTACGCAATTCGTGTTACACATATTTTAAGACACGGGTATGGTACAATTCGTGTGCACCAGTATATTATAATCAATAATATAATTATATTGTATATAGATACCTTGGTATTACCTCTGCTAATATAAAAATGAATATTGTAAAAAATAATGTTGAAAAACTTTTCAAAAAATCTAAAACATATTTTAAATTTGACTTGTATACAATACCTATATTATATATAGTTTTAGAAATAGAAATATATACGTAAACATCATAGAAATATGTGAAAGTATCTGCACGCTTCTATGTGTGTTCAATTAATAATAAATTATTTTATCTTATATGTGATAGTGTATAAATAATAAAATAATAAAAATAAATAATATAATATAATAGAAATTATATAAAAATAATAAATGATGTACTAATAGATATTATGTCACGAAATAATAAAAAAAACTGAATTAATATTATTTAATTGCTATTGACGTACAGTGAAACCATTAACCCTGGACTTTGCCAACCTGCAAGACCATTCTTAAAATCCAAGCTATCTACATTCGTTAAACCCACTATGATGTACATATCGATAATCCTACCAGAATGGACGTGTGTGGTATACGCAGTTGTGGGGTTCTGCAAAGCCCTCGAACACTGAAACGCTTCGGGCTTTCAATCTATTTGCTTACGACAAACAACTCCCTATTTTTGGTATTTCACAAACGAAAACCTTACGTTCTCGTAATAATCCTTCGATCAAACAAATGTCCTTCATCTCACTTCCTGAGGTGACGTACATAGAAGACTTAAACCTAACCGGGAGAGCTACTAAGATACAAAAAAAAAAAAAATTAAATTAATGCCTTTAAAAGCATCAGGTCGGGTGGTATTGCTGCCGAGTGCTTGCCCATAAATGCTATAATCTTCTGTTATCCGCCATATATTTTATCTAATATATTTTGCAACTGTATTTAGATTGTGAATAATGTTGTAAATAAAAAAAACAAACCCACAGGTACAATGCGCATTTAGCCTTACGCAGAGTTGTCGCTTGTCATGCCGTATATTCCATACATTTAATATGAAGGTAACAAAATGTCGGTAACACGTTATCTATAATAAATAGGGCTAGGATAGTATAGGATTTTGCATTTTTTGTACTTTTATAAATTTAGGGTCATTTTGTATCGATTTTAGGCCATTTTTTTCAATATTTTAAGAGCATTTTTTAAACTTTTTTTAAATCAAGGTAATGTTTTTATACATTTTCATTTACACTAGATGTTCTCGATAAAAGTTTAGAATTTGTAACAGAAATAATATCGTATTCAATATTTCAATAAATTATAAAGATAGTGTGTTTATAATCGCTATCGATAATAAAACCACTTAACCACGTATATTTTACAACAATTATCTTCGATACCGCGAGTTATCTTAATCGTGGAATTAAATGACAGTGATGTGGAGAGTACAGTACATAATTTTGTACCCAATATTAATTAATAATTAATAATTATAAATTTATAATGCATTTTTGTAATATATTAAGGGGCCTCGCTACCATCATTATTTAAGGGGCAACATTTAGGCAATTTCTAATCTTGTCATTGCCGACCGGGATATATGCGTGTTAGTTGTAAATGATTTAATGTGTGAGTGAAATTAAATGCGAGTATCCTCGCTCGTACGCGCATGCACATGTCAATAACTCGATAACCATATCAATTTCACTACACGAATTTTACCAAAACAATCATTTGTTTTGACAAAATTAAAGTTAGTTAACGTTGTCTGATTTTGATACTGAACAAATATTTGAATTCAGCAGAAAAATGTCTATAGATCGTACGAAACATTTTCTATTTTTAATATTAATTTTTATTTTGATTATGATTCGAAAAAGTTGATATTTTCAAGTTTTTAATTACAGTTTACAATAATATAAAATTTAATTTTTACAAAGTGCTTCGTAGGATCTATAGACAATTTTTTGGCGAGTTCAAATTTTTTTTCAGAATCAAAATCGGACAACGTTAACTAACTTTAATTTTGTCAATATACTTTAGGTCTTTCCAGCTAAAATTGAAGGCAGTAGCGAGGCCCCTCAAGATCATTTTTTTTATCTTTTGGACATTTTTTAAGGTCATTCTAAGGTTATTTTAAGGTCATGTGTTTAGGTTTTTCGGGTCATTAAAATCCTAGCCCTAATAATCAGCATTTATTTTCTCAAACGTAGGGTCGCGAATAATTTTGAATTGGTCGTAAAAAAATTATATAATAATAATGTGTAATTAAATAATAGAATGTAACTAATAGGTGACATATAATATGGCGTATCAATACGAGTAATATGAATGAAAATGTATTAACTAATTAAGAATAATATTTCCATTAACTTAGGGTAATTTAAAAAATCATCGAACATTATTTTCAAAAAAGTCACGTGCAAAATTGTATAAATAACTTGGTTCACCAACACACAAAGGTTGATAACCCCTGATCCTTAAGTCGATGATAATATTTGACTCTACTCATAGCAGTTTTGTGGAAACCCGGCTGTAAGAATATAATGTTTATTATACACTATTCATAAGTAGGTACCTATTATATACATTAAATCAATTGACGAATTATCTATTCATTTTTCAAGCCTAGCTGGGTGATTCAGCAAGCATGCTTACCTCCATTTTCAATTTAATAATTAATTCATTAAAATTCTGATTTTCGGAATTTTTAAATATACCTACTTAATGACAATATTTTAGATTCTTGAGATATTTTCTATTATATATAGGTAACTCAGAACTAAGGTACCTCAGAACTAAGAAGTGTCCTATGGACAAACTTGAGTAGTACAACAAATCTCAAGAATTTTAAAATATGGTCTTCAAATAGGTGAATTTAATACTTTTTTTCAAAAAAATTTTAAAAATTTAAATTTAATAAAATTGATTATTTAATGAAAAAAATGGAAGTGAGCATCCTTGGTGAATCATTCTGTATATTAAAATTAATCTTTTTATTAATTTTGATATTGTAAATAGATTTGAACCTTAATACTGGTACCTATTTATTTTAGATCCTAAATGCTTTCCGTTTATTTATCAGAAAAACTTAAATTCTAGTTGTCGAATAAACCAAAATGCATACGACATTTTTACATTTTACAAGTAACATTTCGTTAAGTGAATATTACAATTTGTTTAACAGTTATTTATAGGATCCAAACAAATCAACACATCGCATATTTAAATATTTAGATCGATCAGTATTCAGTATGTATTGGGACGAAAATAGATTTTCAATATAAAGAAAACGATTTCAAACCTTTCGAGTGCTGCTTTAAAATGCCCTATTATTCGGTTGTACAATGTAATATAATTTAAATATTAAAGAACTTTGAAAGTTTTAAAAAAATCTTGTTTAATGATTTTATTTTATTTACATGGTAATGTAAACAATTTAAAATTCGGCAATTGTTAGCTATTGTGGACTCGTGGGAAGTGTCCTTAGAAGATTCAGTGAGAATTAAATCAGCGCTCGTCTATGCAATACAAATATATACTCATCAGTTATCAGTTTGTATTCGACTTTGTATTCGGTTTTTGAATATTTACGGATCGGTTATTGTTCGACAGGACGTTGTCGAAATGTTATTTTAAAGAACAAAATATGTCAGATAATTTTTATTGGTTTATAATTTGTCGCAATCTTTCCATTTTATACGTCTCATACAGTGCCAACGTTTTAAGACAATACCAATAGTTTACCGTAGGATGGTATAAATAGGGCTGTGGTAATGTGGTATATAAAATATAAATTAAATTAAAATTATTTATTTGTCTAAATATTTTGAAATATTTTAGTGTGTATAAAATATTAATACCTATTATATACTTACGTAATGGCAACAAGTTTCAAATCCATAATAATATGATAACAAATAAAATAATATAATCAACGTAATTTTTTGTTTAAATTTAAATAGGTATATGTTATTGAAGATTAATAAGAAAGTATAAACAAAATAATCGTTTTTCAGAAAAAAAAATAATAACCTAATAAATTATTGATGAGTTATTATATAGTTATTAACTTTCTAATATTTTGTAATAAACAAAAGTCTTCAGAACATCGTTACGTGTTATAATATTTGTATTCGTATTATCATTGATTATAGAATAAAAAGTAAAATAGTTTATTGTATAATCAACGGCCGTATTACCTATTATATAGGTAATTCTAATTTATTTACTTTTTTGCGACTTGAATGATCAGTAAGTATTATATTAATATAATAATATTATATATATATAGGTAACGTTATTGAGCGCCTGCAAGTTTTATTTCATGTACCTATATACCTATTAATGAACGGGAATATTGCGTTTGATAAATTACACTTGTTTACAAAAAATAATAATTATACCTACATAACGCATATTATTATTTCGTTAAATTCGATAACGCATTAATATATTTTTTTTTTTTTATTGTTCTTATAGATTACTGCATCGGAGCAAAGGCCATTATAGTTACAATTTTTTTTTTAATTAACAGAAAATGAACGGTGAACATTTAAAAACCGTACAGTGTATCATTTTATAGTTCTATACAGACTACTGCGGTTGGGTTAGAGTTGAGCTGCGAATCTTATCATCTAAATTTGTTGTCCGAACGGGTCAGTTTTTGTTAGGAAGATGATCAACAACATGTTGATGTTTTCTGTGCTGGGACCGAAAGCCGCGTCTAAGTCGGCTGGGACGTTCGAGTTTTTTTGGCGTTTTCTTCGTATTTGTGGCAGGGGCGTCATTTCAGTTTTTTTTTGGGTGTACCATTTTGAAATTTCACCAGGCCATTTAAAAATAGAGCGGATCTACAAGGGGGGATTCCCTTGTTTCAGCAGGCCAATTGAGAATATAAAATTGAACATACTATAACTATAGGTATTTATGAGTTTTATGGCTTATATGATAATATTGTGTAGTATATGGTTATACTGTAAAACATCAAAACAATTATTTCATAAATTGTAATCGACCGTCGCCTACATTTAATTAGTATAGTGATATGACTGTTAAACCGTGTTGTATATTTATTGTTGGAGGAACGTTTAATTTTAAAAATACTTTTAATTGTAAATCATTTGTAAATTGTACGTTTTGTTTGGCGACATTGCTATTAACTCGTGAATATTAACAACTGTAAGTGAAAAAGAAACCGGAAGCGATGAATTAAAAAAGATACGTTTACCCGTCTTTGTACCTTCGAATTCTTGGTCCGACTTTGCACTCAATTATTATACTATTGGCGCGATCATCGTTGTTTAAACATAAGTTTAATTTAAATTATTACAATAATATTATAATATATTATATCGTAAGTCGTACGTCGTACGTCGTGACTGAGTAAATAAATAATTTAATTTGACATTGATGATCAGTGTATTAATGTTCATATATTATATTACTATATCTAAGCAAGTCAACAAGTGTTTAAAATTTAAGACGTGTAATTGTATTTTATCATTTTCTTGTGATAATATTATTATATCGTCGGAAATAATAGTTTGAACGTCGGTTTAATTTAATGGTCACACTTTGTACTATATGATGACAATAATAATTTTCTCGGATGTTAATATAATATGTTTTATCTAAACGCAATGTTGTATTGTTTTTTAAATTTGTTTGTACCATTTTCGTGAATGTTAATCTTTTGTGTTGTTTACACGTCATATTATAATATAATATTATGTTATTGAGTCTAGTTCTAGAGGTCGAAATGTCACGTCTGAACACCAATTCCACGAGCACACAAAATCGACTCATCAAATATAGCGTAGCGATTAAATTTTAAAATCGTTTTGTTCAAACGCCGATTGACGTCGAACGCGACGACCAAAGTCCCACGTGTACTGTACCGTACTGTAGCCAGTAAACAAATAATAGTGTTTGTAATTTGCAAGCCAATGGTCGGAGGTCGAAAATAATGTTTGTAATTAAAAATTAAAAAAACAGTAGTCTTTTTATTCAAATATTTCAACGGATTCGAACGAAAATAATATTTTTTCGGGATTTTTAACTATACCCGACTCCTTGTCAGATAATATATCGTATTATAATATATCGTACAATATCGTACAATATGTTTGACGTCCGATAAATTTTAATTGTTTGTTGACGAAAACAATGTATTAGTATTGTAATATTGTGTGTTTCATAAATCATTATGTTATATTATAATAGATACTATTATTGATATTAGATACCTATTAATATTAAGGTTTTAAGGTTAATACAGACCAGCGGTGTCATTTCAATTTTTGATGGGAGGGGGCAAAAGTTTTGACCATCACATATAACTAAATCAAAAAATAAAAATCAGAACGCGTCGCTTCCAAGCTAACTTCCACTTATATTTCCATTTCGATACAATTCATATCTTACAAACTTTATATGCGTATGAGGCAAAAGTATTTATCTAGAGGCGTCGAACTTTGTAAATATTGCAACATGAAACAAACGTGTTTACGGCGTGTCGTACGACTGCTAAACCTTATTGAAATTCGAAACATTTTAAATAGGTTAAATTACCTTTTATTATAGAAGTTTTTTGAAATCATGGATAAATTTGATAGTGATTTCATTTTGTTTTTAGAATTTTTATATTATATTTTATTATCCACGTCTATATTATATATTGAAGGTGAAAAACTATAAATATTAATTATTATCGTATCAAAAGTGTTCTAGTGCTTATACACGCCATAATTATATTACCACAAAATTAAAATAATTTTATTTCACGAAAAACTGGCCCAAAAATTATACTGATGTTACAATCAAACGGGGGGGGGGGCAAATGGCCGCATATACTGTAGATCGGTGTACCTAAACAGGTACACCTATAGTGAAATAACCGTTAATAATCTAAAACGGAATATTCTGATGAGTATTAGCTCTCATAATAATAGTCAATATTATATTATTTTTTATTTTTATTTTTTATACATATTTCGACGCCTCAGAGGCGTTAGTACAGTACAGATTCTAATAATAGATAATTAATAATATTATACAAGGTAAGACAAAAAAGAAACAAAAACAGAGTGCAAAACAAAAATGCAAGACTAGAGAACAAGCAAGTAAATATTAACAATTAGTAATTACAATTTTTGAGTTTATGAATTATAGATGCTAAAGAATCATAGAAAATATCAATATTTGACGTATTATTAATAGATTAACAAGCACGATCAAGAGGGGCTGCGTAACCATAATTATAGTGGTGTGAAATTTCGTTTTAAAAGTTTGAGGGTTTCTCGAGTATAAAAAGAAGGAACGGCTAAAGATAATTTATTAAGTAAATCAGGAGCATCAATGTCATTGTTCAATAATTTGTAAACATAGGTAACATCAAATTCGACACGTCTATCAGTATTAGAGATTTAAAATTATACTGGTTTATCCCGCAACGAAATGAGCTCATTTTTATAAATTTATTTTGTGCTTTTCTACTATAATATATTATAATATTAATTATTATAATTTTATTATTTATTATAATATCATATATGTATAATATTATTCGCTTTACTATCGAAACGTGCAGTTCATACTATACTACTACCTTCCTATACTAATTTAAATACCAAGTCATATATATGTATAATAATCTTATTGTATAAATTTACGTTTTACGAGGTATTTACCTAAAATATAATTTTTTTAACACATACATACATTCTTGAAACATTTTTTTTTTTACCTCTCTAAGACGGAAAACTCTTTATAACGGAAAAATTGTTGGACCCAAGCGATTCCGTTATAAAGAGGTTCTGCTGTAAATAGTCACCACCTGCTATATGCAGCTATTTTGATACTCGGAACAACAAATTTCTACGAAGAAATTTGGATATTTGTGTTATTAATCCATGCAAAATCCATGCCAATGCATCATATGGCAATATACGAAACGACAATTATTAATATAGTTCAAGATAATTGACGATTATCAACAGTGGATAATCAACCCGCTTATGTAATTTTTATTGTAATGTATAATATTACAAAGTACAGGAGCGATATAAAAGAGTTGTCTTATTGAAATGCCACAAAGAAAGAAGATTTTAGCCATAATAGATTAGCCAGCATTAATTAGCTATAAATGATGAGTAACGCCGCAGAGTAATCCTAATCAGTAGTAGGTACCTATATTATATTGGGCGTAACACGATTGCGGACTTTTTACCTTTTTATATTTGAGAAAAGACAACACGATTGCGCACCTTAAATATTTTTTTTTTGAGCAAACACAAATATTTAAATAAATTTACCAACATTAATAGTTACTTAATACGTATGTAAAAAAAAATCTTATAATATATCACAGTAATTATATACGCGTCAGAAAAAGAAATAATATGCCGATATTTATTTATAAAAATAAAGAATTAAGATGTAGGTACTCATAACGATGACAATAATATAACTAACAAAACTAACACTTATCAGTTATTATCGGTTATTATTGCAGTTTAAATATTATTAGACGTCATATTATAGTATCCACTGGTCGTGCAATTGTGTGTACGTATACTATAATATTATACTATAGGTGGGTTTCGTAAACTATAATCCTTTATTTTAAATTATTTTAGAAATTATTTAAATATTTGTGTTTGCTCAAAAACAAATATTTAAGGTGCGCAATAGTGTTGTTTTTTCTCAAATATAAAGAGGTAAAAAGTCCGCAATCGTGTTGCACCGCCATAATATATTATTATATTGTCCGATCAACACACGAGTTTATCTGGAATTTTTTTTAGGGACTCCTGAAATCGTCCCGGCATGGCACTGCAGGGCCTGCCGAAAAAAACGGTCCCATTTTCCCAACTCTGCGGAAGGCCCTGCAGTGCGTGTACCGTGGTGCAATATTAATATAATAATATAATATATAGTCTTAGCCTTGGTTCGACATATTTTATTTGGCCGGCTGTTAAAAAACGGGACGCTATTATCGAGTACATTATTATTATTATTATTATTATTTTTATATTATATTATTATATGTTGTTTTTTTTATTATTATTTTTTTTTTTATATACTACCTGCGATTAAATTCTGCGCACTCCTACGGCGGGGCGACACCATCATATTAATCGATTATTATTATAATTTTTTAGTTTAATTATACACGAGACGCCGCGCCGTTTCGGGGGTAATGGAAATGTCAGATGGCGTTATGCAGATGACAATTTTTGAGTCCTATTCTCAGTATACCTATATTATTATTATAATATATATATATATAATATATACGCAGACAATCCGTCGCCGTTCGTGTATATTATAATTATTATTATACAACATCCGTGGGTTCAAGCGCCGCTGGCGCCGCTGCTGTTCATATTCATATTATAATATAATAATAATTGTCGTTGTACATAAAATATTATTATTATTATGCGCACGAGACTGCAGTACCTTCAAATAACCAACGACGGGTGGTGGTGCATGGTGGTGGAGGTGGTGGTGGGAAAAGTGAAAATAAACGAACGTCCATCACGAAAACCCGAACAATATAATTTTACATATTATTATATATTATTTTACCGCGTCACCGGAGCAGCTGGAAATACATAATTTATATATTAATAATTATTACTCAAGCCGCCGCCGCCGCGATGCACCGGCGATATGACATTATTCCGTATATCTGCAGCTATCGTCTATATATTGTATATATACACGATATTATATTGTTTCGTTATTCTACAATATAATATAATACTATGTAAATAAAATCTTTTGTGAAATCCGAACAATATATAATAATAATATTAACATTATGTAGGTACTTACCTACATATTGTAATGGTTCAAATAATAATATTCATATATGTTGTATATATATATATACGTGCGACGACGATGACATTTTTTGTTTAGCCTATGAAATTTAAGAGCATAGTTCACTCAAAATAATATTAAAAAAAAAATATGAATATACTCATAGGTATAATATAATATTGTTTTATTGTCTTAAAACGGTTATTAGACTATTTTTGGGTTATATGAATAATGTACCTGTACACACATGATTGGGTTCATGCAAAAAGGGTGCTTATCATTTTAATTAGATTTTGAGAAAATTAAAAAAAACTTTCTATTTCGTTGTAAATTTAAGATATTTTAATGAATTTTTTTTTTTGGTGTTTACTTATGACATGCGAATCAATAATTCAAATTGATTTTGGTTCTAGATATTATTGTTAAAAAACTAAAAAATAAAAAATGAATTGGACTAAGGTTCTTTCTTGCATAAAATGTTAAATATACCTCCTAACAATGAAAATCCCGAATTCGCGATAACCTCGTTTTTGGTCAAATGGCGTTAAGGACCCTTTTTGCATGAACGAAATCAGATACATCTATTGAAATTAGGTAAATTCATGTAAAAAGGGAACTTAATCCAGTAATAAGGCCCCTTCTCGCATAAATCAGAAAATCAACAGGCCGTTTTCTACACTATATAGAGAATATCTGAATAAGAGGACGCCACACCCGCATGTGTTGTCTCCGTCTTACAAGTGCGTAACATAGCATAGCACATTTTACGCTCAGCAGATCACGGGAAGCTCCGTGAATTTAAAATTTAGAGTGAATTGACCTCTTATAAAAATTAAAGGTAACATTATTATCGAGGGCATCTCGATCGGCTTTTTATTATATTTTAATTTAAAAGAGAGTTATGAGTATTTTAAAATTGTAAATTGTTTGTATATCTTAAAATACTCATATAACTCGCTTTAAAATTAAAATATAATAAAACGCCAATGAGATGCCCTCGATAATAATGTTACCTTTAATTTTTATAAGAAGTCAATTCACTCTAAATTTTAAATTCACGGAGTTTCGCGTGATCTGCTGAGCGTAAAATGTGCGCTATGTTACGCACTTGTAAGACGGAGACAACACATGCGGGTGTGGCGTCCTCATAAGGTCCTTTCTGGTATAAAACGTTGAATATACCTCCTAACAATGAAAATCCGTGATAACCTCATTTTTGCTAAAATGGCGTTAATTATAAGGACCCTTTTTGCACGAACGAAATCATATATATATATATATATATATTAACACGTGTAAATCTAAACTAAACACGTTTTTCTGTATTTACTGTTACTACAAAACTTATTCATTGCATCAACTATCCCCTAAATATGGGCCTGCTGCACATTTCATATAACGTAATGTATAGGTAATTATTAAATTATCGAATTCAATTTCAGCACATCGTCGTGGAGACATATTATATAATAATAAAAGGTAGTATAGTAGTATATATATATACCGCGGGCCACACAAAAGTGCCGTAAAAATATTTATTATTTTTGAGTTAAAAATGCATGTTTGTTTTTTTGATTTTCTAATATCATGTATGTGTTATTCAATTTGATTTAGTTTAAACCATACAATTAATATCCCCTTCTGTATAGTTATTTTGACGATATGGATGAATATACTTGGCAGTATTTTAAGCCGTTAAAGCTATTTAACTGATTAATTTAATTCCGTAAATAGATTTTACGGCGTAATTAATTAATAATTATAAATATTGATTTACTGAAATAATATAATAGCAGGATGATAAATGACAATAGTTTCCAAATAATATAATATAGTTATGATGATAACTGTTTGGAAATAAATATTTATAGAATATAGATCTGCAATGCGCATCAGTGATATTGAAAATATTCTTATGTATTTTAATTACGAAAAAATGTTAAGGAACAACACCGTAATTATTTAGCTGGTATACCGCCATAACGCGGGAATATTATAGACGAAAATGCCAGACGAAAATTACACAATATATCTGTAAAAAGTATTTACTGTGCGCATAGGTAATGCTTAGTAAAATATTTAAGACACGACGTTTTTACTTACGTTCTTATCCTATATATAATATATTATACTACTAATTTTTTTTGTCATACTTACGGCGTCGGCATTTCCAAAAAACGATAATTGTGTTTTTAGCTTGTTCAATGCGTGCGATGTACGCGTTTAGACGTGAATTCGGTAATCGCATACTTCGTAGCTATAACTCATTTAATTTTGTTTTTCGAGTAAACAATATATGTCACGTTTACTTATATTATAGCGAGGCGCAGTTTTCGACAGTATATACGTAACGCACATTTCCCCCGCCCGCCACCCGAGGTTTTTTACTTTTCGCAGTCGAGCAGGAATTTCGGAAATGACGGCAGGTCGAACGAAGCACTATGAAATATATTATATTGACGTTGTAAAAATTTAAAAAATTTAAACTGGCGGGGAAATGTACGTCACATAATGTATACCGACAGAGTATATTATTATTATACAGTGTATATATAGCGGCTTTATTATAAAATGTTTCTAAAAGCATTTATAACAGTGTATGTGTATACTGTATATACATGCGTATACCGCAGCTACACGCCCAGAAATACGACCGGTATTCGCGTACATCAGCTGTGCGATGATATAATTTAAAACTATAGTGATTTAAGTACATTAGTACAAACGCAAAAGACGTTCATTTTGAATATTATTTGATGGAATAATTATATTTTACCATTATCATAATAGGTAAATGTAATATTTTACTACTCGTATTTTAACATATTTTATTATTAATATTATAATCACTATATTATAATATACTATATTGGGCGGCTTTCGTCAAACATTTAAAAATAAAACACTGTATTCAGTTGAAAATCGCACATTTTTAAAAAATGCGATTGAGTAGGTATCTCGAGACATAGGTAGTATATAATATGCAGTAGGTACCAGGTACCTGGTACCTATATAGCAGTGGTCGGACATTTTTTCGGGCTCTCGGTCCGATATGTTTACAAATCAAAAAGATTTCGATGGGGCAGACAAAAGTAAAAATATTTTATTCTTAAATTATATTTACTATGAAAAAAAATGTATACAATATAATATGCGATGTTCGATTCGATTTCGTCGTTCTATATAGAATTTAAAACGGGCCCTACATTCAATAGCCACGCGCGGGCCGCCGGTTGCCTCGACCACTGACCAGCTTATTGTATAGTATTGCAGTCGACCTCCAACGCACGTTACAATATAAAATAACAATGTCAGACGAATTGCCGTGAAAATTTTTCCAAGTCGTTTTCGTTTTAAGATGTGACCATATAAATACGTTCAGCTATTATCAGCTGCAGGAAATCACGATTGCGGACGCTTTATACCTTTTTTGCAACACGATTGCGGACGATCATTATACAACAAAAGGTCTTATATTGCACCCAAAAAATGACACGACTGCGGTCGAAATTTAATGAAACCGTTGCCAAGTTGTGCGACGCGGTCTACCAAGCCCAATGATTATCAATTTTATGAAAGTTCTTAATAATACAGTTAAAAAACAAGCGCCCAATATAATAATATAATAATTCAGAATTCCATCTTTCCGCTGTCGCCTAAATCGATATTTATTCGTTTTGTGAAGAACTAACTCTTTACCACGTTCTGATAAAATAATTTGAAAGTCTTCCATAGTTTAAAAACACAATATACAATATTATATACAACGAGGTTGCAGCTATTACTGCAGTATTTAACAAAAATGACTTGTAACTGCATACTAAACTTCATACGCGCTCAGAATTTCCACATACCCACTTGATCGAAGTATTATTTATAAATTTGGCAACATGTGTCCGCAATAGTGTAATATCCGGGGGTCCGCTGATAAACTATAATCGTTCGCAATCGTGTTATTAAAAAGGTCGCCCCGATAAGAACCGTCCGCAGCCGTGTATCACCGATCTGTATTACTTCGTAATAATATGGTTTCCGTTCGTCTGAAATCGTCAAAATCGCGTCGTTCCTGCAAAAAGTACCTATGTATATAATATATACTTGTCTTTCAATATTATATTATCAGATTAAGTGTGGCATTTTTCATATAATTGAATAGATAAGACAGCTACACCTGTGTAGTTTATTGCGGGTAGAATGCCGAGTTAACGATATATAATAGCTGAATACCTCCTAATATACGACAATATATATTATATATAGTCGGTAATAATAATAAAATTAAACTTGATAACTATAACACAGACGCAATATCAAATTTATAAAATCACGAGTCGGTAAATCGGCTGCAGTTCAAACTCAACGAAATCAAAAAAATCAATACTCCCGCGTGCGGCCTCCTCCGCCTGGCTGTTATCCAGAAGACAATAGAAACAATTATAAACCGCCTAAGAATATATAGGCCATACGCTACACTTACCCGCCGGCACCTCGTGACAATATATAGAGACGAGCCTCCCAATTGCACAACCTGCAGCGGTGCACAACTCACGATCGAGCACACACATCTTCACCGAGTGCAGAAATAACCAGCAAGATCGTATGATGGAAGCATCCCTATATAGAAGCCGCTGCACTCGCCTATATACGAAATCCTCAGTCCGGAATCAACCGCAATTATTAAAAATCTATTTATATTTCTAAAAAATCCACTCCGTATAAAGAAATATAACATTTATATATTATGTGAAAATTTAACCATGTACCTAATGATATAATTTATGTCACTGCTGTGTCAGACCTGCAATGGCTATATATATATAGAATGGCCGATGTCTTTTATGTTTAATAAAAAAAAAAAAATCTGCAGTCCCATATATTATATGGGTATACGTTTATGGGTATATACATTTAAAAATGGCTTTTATCCTATAATGTTTTATACTATGTTATATTATATTATAACACAATTTTTCTATATACCTATGTATTATAATCTAAGAAGTGAACAGAGTCGATTCTGCAGCACTCAAATCGTAACAACGAACCCATATATGTATATATTATGTATCATGTATAAATGTATAATATTGACCAAAACACAGTTATGCGGTTAATATAATCGTGGCCAACAACCACCACCTTAGCTATTATATGCCACCGCAGCGCAGTGGCGGCTCGAAGGAGGTAATTTGAATCACACGATTCACAAAAATATTGGTGAGTGTCCTATGGTTGGAAAATGTAATTTGAACAATTTTTAAAGGTTGATGATAATTAAATTATAATTATAATGTTTAGCCGTACACGTGTACTCTGCATAAATCGTACATCTCGCAGTAACAGACAATTATTGTAGGTACCTTAAGCGCTAAAGCTTGGTAAAGGATTGAATATAAATATTGAATTTATTAATTCTTTCATCGATAACATTATAATATATTGGTATAGGTTATTACGAAAATAGTTGTAACTTATTGCTTGAATTTTCACTTCCGCGATTTACTGTGTATACCAATATTAAGAACCGATTATTAATTAACCACTTACACAACCTATAAGTATTCACTCCTCGGAGGGTAGGGACAATTTTTTAAGGGTGGGTGGTGTAACTCAAAATATTAAATGTGATTCGAGGGAAAAAAAGTTCAAGCCGCCACTGCCGCAGCGTATATACCACTGCTAAGACATATACATACGTCATATACCTATTGGCAATTATACCTGTACGTTAGAAAAAAAAAAAGTCTTTATGTGCCGCGAACTGGCGTTATATATACGCCGCTTCTAAAATATACCGTAAGACATCATATGCGTTTTATTCGAAATATGCAAAATAAAATAACCGCACTATATTATAATTGATAATTCGTCGTGACCGGGCGTAATTCGTGGACAATTCAAACAAAATCAGAAGTCGCAAAAAAATATGCCAATATTATATATAAAAATCCTAGACCTGTATAATAATAACGCATATGACTGCAGCAGTATAGCCTGAGAGTATTACAATAGTATCTATATATTATTCTCTGTACAAAATAAGCGTATAAGTACGTGCGAAAGTAATAAGTATATATAACGATGTTTTGTAAAAAGAGTATACCTATACCGCAGCAATAACGATAAAAAAATATAATATGATTATTATTACCTACCTAAATATTGGCGTTTTGGCCGATTATTTATGACGATAAGGTCGCGGAGGGGGGTGGCACCGCCGCCGTGGTTGGACGGATGTCGCGATCGCGGTGCGGCGGCGGCGGGACCGGGCCTCCCGCCCACCCACCCGCTCGCCCGGCAGCTCGGCAGCCAACCGCGAGACCGTCACAACGTTGCCGCCGCTCCACCGTCGCGGTCGTCGTCGCTATATATACGACTTTCATAATTTATAATATTATTTTATAGTCGATATAGGGAGGTGCGTAGAATTTCCGAAATCATTTCATCGGAGCCGCGTATTTTAGTGGAACAATATTTATCCCAAAATGATTACTATATATGCGCCATTACAATAGTATATACCCAGAGCAGAGTGCAGGTTCTTTTTTTATTCACCCTATAGTTGTAGGTATTATAGTGGCGTTGCGATGAAAGAAAAAAATTGAATAAAAATACCCAAATATCTATACAGTCATTATAGGTATATAGTAGGCATGTAAAATGTAAAAATAGAAGTAATCCGGATGAAGATTTTCATTATACAATCCAACTCCTGGGGAATTAAAAAAAAATCAAAAACTTATAAAAATGACGTCATGTGCGATGCTTTGAACGTAGTTTTAGCAAGTATAAAAACATATATACGAAGATCTGGAAGAAGGTTTTTTATTTTTGACAATTTTAAACACCGCACACGCATCATATTGTTTCGTATATATACCTATATTATGGAATACTTTTAAATGACATTAATAATAATATATTTTTAATATTTTAGAATTTTTTAATATTTAGTTTTTGTATATTTTGTTTCATATTTTTTTTATATACATTTCTTTATTGTTGCATGTTTTTGCATATTAAAAACAATAATCAAATGCATAATATTTTAACATTTTTTATTTCAAAATTTTTATTTTTTATTATATCAGCGTTATATTATCATTGGTTAAACATGCAATAGTGCACTATTGCGAATTATCTCCTCTCACCCCCAAGTGCGAGCTATAAAATATATTATATTTGCAGTGCGCCTATATATACATCATTACACGGGGCTGGAGAGTAAACCTCGACTATTGGGGACTATAGTTGTTTTTTTCAGAAAAAAATTTACCTATACTGCAGTATATATACATTCAATCTATATATATATTATGATAGTCGGCGTTTATATATATATATCATAAATAGCCTAGTTTAGTATAGGTACATATTATTGCTTTTCATTTTTTTTAAATTAATTTTTATACACGTCATTCCAATAATGTATTTTCACGTATATACTCATATTATACTATACATAAATAATAATATATGTATAAAATTATATAAGTATGATGCAAAACTATATATATGGCATGGACGCTACTATATTGGAATCGATATAATTTACAGTTTATAATAGGTACTATAATATATAATATAGGTACTCTATACTATAGGTATACTGTTCGTATGATTGACATTCGTTTTATATTCATTATTAATTATTATATAAGTAAAGAAATCTATATACGTACCTATATACGTATATATTAACGATAAATTAATAAAATATATATATTTTATTAATATATAAAACAATTTTATTATAATAAAATTGTTTTATCTGCAGAAAGGCGTGAAGTAAACATTATATATATCACACGAACGAAAACATTCAAAATAATCATCATTTTTGAAACTAAAATATAATTATGTAAGTATTATTGGCTATATTATTATTGTTATGAACAATTTTTTATATTATAGTTTATAGCCGTGTACCTTATACCTACGACCTAAATATATATACCTATAATATATGTGGTATCATACAGTAAAAATTAACTTTCAATTCAATTCAATCTGTATATTTTAAGTGAATACGAAATGTCTCAATGTAATATGATTATAACTATAATAAGTTTAATTTATAAGAAATAACGTTGTTTGTCTATTTTAATATTTCAATTTCAAAAGCTGAATGAATAACACAATTATATGAACTGCGTGTACATAATTATGTTAATGTTCATATGAAATCATTGTTTACCATATTATTTCAAACTATAAAACCAAATTCGATGTTCTATTGCAGATATTATGTGCTCTGTGTATGAATGTCACTCGTAATATATTTAAATTAAAAGAAAAACTTTAACGGCGGTGCTCTGCAAGAATATAATATATTAATTTAATTTTTTCACTTCAAAATGTTCTTACAAAAAATATTCAAACGTTGGTAATATTGTCATTATTATTATCACTTGTCTAAATATGTGTATAGACATTCAACGCATAATCTAGAATATTATGTCTAATTGCGTCTAGAACTTTAGACTATATACGTCTATATACTATATAATGCGATATACGACTATACACCATTATCAAATGCATCGGCGGTGACACACACCTGTGGAATGCGACGGTATAGTGACGCGATGGGAATTGTATTCGAATACACATTTCGTTTTGAGTAGCATTGGCGAAGACAATATTATAATGTGTGACATCGGCATCGCATGCCCATAAATGGTAAAATTCAATAGGTTATTCCTATAAGGAAATTGAAATTCCTTCGGGAAGGTACCACCAATTATTATTGTGCCGAACAGTGCAGCAAGTGCGACAGTGGAATTTAGACGGACGTCATATAGGTACGAACACAATAATATAATAGCTGGTTAATAATAGATCTGCAGACGACGAGCGTTTAATTTATATTACAAATAAATTTAGGATAGGGGGGTGGAATATTTTAAGGGAAGAGGTAAAATAATTTTATCCTTACATAATGGTTTTTGAATCCATATACCTATGAGTGTTCGTAGGTATAACAGCGGGGGGGGGGGAGTACGGCTTCATCCCGTTCCTCCTATTATGGGTGGTCTTGAGTATATATATAATAGCTACTGCACAGTTATATATTATATTTTACTGGTTTAAGAACTTATATGATTTATAGATTCGTTACAGAGTAAATATAGCTAATTAAACGACGCCGTTGAAACAGCCGATCGGAATATGCGCGATGGTCCTACAGTAAATATTTTGCACTTATATGTATACTTGCAGCCACGAAGTGACGAAACAGATGACGTTTTTCAAATCGGTTTCAATAAATAGTGAATTTAGCTTATATATTATATCCGCGAAGGCAGCAGGAGCCAGACCTGCAGTATAATATATTATACAGGGTGATTCACCGAGCATACGCTCACACGCATTTTGAATTATATATACCTAATCAATTTTTTCAAATTCTCATCTATATGAAAGTTTTAAATATACTCGAAGACCGTATTTTTAAATTATTGACATTATTTTTGTTACTACTTTGGAGTGACTTGTGGAGATACGAACTTCTGTTTTTCAAATGACAACCCCTCTTTTTAAGGTATATCATTATATAAGCGGATAATTTTTCTGAAAATGTTAACGTATCAAAATCAGAATTCGAACGAATTGTGAGAAAATAATATAAATTTATCAATATATTTTATAATTTATAAAAATTGTCAAAGTATAATAATAAATACTATAATATCCAATATTGCATATATTTTATATTAATTGTAATACCATTTAAGGACTATTACCTTGGTATCCTTAAAATATACATTTTATAACAACTAAAAAACCACTCGTTCGAATTTTGAATTAAACGCACCAAAAATTCCAAAAAAAAAAAATAAACATTTGATAATTAGCAGTAAAAAAGAGGGGGGGGGTTCTCGTTTGAAAAACAGAAGTTTGTAGGACATAGGTACTCTTTATTAAGTATGCGGTATAGAAAAATCTCAAGAATCTGAAATCACGGTCTTTGAGTGGGTATATGTTAAAAAAAAAAGTAAGAATTCGAATAAATTCATCGTTATAAACGCAAAAAAAAAATGGTGGGGGGGGGGTGATCACGCTCGGTTTTATATATTATCTCCCTCTATATCGATAACGATAGCAATACGCAATCATTCGCCACCACCGCGCACGTAACGATAACCGCGATTACGCGAATGACAATAATATATAATAATATTATATTTTAATGTATATATCAATCAAACGGCGAGGTACCGCGAGCATCGTGCGACACTCGCGCGGCCTTGACGACCGTCGTCGTCCCTCCTACATAATATCGTAAGCGTTCGAGTTTGCCCACCCGCGCTCATCGCGCTATTATTATTATTATTATTATCACCACCGTCGTCTTTTTAGCGGCAGTTTTCGGCGGAATCGCGATCGGCCGCCGTCGGTGTTTCCGTCCGCCCGCCCGCCCGCCCGCCCGCCAGCCCGTATAATACAATATAATATTATATGCGTGCCGGAACCGTATTATTATAATCATTTGCGTTTCGAATACGGTCCGGAGCGGACGGTGCAAGCCTTCAGCCGCGGTACGGCGCTCTCTCGCTATCTGCACTTCTCCAAGCCATATATTATCTGACGAGCCGTCTCGTTCGTGTCGTTTCCTCTGCGCCCGTCGTGTCAACACGCTGCACCGGAGGAGGCTCGCTTACACGGAAATAAGGTTCGTTCACATATTATTATAATATATTATAATATCGACTTTATTTATAGATTATATTATTATTTCAAGACGTATTATTATAATAAGAGGTACTCGTATTATATTATTATGCAGAGGCGCGCGCGACTATTTACGACGATATATTATATTTTATTTTATTTCAACGGTGCATTTATAATATTGTAGTTTAACTGGTAACACAAAAGCGATGATAATATATTGTACTGTCGTGACCATTATTATTATATGACGCGCCGTATCTGCCGGAGATAATCCGTTCAGACTCCTCCTATACACCCCCCTTATTGGGCCAAGTGAATGCGCCACTGATTTTATTGTTATTATTTTTTTTTTCTTGTACATCACGCGTGCATAATAGGTATTATGTAAATATCGTGTATTGTTCAAAACGACTATTGTAAGATAATAATATAATATTGTTCGTATATATTGATAAACGCGCGATATTATCTCGCAACCGTCTCGCATGTACCATAATATGTATCATGACGTGTATTCGTGTGCTGCTGCAGTCGGCGTATAGGTCCCTCCGCGACGTACTCGCCGCGTATATATGCAGACAAAGAATATGTAAAAAAGAAAATAATATATGTTGGTTCCTATTTCCTACATATTTTGTATTCGAATTATCCCATATTCAAACCAACGGCAGTGGCGGATCTACAAAAAATGGCCCGGTCGGACATTTAAAATTATCAGGGACCGCGCGCCGCGCTTCTAACTCATAAAAAAATCGCTTCAATTACTCGAAAACAACGTAAATATATTGAATACAAATAAATAAAATACAATTATAGTTCCGCATTCAAATTGTAAATAGGTACAAATTGTATTTAAATTTTAGTGAATTTAACTCTACATAAAATTACTACTAAGTCAAACTAAAAACTATTTTTATTATACTGCAGTTATTACACATTATCACCCGTATACACAAGAAGTAAATTATAAAATGTCATTAATAATAAATTATTGTTTAAAATGAATTCAAGAATACAATATATTATAATAAAACACTTACTTTAATTTAATTTATGTTACCAACTCCTCGTACCTATATTACAATTTACAATATTGAAAATTAATAATAAAATAAACGTAAATGGCAAAAATATAAAAGCAATTACACGGGTCGATACTCGGTGGTCGTCGACGTCCGACGACGATGAGAATTACCAGTTTGGGTTATTTTTAGCTCCCTGCTATAATATTATCATGATATTCTGTATTATATTATAATAACTTTATAATATTTGTTTATTGTATACGCCGTCCGGCTAGTGACGGGCGGCAGGACGTGACCGGTCGCCTATCGCCGTCGCGAAACTTGCGTGTTCTCTGGCCGAACAGAGTATAAGCACTACACTATTTTAATATACCCATATGTTTATTTATTAAATCTAATGATAACTCTATTATTTTTGCCAAGGAGGCCCGGTCGGAAATGTCCAGGTTGCCCGGGTGTTGGATCCGCCACTGACCAACAGGCCATTGTATACAGTATTGATATAAGAATAAAATATAAAAAGCGCGGTGAGGCCATGCACCGCGGTGTTGTACAAAATACGTCTTATTATTTTAATTATCAAAACGCCCAGACGCCCAGTAGTAATAATCGTAGTAATAATTATTAATAATAATAATAATATTATGTTATCATTACAATATTTACTGCAGTCTGCAACCTGCGGGCACCTATAGTTATTTAAACGTGCAGAGTTCTACACGATTTCATATTATGTTTATATATTTATATCACACGTATACCTGTTATTCAGACTTATATAATGTCCGTTTTGCGTACACGGGAACAATAATAATTTTACAGTCACACTTTTGCAGTATTTATAGATTCCGAAAATAACGAAAACCTACTAGGTACAATAAATAAAATTAAAAACCGAAAATCCAATTAACTTGCTGATATTAGATGTTTGCGATATTTGATTTATTTTAAGTAGGTACCTACCGTTAAATGTAATCAGTAATTATTTTGTTTCATAAAATATTGTCTGTACATATTATTATAAGACAACTAATGATCGTACAAATACCTAACAGCACATTACAAATTCCTGATTAAAGCAGGGAGCACATCTGTCCTTGAGCAGACGTTCTTTAAAAATGTTAAAGATTTTACGGTAAATTATACCCAATACAGCGTGACACTTAAAGGCTATACAATTTTGTATATTATAAAACTAATAGTGGAATGAATAGTTATTCAAAATTATTTGATTTGACTTTATGTAACATACTATTGCCTACTTTGTATTAAAAGTATAGGTATAAAAGTACTTCTTATTATTATCACATATGAATATTATTTAATATATTATACACTCAGTGATAGGCGGAACCATAAGAATATTAAACAAATTAGGCAAGTTTATAATAATAATAATATGTACTATTAGGTATACTTGTTCACTAACATATAGGACATAGGTACATATTATAAATATATATATATAAAAACTTATATTTTTACAAACTGCTATCAGCCTATACCTATATAATTCTATGAATATTTTATTAAATATTTTTATTATCTATTAGCTATGATGTGAGTTTTTAATGTATTTATTATCAATTTTAACCAGACATTTCACTGTTACTTAAATTATAATTGCTTATATACTCAATAAAATTAAAAAAAATACTTGTATTTAAACCGTTTTTAAACCGTTTTGCAGTAAGTTGGTATTGATTCAAAAGTTAAAAACAATAATATATGGTATACATATATATATAGGTATACTATAACGATAATTTATTTCATAATAAATTCGATTTTTTCGTCAAAAATATATTCAACCTACTGTACTAAACTAATACTAAATATATCCCTAATAAAAAAACGTATTATAAAATATCATAAGTAGTTGTACATGGCTTATACAGAATATTTCCACACAGAATCGTTTTTCTTATGCGATGATTTGAATTAAATCTATTACAGTGATCTACTCGATATAACCGCGATACCTATATACACTCGACAGTCGACCGCACCTGCAGCTCACTCTGTATATAGCCGATCGGTTACTTGCAGCCTGCTATTTTTGTTTTTAAACTTTTTTATGCGTCTGCGTTAGGGATTTTATCGGTTAATTTTTTACGTTTACCTATAAGATTTTTATGAATTATTTATGTGTGATGTTAACATTTATATATTTTATTTCGTTCTATATAAGTTATAGGAAATGAATCATCAAGCATTAGCGCAAAACGGAAACGGGCATACTACATATTGGTTTCAGCCGATTCAAGCCGTGCAAAACAACATCGTGATGCCTGAAATCGATCCGAACAGAGTGAACGTACCGGAGTATTTGAAAATGAACAGCACGGATTCGTTGAAGTTGCTGTCGTTACTCGGCGACTGGAAAATGAGCTTCTTGTTCAGAACTCTTTTCGGTAATATAATAATAATAATAACAATAATATTATTATTATTAATATTATTGCTTCCAAACCCGCGCGTGAAATTAAAACATTATTTTTCCATGTGATTTAAATGTCGGTCCATCACAATTATCCTGAAAAAAAAAACAGAAATTTTTACCAGTATTTGACAAAATCAATTTTGTATTTTCGGTGCAACTCAAATGCGAATCACCGCGTGCTGGACATTTTCACCAAACGTTTATATATTATCATCATATCCCCATTTTTCAAATAACAACGGTCATAAAAATTAATTTTTTTCAAAAAATGTGTATACTCGAGATTAATTATATATATTAATTAATAAATTATATATACCCAACAACAATATAAGCGTATCGAAAAAACGACAAAAAATTAGTCATAAAACAATCACGGTTTATCTAATATTATACGGTACCTACACCAGCTATTAATATCTATAAATCGAAATATTTGAAGAATACCGTACATAATATAGATAATATGTAGAAAATAACTGTATCCGTATTATTGTTTAGGTATAGGCACACGGCGGATGTGTTGCATATTTCCCGGTATATAAGCACGTAACCGCGGTATACGCGCATTATTATAATATTTTTTATCATACCTATTACAATGATATTATTGTAATTATATATTATAATTTCGATGAATTTTTTTTTTGTAGACTCGATGGTCGACATCGAAGCTTTGAAATACATCACGCCGGCCCAATGCGACATGCTGTTGATGAATTTTCCGCTGGGCATAAGAATCAAATTCGTCGGCAAAGTGATGAACTGGAGACACTTTTCTCTGAACGAAATGATCAACAACACGCTGCCTCCGTTTAACACCGTGTTCATGTGAAATGCGGTTACTTATTTCGAACGATTTCCCGGAACAACCCGATAGGGGTTTAAAATATCGTAGTAATATTATAAAAATAGAATTTTTAATAATCACATAAATAACAATTAGCTATACAAAACAAGTTTCCCGTGTTAGTATATAATATATTACACTATACATTAACATATTGCAGGTGTGCAGCACCCGCAGTTCGCCTTATATTATTTTATCGACAGACATATTTAATTTAAATATTATAACATTTGATTGTACCGCTCAGTGCGATTGACATGCATTTTGTAACTCATCGATATACTCGTACAATATAATACATAATTTAACAGCTTTAGTATTAATATTTTTAGTGATCTACATCGATAATATTTTTAATTTTTATTTACAGACGCATTTTTTCGATTTTACTATTATATATTATAATATTATGCATTCAAAGATTAATAATAGTATTGTATTTTATTGTTATATAATTATATTATTATTCATCATATTTTTATCTATAATATAATCGCGTGCGTACACTAACCGAAAAATATTTTATTCCTACTCGTAAATCTATATGACGATTTTACTAAAATATACATGTATCAATGTCAAATCAATAAAATACAAAATTGTTTAAAATTATTTTATAAATTTAACTAATCATGATGTATAGCCGTATAGGCATGTCGACAATTTTTATTTTCTATATTATGTAGATTAATTAATACATTTGTAAACCGGTAAAGCATGACATTTTCTTTTCAAATTAAAATACATTGTCAAATCTGCATAGTTTTAGTTTTAACAAATCCATTTTGTATGTAATACTCGTGATTTTTTTTTTTTACAATATTTCTTTGATATTATATCCATATTTTTTACTGTTCAGAACAATACTATTGTATAATATTGTCAAAGCAATTTTTTTTCTTTATATTACATCTTATTTCTATATTATAATATTCTTACCATACTAATTTAAAATGTTTAATCTGTTACGATTTTGTATATGTATTATATGCATTGATGCAATACACATATTATATTATTATTATAAAGGGGATGGGTTTATGTATAGTTCAATGCATATTATATATTTGTTGGAATAAGGTATTTTAAATCTCATTAAAGAAATGTGCACGACATTAATCATATTCTCACTAAAATGACATTAATTTAATTTTCCATTTTCGTATACATAATTTTGTATAATTTAATACCGAACACTAATGTTTCATGTCAAGGTGGCGCTTTATGCCATCGCTATATTATACAATAATAATACTCGAGGAACCAAAAACATTGCTATAGGAACTTTTAGTTGTTTTAATGTTGTCCTAACCTAACCTTAACTTATATACCTATACTAATATTTAATAAATAATATTATTACGTTGAAACTATTTAAAATCTCCAGTGTTTTACGTATATAACATCGCATCGTATAATGAAAAATGTATAGACTTTATCTGCAGTACAAAATATTTAATATTAATATCTATACGAACTGTGATGTGGTACTTAGGAGATTGGAGATGATAAATAGTGTCAATGTTTGAATGTACTCACATATTAGGTATTACGGATTGCATATTTGCAACTTTTAATTATTATTTTTTTTTTTTTTACATTTGTGGATGCATATTATAATTATTTTAAAAGCATATTTTGAAAGTTTGTTGTATACTTATATAATTCTGTTTTCTATTTCCCTATATGATCATTATGTATAATAGTACTTGTAACACAATTACATAATTGCAGCAGTTTGTGCTCGCGTATTTCCCATCGGTTATAATGGTAATATAATTGTGAATATACTTCATTGAGCCTATATAGGTAATAGCTGGTTAATATTTAACATGTACAATTTATAAAAATGTGTTCCAATCACAAAACTATCCACTCAAACACCGCCTCACAGTGGGATGAAATCAATTCTATCGCGCCAAAATGATTATTGTAGTAAAATTAATTTTTATTTATCAAAAAAATAATTGTTTATTACTAATTATCACTTAATTGTTCGATAGATGATTTCATCGTCTCTACATACCTATAAGTATATCTGACCATGTATGTCCTCCATATGTATTGCTATTAAAATATCGAAGATGTATTCCCTGCTTTTTAATGAACTATCTTTAGTGATAGGGGTACTTTTTTTTCTTAAATTTTCAAATAATTCCATGTATTGATTATATTTCGAACTCCTCATCACATCGACGATTGACAAAATACCTAAGACCCTTATACATATTATATTTATTGTTAAGAAATTGCTAAGCCTTCCTCGAGTATTTGGACTAATATATCCGTACACACGTATATACCACGCTATGTCACACACACACACACGCCTTAAACATAAGTATAGGTGTAATGTTTTTTGATTTTTATATATGTTTTAAATTATAACGTGTTTATTATTAATTTATAAATTCCGAACTCAATTTAAAGATCTGAACACGATTTAAATCCTTGTATAGACAATGTAAACCAGCTACTATCAAGAATCTAAGTAAATAAGTATAATAGGCAATTCGCATCGCAATTAAGCAAGTTTTAGTTTAGGTAATAAATACCCGAATAAAAATATTATGATTAATACTCACTCCTGCAAATGCTCGAATTTTTTTTTAAATAATCGCACTTTTATAAGACGCGTATAATATCGTCGTTGGCCTGAAGCAAAAACTCACTATAACGGCAAAACGTTATTGTTATTATTGTTATTGAGACGATGGGGCAGCTTCATTTTTTTTTTCACGTGAAGGGAGAGTTGTAAAACCACTATAACACCCCCCCCCCCCCCGGTACGCCATTGGTGTACGATTCGGGCAGATATTTAGCGATGCTGTGGCTTTTTTGAATATGTTTCGCCGACTATTATACATATTATAAGGACTTCGGCGCCATTGAAAACTGTAAACTGTTAACTTATTGTCAACTCTGTATAGTAATATTATAATTAAAGTCCGGATTTGTATGCATTTACATACTTGTAATGAGTGTATGCAGTTTGATGGGAGTAAGAAATATGGACGATTTGTGTAACAGATAATGCATAGAAAAAAGTTTATTTTGCATATAAATATACAATGCATATTTTAGGGATGACTACATATTTAAAAATGTTTGCATATTCAAGCATATTTTGTACAAAAGTTTAATTATTTTATTTCTATTTCGCCGTAGAAACCAGATTATGATTTATGAGTTCATTACGTATTGTTGGGAAAGAAATGTTATTCTACGTATATGTTATATATTTTTGGATAGTTTGTGTTCAAATTAAATTTCGTTTATCGCAACGAGTTCATCGGCAACAATACTGACCGATTTTTTTTAAATTCCCATATAAAAATTATATTTTAAATCTTATATTTTGTAAACACACCGCGTCGTGTTGTCAGACATAATTGCCAGTCAATACGACAATACCTAGACACCTGTGCACTAGAGCTTATACAGTAATACTATTATAGGTACATCATTTCGTGATCCCCGTTCCATACAATTGTAAGTTTTAAAATTACGATAAGTCGAAGCAGTATTCAAACCTTGTTAAAACAATGGATTGCACTTTATAATAAAACAAACCAAAAATTGCTTTTATAAAATTTCTTCATTTTGTATTTTTTTTTTATAAATATTTAACAAAGAAATAGTATAAACAAGACGGCATAATATGGGATTCAATACATTTTTAATTTTATTTTTAATATTCCTAATTAAAGTATTTGTTTTATTTGTTGAATATATTTTTAAATATTTACTGTTTATCTAATTTAGTTAAATAAAATTATTATTTATGGAAGAAATTAAAAAAAAAATATAAATGCATATATATTGCGGATTAGAGCATATTTTTGCATATTATTGAAAAAAATAAGAGCATATCAAGTGCATATTTAAACGTTTTTTGATGCATAAATGCATACTATTTTAGGCTTTTTAAGTGCATACGAATCCGGACTCTAATTATAATCTACACGATTATTACGCAATGTAGGTTTCGTGAAAACTACACTTACACCGTGTTCTTCTCGTGATTTATTAACAGGGCTCGTAAGTTCATGCATTTTCATATCAATCTTGCTAAGTTGTATTTAATGCTAGACGACAAAGAAATCCATTTCAAGGTACCGCGGTCAAATATGTGAAGTCTTATTTTGCATGTTTTTGCAAATTTAGGTTTTTTGCCAATTTGGCATATTTGTGCATATTATTTCTATTTTATCGGGCATAATATTATACGTGGTTTTGATATTCCTATTCATATTGTTATATCAATATGCATTTTTTTATGGAGATACTATATGAAAGAATCAACATTTGACGAAAAAAAAAAACACTATAGTTTATAATTTTTCATTGTAATAATATTATATTATATAAAATGTTTGGGAATTCGGTCGCAACATAAAATCAGTATTTCAGTCTAAGAAATATAAATTTTCAAAAATTGTTTATGATTTTTTAAGTGCATAATTTTAGATATATTTAGTGCACATAAATGCATATTTTTTAACTTTTTAAGGCATATTTCAATGCATAAATTTTGCCAATTTTGAGTGCATAAATGCATGCTTATTTAGGCATTTTTTAAATCATGAACTCACGAACCCTGTTTATTAATATTATTGTATCAGTGGTTCTCAAACGTGTGCGGTACCTATATACCTACGCAGAACGCAGAAGGCTGCACCGCGGTGGTATTATACGTGCGGGCATATAAGGTGCACGTGGTATACGGGAAATTAATGGTTTATAGTTTTTTTTCTTAAATTTTCGTAACAGGTCTAATATAATTGCAATATGTTTTGTGTAGATGAGCACTGCGCGTTAAACGCACCTAAATTATTGTTTTTGTATATTATATAATTATTGTTAAATATGTATATTGACATTTGAAACGGTTTTTTTTTTTTAGTCATTACAGTGGTACACGACCGATCCACAACACGCACACGAATGCGGTACGCAAAAAAAAGCTTGAGAAACTCTGCGCCTATACTATTAGTAGGTAGATAAATACTATATATTACGAATAGTAATTATTAATAATGAGACGGCTGCAGCAGTCGTAATCGTTGGGCAATGGGCATACATATATTATATATAGGAATCGTCTGAGTCGTCATCATCGCCATGTTCCTATAACGAACATTCCTGCAGATAACCTTTGGACAAGAAGCCGTGTATTGGCTAATAGATACACGAACAAAACAAAAAAAAAAAAAAACGTTATCTGTTATTAATTTATTATAGTACGTCTGGGTCTAAATTGCGCGTTGGCGCAGTAACAAATAATAATTATTAGTAGGTTGAATTTATTGTATTTCACTATAATATAATATAAAGTCAATAATTATTATATTATACGTAGGTACGCGCGCCGCGTTAGGACCGCCATTCCAATGTGCAACGTGTCCGTACATTGATTATATTTCAATTTCCAATCGAGTAAACGCCGAAATATGAACGGTTGTGGTTTTCGTCGTATACCGCGGTGATAGAGTCCACACGAAGCGTGGCCAAATACCTATAGGTGGTCAGACGTTCCCAAATAAAATATGTCCTTGCCGATTTATTTGGTTAGCATATAACAAATATTTTTATTGCACAATAATCAGAATAAATTTCAAATTTACATAACTGCAACTTTAAAACCATACTCACGTTTTCAATATTAATTATTCTTTATATAATATTATACCTACATATAGTAGAGGTGTTCCAGGCGTGCTATTAAAAGTTGACTTGGACTTGGTACCCGGTGTACAGCTACTTTTTTTCCTCGCAATATATACGCCCGGTACCCGGTACAATTGATTAATTTGAAAAAAATGTATCCCCGCAATCGACCAAACAAAAATATTTTATAAATTTATAGTAATAATAGGTAATATTATATTACATTATCGCGCTCTAGCAGAAAATAGAAATATAATATTTCCAAGATTTGTTAACTATATTGTCATGCAAATTGGCCACGAACGATATAATCATACGTTTACCGATAACTGAATTATTATTATATTATAAGACTTGATGCGGTTAGAAAAATTATCCGTGTTTGTATCGGGGATTTTTACAATAATAATTCAGTTTTCAGGTGAGTTATGAGAATTTTTCATTTATACTATACATATTATGCAAAACTTTCTAAAAAATTTAACCATCGTACAAAACACACATACAACTCGGTTTTAACGGAAATTGGTACTCGGCCTGCAATACTCGGTGCCCGGTTTGTTGGCAAAAACTCTATACCCGGAACACCTCTGCTATATGGTTATCATAATATAAAGATACCTATAAATTTATTATATTATATGTTTACGAGTATACAAATATTAGTCATGTCAATCTGGCTATAAAACTAAAAATGCGTATAAAACAGTAAAAATATTATGATCTCGGCCGTTCGTCCCAAAATATATTATAATATAATATCATGACTTTATGAGATATGACGTAAAGTGTAACTATAAAAAATGGCAATTTGTAAAATATGTCGGAATGAATAACATGAATATTATTATAGGTTCCTTCTCCGTGCGAGTAAAAGAACTTTTGTACTTTTCGATCTGAAAAAAATACATATGTAATAACCAATTCCTCGATTGTAATAACATCGACGAGGTAAAAGTAATAGAAAGTATAAAATGAACAAATAATTTCGCCGTTAAAACATAATATTTACAAATATCAACCATCTGAGCACTACGCCTCAATAAATATATAATATAAGACGACAAAAATACAAAATCTTTGACGGCGACCTAGTAATTGAATATATTATAGGTACAGACCAAAATTTAAGGGACTTGGCTACTACCGTTAATATTTTTAATTCAGATGATGTTTCACGTTTTGAGAGAATATTAAAGTTTTAGTTTGAGGAGTCTTCAAGCCCGCCATGATTTTATCTGTGGCCCGCGAAGTATTTTTCTATGTACCTATTAATGAGAACATTTTTATTTTTTGCTTATTTACTACATAACTTTTACGTGGCCCGCCTTCTCAAAAGGTTGAGCAAGACCCCTAGCTGGTTTACGTTGTCCGATTTTAATTTAAATGATTTTAATTCGGCAGATCAATTTCTATTAGGAACACTTGAAAAAAATCGAAACTTGTTTAATTCGGAACTGTACCTACGTGGTTGTAAACTTTAAGACTTGGGTTTTATCAAACCACAGCTGTAATAAAAAAACGATTAGCAAAGTAAATTATTTATGTTGTATTATGGAGTTAGAGACATGTGCGCACGACCGAGTTATAGCTTTCATCGCCTCATCGGTACCCGCATCGAACCCCCTCACCCACATTTTTTACGAATAATCATTTACTACTAACACACATAAATCCCGGACGGGGTCCACGAGACCAGAACTTGACTATTATTGTTGCCCCTTAATACATAAAACGAACGTTCTATCGAGAAATAATTTAATTGGATAATTATGCAAAACGGTAAACAGTGACAACAGTTAAATAAAATAAAATTATGCTTGATTGTGTGTGTGTGTGGTCAACAAATGTTTGTTCATATATTCGGCACAGTTTTACGGCCTTTTAGCACGGACAATATCAAGGCTGGGCAAGTTGACTAATTGTTTTATCTCGTCGAGTTAAGTTGATATAAAAAATGTAAGTTAAGTTTAAAGTTAAGAGTTAATTTTCTTATATAATAAACTCGTTAGAAGTTAATTTGAAAAAAAAGTAACTTTACTTAGTTAAAAATAAGTTACTTTTTTCATGGGAAGTTAATTATTATACCTTTTTATTAATCCTTAACAAATAACATAATATATTGGAGGTCTAACTATTTTTTAAAAATTACGACTTACATAGGCCTAACTTACTTGAGTCTTGTCTAAACTTTTAAAATTTTTTTTTGATAATACCCACTGAATTTATAAATTGTAATTATTAAATTTGTTATTAGATTTCAATGCATTATACACATAAATATTGGATACAAATAAACTTATAATAATTATTATCATTCTTGAATGAAATATTTATTGAACTTTAACAATAATGACATTTCAAAATTAGTATCAGATATGGAACCCCTTCTCCTACTAAAAAGTTGTCCACCAGCACTAAATAGACGTTCAACGTATCAAAATATAATTTTGAATCTATATGAAATTCATATTGGGAAAAATAATTAATTAACGTGACTTTAAAATAAATTAACTCGTTAAGTTAGAAGTTACTTTCAAAAAAAGAATCTCGTTAAGTTATAAGTTACTTATGAAAATAAAAGTAACTCGTTAAGTAACTTAGTTAAAAGTAACTTTAACTTTTTAACTCGTTAATGCCCAACCTTGGACAATATTATACAGTAGAACTTCGATTGTCCGAACTAATTGGGACCGCGGCGCGCACCTAGTTCGGACACGTGAGACGTTCGGACGTTGGCAATCGTTTTAATAAATTCATTGTACGTATGTGCATAATGTAAATCTCGAAATAAATTTAATTCGTATTATTATAATCCTACATATCACAAAAAAACCGTACAAGTTTTATTGTTAAATATTATATGTTTTTGAGTTACATTGATCAGAATTCATTTTTATTGATTTCTTAAGGAAATGTACATTTGTTGATTACACAGGCACATATATACTTGACACGTATTTGTGGTATTTTTTTGACAAAATTATATCAATTTTCATTTGACGAAAAGCTGTGAAGTTCGGATAGCGCAGAACGTGTTCGGGAACGCCAATTGTAGTTCGGATAACAGCGAGGTTCGGATAATCAAAGTTCTACGCTGTGTATAATATTATATTATAATTTAGTTTACCGTTTGAATGTTTGATACCTTGGTATATTATAAAGTGGTGGCGCGGGGAACGATAGTGATTAGGTTGGTACACTATAATATTAAACGCAATAATGCCCGTTCCCCGCCGTGTGTAATCGCGGCGGTCGGCAGTTTGGCCACATTTTATCCATACCTGCTTGCTTCGCGTGCAATATTATAATTGTACGAAAATATACGAATTTATAAAGTTTATATTAATAATATTACAGTACCCGTATAGCTCGGCCATTTTGTGTACATCACAGTAGAACACGCGCAAATATAATATACGGCCACGACAGACTCGTTTTTAAGGCGCCCGCGCCCGGTGCCGCCAACTCCGTTTAGTCTTCAAAAACACATTTTACGGGAATGATCCCGACTCGTAGAATCGATCGAACCTAAGTTTTTTTACAAAACATTATTTCATATCATTGTTTAAAATAAAATAAAAACAATTCCGAGGTGAATGCTGGCTGTAGAATATTGTAATATATTGTCGTTTATCGATAAACAAAAAATTATCTGAAAATATTCAAATTGACAACGATAGTCGTCCATATTATATTCCAGCGAAGTCATTTAGTACGTCTGTCGAAAGGGGGCCACTACAATAATTCGTTGTTTGTTAGTTCTATACGACGTCGTGTACCTGAGAGTGCGTTCGCTTCGTTCGTTTATTGGTAAATATAAGCATTGATTATAAATACTAATAATAATATATAATCAATGATACAAGTAAAGATGAGGGTTCTCTCACACTAATAACCATTACGTGAATGAGGTATTGTCAATGATTTGCTCCTCTGCAATAATAATAGCCGACACCGGGGGCCTTACTGCAGCTTACTTTGTAATAATTAAATCGTATAAATTGTAATAATCGTTATTTCTAAACATTTTACCGAACATTATCGAACATTATGTTCATTTTCACGGGTAGGTATGTAAAACTCGTATTTTTACGACAACAGACAACGATATCGAACAATTTCAGTAATTTCGATTTGCTAATCTACATTTTTTATAATGCATCCAGCAATTATTAAAAAAGTCTTTACCGATATAAATATTATTTACTTGTATAATATTATTATATGTATAATAATCAAAAAGCTTATGGTTTTATTTCTTCTCCCAGTTGATGGGTTTATTGCGTATACGCGCTATATATGGACCAATATACTACCAATCTGTAGTATTATAATAATTATATATTAAATGGGCATTGGTAAAGTGTGTGATCCCTACCGAGAGAACAGCAAATAACTATAGTTGAATAAATATTATAAACAAATATGTAATATTATGTAATTCAATTTAAAAAAAAAAAACTTTATTTAATATACGCATTAAAGTTTTTTGTGTCTACAAAACAAATGATACAATTAATATATTAGTCAAAATATATAAATTATGTTCAAAATATGATAATATTGTTACACGCAATATTACATTTTATGAAACATATACTATTTTTATAATATATTCCAAAAAAATGTATAAATAAATTATTATGATTCTTTATTGAGCGGTACCATAATAACATTCAATTAAATGCGGCGTGGTAATATATTGTCATTAGTCCCGTGGATTTTTCTTATTATTTTATATTTTAATATTGACCATAAACATTTTATTGTTAGCCCCGTTAACGGGATTCACGAAATTTTCAGAATGATTGACATAGTTAAATGCGATTTTAGCCATTATCGTTTAGACTGGAGTATGATTTCCGTTCATCGGCTACTATATATGGTCGTCCCCACTTCTCTAGGCATATTATATGCGTTACCTATATATACTAAAAGGGGATTCGACCCGGCCGTGTTTTCGACTGAAATAGACATATCTTTTGCCAACTGTACCGACTGTTTACAAATTTCAAAAACATATTTGAATCCGTCACGAAGTTTACTCGAAAACGACTTTTCCACTTTTTTGAAAATTATCATTTGAACTCTTCGAAATTTTAAGAATTTTAAAATATTAATAATAACGCACCGTTGCGCGCTCGACGAACACGATTTTCTATTTTTTTTTTGTCTAAAAGTATCAGTCTTTTGCCAATTGTGTCAGACCGTTTCAGAAATCGGATACAAATTTCGAAAACATATTTGAATTCGTTTTTTAGTTCAATATTATTAATACTTTAAAATTCTTAAAATTCACAATTATTTTTATTAAAAATTCTGAAGAGTTCAAATGATCGTTTTCAAAAAAGTGGGGTCGAATCCCCTGCTTAAGGGGCCTCGCTACCATCATTATTTAAGGGGCAACTTTTAGGCAATTTCTAATCTTGTCATTGCCGACCGGGATATATGTGTTAGTTGTAAATGATTTAATGTGTGAGTGAAATTAAATGCGGGTATCCTCACTCGTACGCGCATGCACATGTCAATAACTCGATAACCATATCAATTTCACTACACGAATTTTACCAAAACATTCATTTGTTTTGACAAAATTAAAGTTAGTTAACGTTGTCTGATTTTGATACTGAACAAATATTTGAATTCAGCAGAAAAATGTCTATAGATCGTACGAAACATTTTCTATTTTTAATATTAATTTTTATTTTAATTATGATTCGAAAAAGTTGATATTTTCAAGTTTTCAATTACAGTTTACAATAATATAAAATTTAATTTTTACAAAGTGCTTCGTAGGATCTATAGACAATTTTTTGGCGAGTTCAAATTTTTTTTCAGAATTAAAATCGGACAACGTTAACTAACTTTAATTTTGTCAATATACTTTAGGTCTTTCCAGCTAAAATTGAAGGCAGTAGCGAGGCCCCTTAAGTCATTGTCTATTATGTTTGTGTTTTATATACTATTTTATAAGTTATACCTTGCTACTAAATTTAATGATTTAAGTATGTAATTTTCTATACCAATTACTAAATTCAAATGCGTAATAATTGTCCTCATAACCTCACATTATGACCGATAACAGAATGTCTGAGAAGTATACTAGATTTATATCAATATATTATATAACGACAAACTAATGTTGCATTATTAAATTGTAAATTTAAAAAAATTTAAGTAAACATATCACAAAATGTACTAAAATTAGAAAAATTGTGACAAATCTCAAGAAACACTTCTTTATTGTTCATTGAGTAATAAACTGTGACTATTAGACTATAAGACACAAATTTTAGAGGTTTTTTTTTCTGAATTTTTTAAATATGATATAACTCATCGAATAGTCACGGCGGACCCGGTAGATCACGCACGCTTTACCATAACGCCATTAAATGTATATAGGTACTATATTTTAGAAATTTAACTATTGAATACCAATCGTTTTTTCAACAATAAATGGTGTTCAAACTAACAATATTATTTATAGAAAACACGATGTTCTAAACCCAAGTACCATATGACGTGGTATGTTTGTATAGGTACTTATTTCTTTTCATCCCGAGAAGAAGAAGAAAAAAAAATGTTTTGTCGGATCCAGAGTTCCATTGTCATCGCAATTGTTATCGAAAAAATACAACTACTAAACATAGATAATACGGTTAACGCGTCTTTTGTCCGGTGCACTTTGACTTTGAAGTATACTGCAATGTCATATTATGTTTATCGCATTGTCAATAAACCGCCTTTGTGTCAAAAAGGTGAAAACGAATTACAGCGTATATATAGTTCTGAAGAGTACATGTCATTAATATAAAACGGATATTAAAAAGTGATAAACTTGTTTACGCCTTTTATAGTTGTACTTTATATTTTCGTATTCCGGTGGAAGGTCGTAAACTCGTAAATATAATATCATATATTTTTTAAAACGAGTATAATTTATATTATTTACATTTAATAACTGTTTGTTCGTCGACGATAACAATATTTAATATGTAACCGTATACATATATAATATTATATATACCTACACGTATGTGTTTAGTGTGTGAATTCGACTTTGTATACGTAGCTGGTGGCTATAATGCAGTATTTTTTTTGGTCTTTAATCGCTTACAAGTCGTGTGCGAGCCAAACACTATTTACAATATTACGAAATCGATAACCTTCGTCGTGTCCTCTGTCTAGGATAAACATTTGTATAAACTATAATGCAATAATTACAATAATTTATTGCGGTTACTGGTTTTTCGTAAGGCTCTAGAATTTATAATAATAATATATTATGTAATTTGATAATTATTTATTTAGATTATACATACCTACTCTAACCTAATCATGTATAGCTATGGTGTAGTCGAACTTAAAATATTGTAAAAAATACAATTGTTCACGCATAGGCGTGTTCAGGTGCATAGGCGGAAATTTGGTGAAATTACTGGGTGGGGGGGGGGGCTGACCATTATATTTCGCACCCATATAGGCACTAATGCCCTAGAGTCGCTCACAATCATTTATTTCAACAAGACAATTTACAAAGTTTGACATACTACACAATTTAACCATAATACAGTACAAAAACAATAATAAATTAGGTATGTGCCTTACTTTGTACATTTATTTCTAAACAGAAACAACCAATGCGTGTTATTACTTATTGTTAGTTATTATTAATGTTACATTAATTAGGATATTTTCAAGTTATGACAATTAACAATGCGTTTGTAAAATCTTACGAATTTAATTTAATTTTTGTCATAGAATATTTTTTTATCATTTATTTTTTAATCCAGATTTTAAAAATGCATTTTTCAATTATACTTATTATTGTATATTTAGTCATATTAAAATTGTGATGACTAGGGGGGGGGCTAAGACCTGTACTTTAAACTTCTGGGTGGACTTAGTTTTAGTTAGTTAGGGACTCTTATTTTTTTTCTAAATCCTGGGACGTACATTTGTATCAGGGAAGGAGGGGTTTGTGTCAACGACAATTGGTACGTTTGTGGAACGAATATTATAGTTGGTATTAACCAAATTTGTATTAAGGTATAAAATATATATAATATGTTCAATGGATATTATAATGGGTATAGGTTGTAATCGACATCACAGTAGTGGCGTGGCAAGATGTAGGGAGGTACAATAAACTACCAAATCGCGTCTATAGTGAATAGCCTACGTCGCGGTCGTCAGCAATCTCCCCCACTGCTGTGCAATCGACTTTATAAAACATTCCAAAAACGTAAATCTTGGATCACACTACGAACATGATTTATTTATGTTCAATTATTGTTTGAAAGAAAGAAATTTATAAAACGTTCGGTGCATTGACGTCTAATGAATGTGTATATTATAATGTCTTTCAAAAACGGGCTAGTGTACCTATAGTATTAATGTAATCCTAAAATTTAGTAAAAAAATATGTTTGATTACCGCGGTGGCGTATAGTAATAATTGTGTTGAAATTACTTCCTATTAATGTTTTGACATTGGTTTTTTTTATATTCTTAAAATGAATAAGATACTAACCAATAATAAAACCCCCGTGGACCTGTCCAATGTTGTCGGTGACGTGTTCGTCGGCTAGCACAGCCCGCGGTTCAGTCTTGGACGAACATAATAATATTCCATCATCATTATTCAATATTCATTGAAATTGTTCGAGCTCATCACTGTTTTATTTTGTTTTTGTTTTCTAAACAGTAAACTGTCAAGTGCTTTTTTTGTAGGTATAAGATATACTGTAAAATGTCATCTAAAAATGTATAAGATCAAAACGTCATGTGTATTGTCTCTGTCCTACAAAAAAAAAAAAAAACAGAAATGTATGCGGAATTCCAGAAAAAATTAAAAACATTTGCGACGAATATTCGAACGGGCAGAGTTACATACCTACCATTTTTTTTTTTTACAGCTATAGCATAATATATAATAATATAATATTCTATACGATTATACGCGTGATTTCTTATTATTTTTCTTCTACCTACCCGTTTTTATTTTTGAGAATATTTTAATTTCATATAATCGACTTAAAACCGATATTTTTACAATACATTTGACGTTTCACACCCCTCTGTACGCGCATAATAATAATAATAATAATATAATTTTGTTCTCGGGTAAAATCGTTTGGGCTCTCGAGTAGGTCTTTTTCACGCCTGCGATTTCTAATAATAATATATTACACACGGAGACACGGTTAATATATTTTTTTTCGTATAATATATCTCAAGTGACAATAGCCAACTCCTTGTGACCATATATTATATAATATACCATACGACACGGCCCTTATTTTGTATACTGTACACAATATAACCATATATACCTATATTATTGCAGCGATCCGTGACGAATTTGTTATTATTATTATTATTATTATTATCTACACGACGATATTATGTTATATTATATGTTCTCTTTTCGTTCTCCGTTTACAACGACGAGTTTATTGCACGCACACACACTCGCACACACACGCCCACTCGCACTCGTTTTAAAGACGTGTAAGACGTTTTACACGGTCCCTATTTCTTTGTTAAATATATTTGGAGGTACGAAATAATAATACGCTTATCCATATTATATTATATATACTGTCGTTGTACAGACACACACAATAATATGTTCGAACCCTTGGCCGTAGGGGACGAGAGGTACCCAAGACATATTATGTATATATATATATATAATATAAAATGTACACGAGTTTTGTGCGTTTTACGTTATACACATAATAATATATTATACAGTCGACGCCGTTTGTAAGACTCGCATTGGTAAGACCAGCACAAATTTATTAGTCTTTTAACCGATCGAATTGCTTACCTATAGGAGAATAGTGGGGAAAAACGAACAAACATTTTAATTAATTATTAAATTTATTTTGCTGCCTACATATTAGATAATAATATTATTATAAGCTATTATTATAGATAATTATAAATATATAGAACATATTTATTTTATTTAAATTTAAATCTATGAGATTACTGGGCCTCGCTGAGACATACTCGTGCGGAGGCCCAGGGTTATCTACTATACATTATATATTTATATAAAAATTATAATTAACAGATATTTACAATATTTGTGTTTGACATTAATATCCTAATTGTATACAATAAAGGTAAAAACAAAAACAGATAAAATATGTTAGAGGTAGATTTGTACAAAATAAAATAATTTTAGGACAATAATAATATTAATAATATAAATATATACATGGGAGTAATGGCGGGTAACAATAAGATTCTGAAAGACAATATGTGTGTGGACAGAATAGTATATTTTTAATCATATTTAGTGACGTCACATTCATACATTAACCAGTGTGTGATATGTTTCTTAAAATATAATGGCAATGGCATGTCTGCTAAATAAGTTGGCATTGAATTGAATAACTGAATCCCCATGAAATCAAAAACCTTTCGACAGCCGGTTTTTTTTGGCCAAAATTGAGAATATTTATTTAGTGCGTACCCAGGGGCGTATTTAGGCACAGGCCCTATAGGCCCGGGCCTAGAGCGGCGACATTTGGAAGGCGGCAAATTTTAACCATTTTTTTTTTAACGAAACAAAAAGTAATTTTAATTTGACAAAAACAAATTTTATTAATTTTTTGAGTAGTAAAATTATTTTTGTACAAATTATATGTTATACAATTTGGAATTACAAGTTAACTGTTAAACCATAAACATTCACGTCCGTTCGCTCAAAATTAAGCAGCTACCTACATGTAAATACTATTTTATACACAATGTAAAATTTTAAGTATAATCAATTTGTAAATTTCAAAAAAATATAATACGTGCAATTAAATTTTCATTAATAATGTATGTTCTTTTATATAATATTATAAAAGTTGTATACTGAAATATGTTTTATAAACTATTTTGGGAAGGATGCGGGGGGGGGGGAGGCTGTGAATTGGAAAGTGCCTATGGGCGGAAAAACCTTAAATACGCCACTGTGCGTACCTAGTATTGACAACATGATTCAATACATATACATGTATTATTAATTAAATATACATATTTACTTCCATAGATTTTAAATTTTTATAAATTTTAAATTCAATACGATTTGTTGTGCACACTGCACACGCATAGTATAATGTGGCACGATTAACAATAGTCGACAACTGTGATATTAGAAAAAAAAGTCCGAGGGAAAAAAAGTCCGAATAAACGGAAAAAAAGTCCAAGCAAAAATTATTTAAATATTTTTAAAATAACATGTTTATTAATCGCTCTGTGTACTCAAATGTACTTACTCTAGGTATAGAGACATGTTATTATATACAACGATATCTCAATTAGGGGTATTTCCATATAAAACTAACAAGCAACATTAGAGAATATAGAGATAGAACTGATATCGGGCCAACATCCAAAAGAAAACGAAGAACTTTGGAAGACCGTCTTTTGAACATTATGCCAAAGATCTGTAGATAAACGAACCAGTTGAATATCGACATTACAAAATGTATCGCATTGTTTGCGGAAAAGGAGTAGGGAGTAATAACAATAATAACTCAACAACTCATATAGGTATCTACTTAGTTTTAATAATTATAAATAATAAAATATTTTTTGATATTGTAATCATGTGTTTTTTTTTAATAAATAATAAAATATTTTTTAATCGTAATTATGTGTGATGAATAATAATTTTTTTTTTAAATAATTTTTTTCCCCAGACTTTTTTACCGTTTACCGACACAACTGTCGTCCGTCACACGCGGTCTCGGGGACCACTGTCGACAATTAATGTACCTATACCGCGGGTCATACTTCATGTATATTTTATGCACATCTTTCCGGGGGGGGGGGGGGCGTATTATTCGATCGGTTTTATAGACGCACCGTTTCGATATTTATATAATATGACGTGGTCATTCAGTATAGGACCTCGCGATTGCAATGGTATATTTGGATTTTCCGTATCTGTTTTTAGCGAGTTTTAATTATTTTTCCCCGAACGACGGCGCGGCGCCTTCGATTACGCGGACGTGCTATTTCCGAACGAACATTTTCGTTGCTACTATGATAGGTATCATTAAATCATTTTGACGAAACGGTATTTAGTTTATTTTAATAACGCACGGAGTGCATCACCTTGCTCGGACGTATAATAACAATATTAAGTGTATAAGTGATGTATATATTTGTGTTCGCAGACCGCATGGTACACTCTATATTCATAATATTTTTACATGCTGTTTATTACATATTATTTATTTTGATAGGTACCCCCTACGACAAAATTATTATTTCTTGGTACTGCCGATAATAATTAGTAAAATAAATCAACGTTCCAAGAATGTAAGTTCCGGGAACGGCAAATATAATATGATTTTAATAATATTTAAATAACGATTTCGCGAAACTGGTGGCGGCGACACGCAGTCGCGGCTCAGTACTATATAATATGCGCATCATAAAATATTATACTGTGGCACTCGAGGTGATGAGAAACCAGTAACAGGTGATAACCAACACAAAAGTTTATTTTCTACGATTTTTCTTACGGAATTTGAGTCTTATAGCCGAATTTTTTTAATGAATTTGGATATGTCCCGAGCGATTTTGAGTCTAATAACTAATAATAAGAGACTGAACCTTATGTACATTTATATCAATCAGTGAGTCTTACGAGCGGCGTCTACTGCTGTATAGTTTTTTGTACACGGGGTCGTCGGTACAAACTTAAGACATTTTCGTTAAAACACACGCCGACGTTGTTGACGACAATATACCGTTTTATTGTACAGAATTCATAATCGTTACGATAATGAGCATTTACAATAATAATTATGGACAAATGTACATATTTTTACTGTCTTTTATCGTTTGATTTTTGTATCCCGAAGCAGGATGTCATTGCTCGGAGTATTTCGATCTATACAAATCAAATTTCTGACTATTGTTGCTTATAACTGTAGGGCCCGGAATTGTATGCACCAAAAATGTAAATATATGCATGCATTTATGCACTGATTTTCATTCAAATATATGCACTTAAAATATGCAAAAATATGTTAGCAAAAATGCATTTCAATTTAATTTATTTAATATAAAAATGTATATAATTCATTAAATAATTCATAATACGGAACAACGAAATGTAATACTTGCCTGGTTGAAATAATTATTTAACTGCATTTACTATTTTGTACGATTATGTATTCAACTCTGTGTGTTGCATTTTGAATATTCACTCATCTAAATAAAAAGTAATGGACGAAAATCAATATAGCAAAAGCAAACTTTATTATCTAATCATAACGAGTTATAGCGGACACACGGGTAATTGTGAATTGTAATAGTTGTAACATATTATATTAAGACGATACATTTTTCTTTCCAAATTGGATTTACGTAGGACATAGCGTTTGTGTTTAATATTGTTGTCATAATATAGTCTTTCGTGTGCGGCCAAAGTGTTATGAAATACAATATCTCAAAATTTAATCAGACCATTAAACACTTGAGCAATTTAAAAATTAAGACGAAATTCAAAGTTTGACGTAGGCTGTATATTATCATTAAATACTACGTACTAAATACATTGTGAATTATGTCAGAAAGTCGAAAATTAGAGCTTTTACAATAATTATTATGAGACATTGCATATTCACCCGTATACAAACTACCGATTTCTCAGGGAAAATTTTTCTTATTCTGTTGTTATTCGAAACCGACTACTATATAGACACTTTTGGTTGAGATTAATATTTTCATAACATTTTAAAAATATTTTGGCTCTTTTTGAGATGGTTTTAGGAAATGTATGATTTTTTTTTATAAATATTGGTTTAAAAATTGTTGGTGTGTCAAATCGCTTGAAAATGTGATACAAGGTTCATCACTAGTTTTTATCACAGTATTTAAAAATGATTGAAGATACATATAGGCACGCTTTTTTTAAAAGCATTTGAGTTCAAATTTTGTCAAAATTCATAAAATTATCGAAAATTGCAAATTATTTTGTAGTTAAAAATGATTAAATGTTCAATTGTTATAGCTAAGAACTAAACGTTTAAAACAAGATTTTCAAAAAAAAAGTTTTTAGTAAAATCAAAAAATGAATACGGTTGACTTTTAAGGACATTTTATGTTCAGATTTGGATGAAATTACTAATTAGATATTAAAATGAAGAATAACTGTGTAAGTTATTTCTTTGTAATTCAAAAATGGTTTTCGTGGGTGCTTGAAACTTTTAAAGTTTATTATTATATTTTATACACTCGATAATATTTTTAAAAAATGCAATGATTACGGCAAAAATTAATTCAACCTAATGTAGTATTAATAGTAAATTAATTACTATTTAATATCATAAAATCTACTATTAGTTATGACGCGCGGACTTCGCTCAGACTCGTTTTTCGTATACGATTATTTCATATCTCATTGAATTAAAAATAATTAACACGGCCATTATAGTGACCCAAAAGACACCAACTGTACACTGTACAGTAGGTCGGTACCCACTTGCCGACCTTTTAACGATGGATTTTAAAAAATAAATCGGTATAATACAATATTCTCATAACTTTTCGTGCGTATAATAATATACTTTTGCAATAATAGGAGGTACCTTATTGGGGCTATTGCTGTTTGAGCTGATTAGAATGTCGTTTTAAAATAAAGTTAAACAATATTAAAAGAATATAGCTTCCCGCGGCTGTGTTTAATATAATAATAAAACAAATATCAACGAGCCGAGCCGAGTCGTCCTTATCATTCGGCATATGTCACTATGATAATATATTATATAGTTCTGATGTTTAATTAATGCTCGACGAGCAGCAGAATAATATTGTTCCTGTTAGATTAAAAAACACATTTTACATAATCCGCCAAACGTTATCACGATTAAATATTTGTCATTACTGTTTGTATTTAACAGTCATATCTTTATAATATTTACCATATTGTAAATAATTGCAATATCGTAATCGATAGTCGACGACACGCCCGTCAGAGGAACGCGACGGTATATTTTGAGATAGGAATTATTATTGCAATTGCGACTAATTGAATTTGTGCTCGAAGGGTACAAAATATGCGTTTTTATCCGAAATAAGAAAATATATCTATTTGGCTTGTCTTTAAAATATAATTTAAAACTGCCGACTACACGAGCGCATATTATACGGCCGCAACACGTTTGGGCACATATTTTATTAATTTTAAATTTGTAGAGCCCTAATAGCGTTATCCAGGAGACACCATGAGGAGGTTGGCTCTTTTTAGTCTCCCAAAAATATTTTAGTATAGTGGATATAGCTTCAAATAATTCATCGTGATTATGTCCTCCATTTATTGAAATCACCGTTTTTAAATTGCCAGTTGATTTCACAGTGAAAGTGCCCTGCGATTTGTGCTACGCAAAACTTTAGTTGTATCTTTGTTTTCTCTAAATTCACTAAATTTATAACTGTTAATCACAACGCGCTTTTTCCCACGTCGGGTTTCAAAAACATCGGAAATGTTCGAATCCATAATTACAAAAAATAAAATAATCTCATAAAGATATTGTCGATTGTAAATTCAAATCGGAACTGAAAAACTGTTGAAACGTTCAAACGTTTGTTAGTTTCATAAACTATACCTTACAAAGACAGTTAATCGTTTCGGTTTTATCGCGATGACCTACCGCGATTGGCAATAATAAATTAGCGTATGCACCCAAACGTGTTATGTGTTTATGACTTTATGTACCCAAAATTCAGGATAATGGTTCTGTATAATATATTTTTTTTGCGACTTCTGATTACTACTTTTGTTTGAAATATCCACGAATTATATGTCACGATGAAACAAATGCAGGTGGTTATTTTATTTTGCATATTTTTGCATATTTTGCATATGTTAACAATAAACACCTAAAATGCATGTTTTATGGTATATTTTAGCAATGGTGGTTGGTAATTACTTCATGTGATGATGTTGAACGTATAGTTTTAGCAAGTATATAAAAACATACTAAGATCTGAAAGAAGGTCTTTTATTTTTGAACATTTTAAATAACACATCATTGTTTCGTGTAATACTTGTAAATAACATTAATAGTTTATAGTAATATTTTTAATTTTTTTTAATTTTTTTATTTAGTTTTTGTATTTTGTGTCATATTTAATCACATATTTCTTTGTTGCACGTTTTTGCATATTATTTGCAATAAGCCAAATGCATATTTTACCATTTTTTATTGCATATAATAAGCCTAGCTCTATTTATGCGTAATATATTTTTAGTGAAAAATTCCTTCATAATTTCTTAAAAATCGTCTGACCCACCGTGCAATAGCTGGTAGCCGTGTATTCACGGTACGCGGCTCCTGCTCTCTATGCGAGCTCGCAGTAATCAAATTCGAACGGTGTCTGCAGTACCTACCCATCTGTCAGTCTAGATTTTCATTAGAAAACGCGATTAAAATATACATATTGTACTATTATACGGTCCGTTTGTAGCGACAACGATTGAAAATCTTCGCTTAACGTAATTATAATATTATATCGAGATGTAATCTACCGCGATAAACTGATATCACATAACCCCGACCGAGGGTCGTTATAGGGTAAAATCCGTGGGTTAAACGCCATGTTTCACGCGGAAAAAGCACCTGCGGATTGCGGCGGTGCACGATGCAATTAATTCAACCCCCGTGGTCGGCGGCGGGGCGTATTGCGCACGCGGAATTCCTCGGGCCCCGGCCGAGAGGGGAGACGGTGCGCTTATTCGTTTCGAAAACGTTTATACATTAAAATACCCGATGTCATTATTATCGGTACAAATAATAATAATACTCAATCGTATACTATACGTATATCGTCGTAATACGCAGTTAATAATAGTTAATAATATCGTATGTACCTATATTATAGCATTATAAAACAAAAGTACTTCAAAGTATACCCGTCGACGAAACCCGTTTACAATATTTATATAAGCTGGGTTTTAATGCACAAATTAAAATGTAGTTTATAAATCAATTCCAAAGCGACGAGGGTCGACCCTTACAACCCTTCGTAGACACCCTCGGTACACCGTTGTATGTTTAATTCCCACTTCACAGGTGTTGATTTTATCAGCAGATATGATGTTAAAACTTGTATCTATATTTTACTAGGTTTTCGGTTCCTAAATGTACCATCTGTATTTTAATATTATAAAGCTGAAGAGTTAATATGTTTGAACGTACCAATCTCAGAATCCAATAAAAAGTGTATAAATAAATCCAATAAATAGTCTCCTTGACATTTTGAGGGTGCATGATTATATAGCTCCTCTTTTCAACTTCTTAAGTTACTACAAGGTGGCTCACACAGATACACCTACATATTTCGTTTTGGTTAACGAAAATAATAAAATTTTTTGTTTATATTATATAGAGTAATTTATCGTCATTGCTTAAAAAAAAAAAATGTTTAAAAAGTAAATTGATAAGATTAGATGACCCTTCCGTGCGTTGCAACGGGATTTAAAAAAAAATAATATTTAATAATTATAAAATATTATTTTATTTATTGTTATTTATTCAAATATACAGTGAAAAAAAATGTCTTTATATTATTTTATAGCTTATTGACACAAAAACAACTCTATTGATTTTTACGAAAATTTCGGAGGTTTTTTTTACTGATATCAGAAAAGCTTAGAAAGTAGTATGAACCACATTTGAAATTATACCAAATGCTATATCCGATTTAATAATTGCCTATTTCGGTGGAATTTAATCACAAAAGCGAGGCACACCAATGCCGATTTATCCGCGAACCCGTGATGTACCTACCCTAAAACCTGTATAAACTGCGACTTAGCGGTATATCTTGTGTTAGTTAATTTTTTCCAGAGCAAAAACTGGGGGTATAACTATAGTATTATAAATTATATAATTTATATATGACACACTGTCTATTATATTTTTATATTTTATAATATCATCCGCAGTAATATAATACAATAATAACGCGTTTTCGTAAGAGTCTAGTACACGCACATACATAAAAAATCGCTACACATGTTTATATACATCTGCAGGCGGCTTGCATTTGAAATCAAAATTTCGTTTACGTTATTTATAAATTTACAATCTAAACGTTTTGCGTTTATTGTCTATCGTTTATCTCGTTAAAAAAATAATATCTAATGCCCGGTTAATGGCCCGGATACGGAACATAATACATTCTTGGATTAAAATACAAATAAATCACGCGGAATAATTAATATTTCTACAAAACAAATATTATAACTTTCAAAAAAATGGATTTTAAATTATGTCGTTTTCCGTTATGTTTTGTTTAAAGATATATAATTATTAATTTTGTTAATAGTTATGTTTTATTTTATGGTATATGATTATTTTTGTTTGTCGTTATCCGTTTCTATCAGGTACGTTTAGAAAATTTCAATCATTTTTTGTCATTTATAACGTTACCATCATAACCAGGGCTCGTGACTTGTAGCTCTAAAAAAGTTTGTTATAAGCATAGGTACTATAATATGCTCTTAAAATATTCATACAAGCCCTTAAATATGCAAAAAAAATTAATTAAAAAAAATTGAATTATTATTTATTATTTTATTATGTACCTACCTAAGAAAAAAAATTATTATTTTATGAGGTATGAAAAAAGATCATTATTGTGTAATAATCTGTTTTCAAAATACAATATTATTTATTGATTTTAATATTATGCAAATTTAACGGAATACCTAGGAAATATAAAAGTAAAATTCGGCATACCAAGTTGAAACGAGTGACATACATTTTGTTCGCGAACACCCGATAACACGTAATAATATGTAATATAACAAAAACGAGTAACGACACAAATCCAGCGATTACAATTTAACACGTTGTGACAAGCCACAAACAATAATACTTCGTTCTCTCCAAATAGATACAATATATATGAAGATATTAAAAATTGTATAAATAATATTATTCTCGTTAATAATAGTAGGTATACCTATGTTCTAAATTCTATAGGTATTGAAATGGCTCCACACACATAAAAAAGTAAAACAACACTTAAGGGGATGCGATACCGGTTGTTTTTAAGGAGTTGAATATAGGCAATTTCAATAGTGTGTGCGTGCCGTGAATTTATGCGTGTAGTAAACGATGACTATAGGGTCAGCGGATTTGATGAAATGGGACACTGCCCGCACGCGCAGGCACAAGTCGGTATCGCACCACCGTCGCGCTCTCGATGAACACGGTTTGCTATTTTTTTTTTGTCTAAAAGTATCAATCTTTTGCCAATATTGTACACACAGTTTCAGTAATCGGATACGAATTTCGAAAACATATTTGAATTCGTTTTTTAGTTCAATATTATTAATATTTTAAAATTCTTAAAATTCGCAATTTTTATTAAAAATGTTGAAGAGTTCAAATGATCGTTTTCAAAAAAGTGGAAAAGTCGTTTTCAAGTAAACTTCACGACGGATTCAAATATGTTTTTGAAATTTGTATCCGATCACCGAAACAGTCGGTACAGTTGGCAAAAGATACGTCTATCTCGGTCGAAAACACAGCTGGGTCGAATCCCCTAATGAGTACCTACTAAAATAGCGCTTAATACACAATAATAGAATTAAATTTCGAAATGTGCAAAAATAAGCGACAAAAACTTTCTTTTATATAGCTCCGAGGGTTCCTAAAAAAATGTATAGCTCCCATAGATATCTCTGAGAGCACTCAATAAAAACATGCAAATGATACAAGTCATATAATGAGCCCCGATGTGCGTTTATATAATATAATATATGATACGAAGAGACGTATTGATCGTAGAGACTACACGATATTATGATATTAATATATTATTATTATTATCTGTTGCACACATTTTATTTTAAGACGCCGTTTCGGCAACGTATATACCGGCTATTTGTTGCACGCATGTGGTACTGAAAACGAAACGAGGCGAACCGCACCCTCTACCCACGACCTACCACGTAGAACAGATTTCGATTATGGAATTCTCCGTAAACGACGCGTTTGCCCGCCCTTTCGTCGAACGGCCGTTGTGCCCGGCGGTGGTTGGGGTTGGGGGTACCTTTTATGTTAAACCGATGCGGCGTCGGTGCGAACACAACAGAATACATATATATATATATATATACATTTATATATTTATATAGTATAGGTGTATAAACGCGTGTGCGACAGACTGACGCCGTTCCCTGTTGCTATATATATATGTTTCTATAATATATAATATACGCATATATATATATATATATCGTACAGTGGTGCCATAAACATGTCACGTCGCCGCCGCCGCCGCCGCCGCCGCCGCGGTCGCACGCAGTCACGTACACACCCTCGTACGCACGATGCACACGTGTGACCTTGATCCGGAGTCGAGGCGGGCGCGCGCGGGGGTGGATATACGGAGGCCGATTTCGAAAACATACTTTGTATATTATTATATTGTTAAACAATTTATTACAATACGTTAGGAGATTGCAGTGTGCGCAGATAGCCGACGCTCTGCCGATTCGTCGCCGTTCCTTACTCTCGAGGCACCTTTATTATACTCGTTATTGTAATACACGACCGAAAAGACATTTGCCATTGTATGTTCGGGCGTGTTCGATAATTCGGAGAATACATTTTTGAGAGAACGCGCGCTGACGACCTCAAGGGTCCTGGCGCGGACCAGAATGGGTATTATTGTTGTTGTAACCGGCCGACGCCGACGCCCCGCAGATCAGAGAAGTCCGCCGCCGTTTCCCTATGCGCACACTTTTTTTGTGTACAATACAATACAATACACGACCGAACGGACAATTATTATTATTATTATTATTATTATTATTATTATTATTATTATTATCGTCTTCAAAATCTCTGTTTAGTACAAAACATAACCTAACCGATAAAATACAATAAGTAGAGGTTCTCCGAATTCGCTCGGTCTGTCTCTCGACCGTAGTCTATAAATCGACCCTCTTATAACAATATTATAATATAGGTACATAGATGGAAACTCCTACATGGAGGTGCATATTATAATAATATATTGTTCGTCGCACGAAGAGTGTCGTTTCTTTTTTTTTTTTTACCCTAATTCAATAGAACCGATGCGGGTTGTACGGGTCTCTATTGTTGCGAAAAAGATAATATAATATATTTTGGTGGTTCGATAAAATACGTTCATATATATTCCGAGTTCGTTATTAGTTTTTAAATAATTTTTCTAAGATACGCCTCTCGACGTCTGGCGATATACATTCCTATACGTTCTGTAATTTTGTGGACATAATATTTGCGAATTTATTTCGTGCAACGTTATTTGGTATTGTACGATTAGCAATTTGGTCGATACCTATATAAGAACTACACCTATTATACATGTGGTGACTTTTATACACTTACGTGTCAGTTATAAGTCTTTGGTCGTAGATAGCAATGCATAATATTATAATGTACCGACTGCAGTTAAACCACACACGAAATGATGACGTTATTACATAATATTTTTTAGTTAATAATAAACCTTGATATCGACTTATGACTTTAGTCGAGATAACTATAATAATAGTAACTACCTATATAATGTATTATTTAGTCTTTTAAAACACTAGATATAGGAATAGACTCTTAAATCGATACCGATAAAGGCAAATTTATAAATGCGCTCGTGCGTGTAGTTTGAATGTGTGCGTAATAACCTACTGTCTTGTTATTTAGTAAAATGAATTACTTTAACAGAAATAATACTCAAAAGCATAAAACCATTGATAAAATATACTCAGTATAATGTAATGGGCTGACAGACCGTCTTCGGTCAGAATCGCTTTTCTTACTCGCAATTATATTTAATTCAAATTTAACAAATCCATTTGCATTGACCCTTTCGACACCAACTGTATAGCAGAGCGGTCCTAACCACTTGTCGACCGTTTTATGATTTATATATATTTTTAAAAATAAATCGTCATAATACAATTATTCGAATAATACATTTTCATGCGTATATACACTTTTGCAATGATGGGTAGGTAGGTATCTAATCTTGTCGCTATGTGAGCTGATTAGAATGTCGTTTTAAATATAGTTAAAAATGTTATACCTACGGCGGTGTTGAATAATAATTTTAACGAAACAAATATCAGCTAGCCGAGCTGACTTTGAGTCGTCCTTATCATTCCGTGTATGTTACTAAACAGTACCAAAGTACAATAATATTAGTTCCGGCTAGGTATATATTATATTAAAAAAAACATTTTTCAAAATCCTCCAAACGTTATCAAAATTAAATATTTGTCTAGACATTAGTGCTAGAATTTTACAGACGCCCATTGTAATATTGTAATCGATAGCCGATTGAACCCTTGAACCCATCAGAGGAACGCGACGGTATATAGATAAGCGTATCAGAATTGTTTTTCGTGTGGGTTGATTTACCATAATAATTGAATTAAAACTTAAAATTCAACACACACTCGTATACGGTTACGTTAAACACGATTTGTATCGAGTTAAAAACACAAATTTAAGTCAGCTTGAGAGCGATATGCGTTCTGGTTTTTTTTTAATTCAGTTATTATATTATTATATGAGCTGGTCAAAACGTGTTTGCCCTTCTATTAGAAATTGAAATGACGCCACTGCTGGTCCGTTTAATAACGAAGGTTCGATACCTGATCCATACGGCTAATAGATTTTAAGTTTTATTTTTGACATTACTGTAGAATACTTTTTTTCAAGTCATCATATACATACAACTTTATTTTGATACTTTTTTATAACTAATATGGGGTCTCATTAACGTTTGTTATTTCGTAGTTTTAAATTCATTCCATCGTGTGCGTAATAACTGTAAATAATAATAATAATAATGCACATTTAACAAGTTATTAACAAAATATCGACAAAGTTCTAGAAAAATATATTAAATAACCATAAATTATAATAACAACTACGCGTCACATCGCATAAAATCACATTGTATATACGTATAAATTATAATAATTACGAACAGAATAATTAGTATTTTCAAAAATAAAATAAACGTGTGATCGTCGACGTTCGACTCGACGTAAACCGATTTGGCGGCGAAGCGTATAATACATTATGTCAAACTATTATATAGGTAGGCGTACGGTTTTAGACGTACGGCGCCGCGGCGCCCGAATTCGGAACGGTTCGATATAATATTCGAATCGAGTTGACGCGAATAATTTTAACGCGGATGCGTGTAAACACAATATCGTATAAAATATATGAATGAATTATAGCAAGAACGTCGGACGAAAAAAAAAAAAAAACAACAACAACCGGTATGACACCTTTCGCGTATACCCGTGTACGCGCATAAAATAATAATTATGTCGTGACGGTCGACTGCGCACGTCCAGAAACCGCGATAAGGTGTCGCTGTACATAATATATCATGTGCATATGTATTTATATTGACGTCGGATAATTCGTCAATTTAAATTCGGTCTTGAACACAATAGACCGATTCCGTCGGTATATACCTACCTATAGCAGGCCGACGGTCATCCCTTCGAAAATACACACGATCATCACGTCCCGGCGCGTTATACACCATAATAATATAGGTAATATTGTGCGTTTAATATTATTATTATGTGTGTATACTATATATATTATTGATTTATACAATAGTATTAATAATTATGACAGATTTGACGTGACACATAAATTCATATATATATATCTGTACCCGAGAGGGGCAGAAGGGTCCAAGTCCACTCATATCAAAATTGAGGTTATGGTTTTATCTTGTGTGAAATTTTGACGCGCGTCGTTTTACCTATATCTTCATATTTTTAGTCCAATGCCGAATATTTACCGAGATATTGCGGGTAATAACAAAAAGAACCAAGTCCACCTATTCATTTTGATTTATGAATTATGATCCAAGTCCAAGGTCCATTTTGCAAAATTCTTGTAAGGACTTAGACCCAATTGATAAATTTCTGGTATTTAACTGGAATACAATGTAACTTTACTATTACCTCAATAAAATTCATAAAAATTGTAAATTATTCAATATAGTATTATAATTTTTACCTATATATTATACAATAAATTTACAACACTCAATGATATAATAATATACCTAATATTATAATATTTTCAAAATAATCAAAATGAACGTGGAGATTATTAGAGTCCAACCCCACTGTGTGATTGAGCAAAATGATATGTGAATAAAAATAAATGAAAGTCCAAAATATTTTATTTAAATCGTAAAATAAACAACTATAGGCAAGTTATAATAAAAATAAAAAATATTCATCTTATTGAGAATAATATTATAGCCTATAATTTAAAACGAACCTCGTTGGTATAATCATTAAATTGAATTTGTACCAGCCATTTAAGTAAAATAAAAATAGTTTAAAACGGTTTTTCGGCTCTCCTGAAAATGTACAATAACTTGACTTGGACTCTTCTGCCTCGCAGGTACAGATATATATATACAGCAGGGTGATTCAAAATTTATGTTACAGCCATTTTATCGTATAATTATTCAAATAAGTGAAAAATACATGGTACACAGAAGTTTTTTGATTTAGAAACATCTATTACGATTTCATATTTTTATAAATGTTTACAATATTTTAGGGGGGTTTTGGGGGGTCAACTTCAGAAATTCAAATGGAAACCTACGATTTTTTTGCAACGTGAAGACATTTTTTAAATACATTTTAGGGCATGAAGAACACTAATTAATGCAAAACTCTATGCTTGAGAGCTATTCAAAAATTGTAGAAATTGCATTTTAAATTCTTAACCACACGCCGACCGCAGGTAGCAAAATAAATGGTGTTGTCACTTATCATACGATTCGCATCTCTTCCGCGAACCCGTATCAGAATAAAATTAATCATACTATTATTTATTATTTAATATTTACACTATAAAATGGTTGTAACATAAATTTTGAATCACCCTGTATATACGTATATAACGCCTAGTGTTATATTCTCTTATAAACTTTAACCGCACCGTGAGTCACACCTGTCTGCAAGAGTAGAAAACGAAAGTCGTCCAATAACAAAGATAAGAAAAATACACATCACATCCTGACCGTGCACGTGATGCGCGTGATATGACAACTCTACTATATGCGTTTAATATTTTTATGTATATTATAGTATATACATGGTGATATACAGATCGCGAGATAAATTCGAGTCAAAACTCTTTAGCATTTTCTTGAATTTTTTAATTTTTTCAGAAAACAAATAAAATATTTTTTTTTGTAAATTTGTGTATTTTTGTATATTTCACGAATATAAAAATAAAATTTAGAAAAATGCAATAAATAACTATGAAAAACGAGATTATATACACTGATATAGATTAACTATCGCATATAGCCACAGGTACTGTCAGGTAGGTGTACACATATTGTACGTGTACCACGTAATCTGATGGATAACCCGTAATTTTTTTTTTTTTTATTAGAAATCAAAAATCAAAACATATTATATATTTTTTTTTTTATTTATTTATTAACATTATACCCTCGGCAACATGGGCCATTGGGCTTACAGAGAAAACATTATAAATTACATAGATGGTATACTATATCTAAGTTAAACTAAATGTTGGTTATAAGATTGGCGGCTGTAATGAATTGGATGATGTTGTTGATGGATTGAGGGTGATTGCTTAATATTTCTGATAGTGATTCGGGGAGGTTGAGGCTTGTTCGGGTATAGTTGAATGTTCGGCATTCGGTGAGAATGTGGTTGATGGTGACTTGAACACCGCAGGTTATACGTCATATTGGGGGTTCTTCCTTGGACATTAGGAAGCTATGGGAGATTTTCGTGTGACCAATTCTGAGTCTTGTTATTATGACTTCGAATTTTCGGTGCATATACATCAACATTAATGATTATGTTAAGGTTTGATAAATCTACATCCTGTAATAGCTTTTGCAGCTCGTGTTGGAGATAGGGAGCTATAATTACCGCCAAATATAATAAATAAGTGCATATTAATATAAATATATATGAATTTGCTTTACTTATTTGTATTACTTCCTGTTAACGGCCTTTAGCGGACAATTCTTCAATTACGAAAACAAATGTATACTTGTAGGGTAAACGTCCACCGCTTATCTGGGCCACGAATCCGAGTAATTGGGACATTTTTATCAAATATCAAAGTAATCTTTTATTAAAAAGTAAAAAACCTCGTTGTTTTCGACAAATTTATTAACAAAAAACTACCAGTTGAGTATCAAAAATATTATATAAGAATAAAAATAAAAAAAAATATGTTTAAGTAGGTACATACTTTATATATGGATGTATTTTTATAAATAATAAGGCATCATATTTTTCTTTTTGTATTATTGTAATGTTCATAATAATAAAAATATAGGAAATCAGTTTTTCAACAAATTTATATAATATGTTCGTTTTTTTATTTCGGATTATCGGGACAGCCGGTTTATCGGGACAAAACAACACTCAACCGATGTGTCCCAATAAAGCGGATTCAACTGTATATGTACATCATATATTATGCAAAAAACGCGTAGTGTTATATTTTTTATCGACTTTAACCGCACCGCGAGTCACACCTGTCGAGATTAGAAAACGAAAGTCTCGTCCAATGACATTATTGTGACGCATTATTTGTCGGTTTATACGTTTCAGTAGATATACTTTGCCGACGTCACAATCATTATGAACGTATTAAACTGTAAACGTTATAATGTTTTCGAAAATCATTCGTTCAGTTATCGAAAGTCCGAAATGTTTTCCGCAAGCGTATATTGTTTAATAATATATTAAACGACGTTTAATTATTATGATTTTGAATTGTATGCCCACGAAATCTATTAAATATATGACGTATGCCGTGGTTATGCAGCCCTAAACAGCTGAACTTCTGAACATTATATTATGAAAATATGCTCTCAAAAAAGACACCGAAAAAAATGTTTTCAAACGTTTTCACTAATCATGTGTAATTAGCAATCACTCGTCTAGACATCATAATTACTGTTTAATATACGTCTATACGACTATAATTATTGTAATTTATTATGGATAGCTAATATAATCGACGACACATCCGACACACCCGTCCACGGAAACTCGAAGGTATTTAAGATGGGAATTTTTTTTTCGATTAAATTTCATTTTGTGCAAAAGACACAAAATATGAGTTTTACCAAAAGTAGAAAGTCTTTTATGAGCTACCTACATCGTTAAAATTGAATTTGGAACTGCTGCAGACTACGAGTAAACAGAAATCGATTAATTTCCTAATTGTTGCACTGTATGGTATATGACGTTTTAACGTTCTATTTGGAAGCCACTTGGCCAGGAATTCGTCCACAGAAAAGCAGCACATATCATAATATTATTTGACCATTTAAAAATTCCTGTATTTATATGAGCAAACACTCAGAACAAAAAACTTTCACGGTTCAATGATTTTTAATCATTATTTGTGAGTGTTGACGTCTTATTAAGAAACGACGCTGAATTTATTAAAGACCATGATTTTTTCTTCAAAACAAAACCATCGTCCATTATAATATTATAAGACACCGTATTTATTTCTATATTAATATTTTAAAACTAATGAGTCCAGGGTTTGATTCGCTCATACAATATTATTACCTGAGACATAAAATAAAAAATGTATAAAGAGATATATTATAAAGATATTTTTTGTATATTTAAGCGTAGTACTTATTAAGAAATAACTCGTTTGAATTGTAGTATATACAATTTTAAAAAGCATCATCTGTTCAACATAATTCGCAACAGAAAGTGCACGTACCGTGCTTATTTGAATACAACAAAAGTTTGTATACAGCAACAGGACAATCTGCATAATTGGAGTTAGTCGAGTACCTACGCGTTTAAATAATTCCCAATGAAGTTATATTATATAGACTATAGATAAGTTAGGTTAACCTAACCTAACCAACTAAGTATAGAGAGCAGTGGCACTTAGATGCTTTTGTCGTGACGGGGAGAGATGTAGCACGCACAATGCGATCATTAAAAATATTATTTATGTTATCTCAAATTTTGAAAAAAGAGTCACGGGAGGATCTATCCCGTCGGCTGCCACACGATTGCGAACATTTTATCTTTTTTATAACACGATTGCGAACGAATGTCGCTTATCAAAGAATTTTTTGATTTTAGCAGAAAAACGAACGATTGCGAACGATTTTTTAGACTATGTTGCCAAGTATATACATATAGTGTATATGTTTCTGAATATGTTTTATTTTATTCATGGATTTAGTTAAAACATTTTTTTTTAAATACAAATATTGTGTATAAAATATACATTAAAAATAAAAATAATAAAAAATAATAGTTTTTAAATTTTTCTCTGGTTGAAATTTCCAATTTTTTGTGGATATAAAATTCAATTGTTATGTATTTTATAATCATTATAATTTTTGACAGTCGATGAAATTTGAAATTGAGCTTTGAAGGCCTTATAAGATTATGTACGTCGTTTTTGATAGAATTTATTATTATTATTATTATTTATTATACGATTTGATTATTCAAAAATAAAACAAAATCTGGATAAATAATATTAAATCCATTTATATTATATAAATATAACTGACAAACACCAAATTTGGCAACGCTGCGCGAAAAAAGGCAGGTAAAAACGTTCGCAATCGTATATCACCCATCCCGTCATCTCTCTCATGATTGACTACCACCGCGAGAGAAAGAGAGTGTGCGAGAGAGAGAGAGAGAGAGAGAGAGAGAGAGAAGTATACGCGGTATACTGTTTGGTTAGAGCGCGCCTTATACCACGACATACCACAGCTGCAACAGCGATCGCACCACGCGGTAATCTTTTCAAAAGTTTCGTCCCAAAGTTCCCGGAAAATCCGAACACATTTTCAGAATGGGAAAACTTTACGCTCTCGTCGCGTTCATTCGATTTAATTTTTTATTCACTGCAGGCACGAGTTTGACAATATCGAAAAAAAAAGTATATAAAACGTTCCGCGAACACCGTAGTTATATAGTTATATATAGACTTATCGCGACCGTCCGCACAAAGGCGGCACGGTAAAAAGTGAAAAAGTCAAAAGTCAATATTCTCCCGAGGGCGGCCCGTCATCACGCCGTCGACGGATAATAATTATTATTATTGACGTTCGTCGTATTTACCGGCGACCGGTCAAAATATCTCTAGTGAAAATATCTCCCATGAAAATATTTTAATATTTATTATGTTTGTATTGTATAATATTATATTTTACGCGATTATCGGGTGCGATTACAAACCACGATAAACCACGACAGTGTGTCGTATGTAGTTTTTGTAACTCGAAAATGTACTTACTTCAGTTATATTTTAATTATAACATTTTAATAAATTTTGTTGTTATAAAAACATTAATATTAATATAAAATATAATAAATATTTTCACGGGAGATATTTTTAACAGGAGATATCTTCTTGTCCTTTAGATATTTTTTCGGAGATGTTTTGACCTGGGACCGTATTTAACACATTAGTTTTTCGAGAACAATCGTGACACAAACACACTGTGTTACGCTCCCTCCAGCTCCACGCCGTTGCCGTCGAATGATTTATTCGTGTTTCTTTCAGTAATGAGTTCAGGAAAAACATTTTTCTCGTATTATATTATTACTCCACTGCGGTGTATTACGACATTATTGTATTGTAAACTTTCCATCCGATGTCTATATACGACATGATATTATATTATAAAATATGTAATATTATTGTTCACTGAAAATGTTATAATAATGACTCTGCGAACAAAGTTCACAAACTCCGAATATCATTATTTTATAAATAAGAGTCGTGCGACTCTGGCCGAGTGGCCGGGCGGCCACCCGCCCGTCCACAAACTCCCGCAGGAGCACACGACACAAAAAAAAAAGTTTTCACCAAATCATTGTTAAGTATTAAATTATACTGTCATCAGAAGTATTGAAAACGATTCGGTCGAAATACAATGTAAAAATAAAATATATAATCGAAGGAGATATTATATTATGGTATTTATAGAATGGCCGGGTGACGTCATTGGGCCGATATAATATTGCACACCTCTTACACGTGTAAAAGTGGCTCGTTCACAATGAATATATTTTACCGACCTAAACATTTTATTTTTTTTTTATGTTTGTCTCGCTTATAATAAAATAATGTGTAACGCTTTGTGCTAAAGGCGATATTATATTGATGCATCGGAATTCCAATAAAAAGTTAAGTTATTTTTTTTAAACACGAAATAATTAAAAGAGATAATAGCCGCGGGTTGCGCAATGTCGTGTTCAGATAAGTCAAGACCGACTGCACCGGTTAAAGACCAACGGAAATTACTTTTATATTTTTTTTTAACATTTTAGAAAAATTATGGTTTACCAACGTCCACTAACGTTATCATCAGTGCATAGAAACACATATCACTACGTGCAACAAAAATCCGAAAATATAATTCAAAAGTAAGTAAATTATTGTGCCAAGCGAGCGACATTTACCTAAAAGATAGTGAATTACGTCTTTTTTCAATTCATCATAATAGTCATAAGTCATGACTATATAGGACCCGAAAGTTGTAGAAGTTGCACATTGTCGTACAATTTTATATACTCTCGATTTATAGCAGTAAGAAATTCGAGCTTTACAATCGTGAGTTTAAAAATCAAAAACTTAAATGCGTATTTCGCATATTTTTCCCATTTCAGTGGAAAAGTAAATATTTTTTGATTTTTATGAGCATATTATATTATGCTTATTCAATATATTCTAAAAAAAATTGTTTTATTTTTTTTTTTTATTTAATGTACCGGCTGTGACTCTTGCAGGTAACTCGAACCTTGATAACTCGAGATTCTCGATATCTTTAATAAGTGAAATTCCCCTTCAAATAACAATAACACTTAATGTTAAAAAAAAGGTTGGCAAGTCGTAGGTTGGTCGACAAAAAACGACTCAGAGCGGAGACGGTCTGTCAGCCTAGGATATTTTATATTATATTTATATTGCCATCGTTAAAAATTACAAACGTTCATAAAAAATTAGTGTGACTTTCCGGGAAATTTTTTTTTTAGAAAGTTTTAAATGAATATTTTAATCTTAGATTTGAATAGAAATTTTTTTATGAATATTTACTAATCAAATAAGAAACTGCTGCATTTCGTGATTTTTACGTATTTTTTCGAAATTTCAACTTACGATGCTTATAAAAAACTATTAGACACTTACGCTTCACTTTTTTTTTTTACTACTTTACTACTTACAAAATAGCTTATGAGACACCTTGTATTCAATTTTTAAACCTTAGGTATAAATTCTCAAAATTGTATACATTTTTCAATACAAATTATAATTTGTATATTTTCTTGATTTTGTAAGAATTTTAACTTTAAACGCTTATACATTTTTTTAACTGTTTTTCTATCGAATTTTGTTTATGGCCGTCGTAAAAAAAACTTATTTAGAATCTTTAGTGTTGAATTTTCAAACTTTGAATATAAATAGAAAAATTCTTATGAATTTTTAACCACAAAACAATTTGCAAATGTTCGATATTCTGATGACAAAATTTTAACTTAAAATGTCTATAAAAAATTATAATTATATTATATTTTTTTGATTTTTTAGTTACACTATAAAGTTAATATAACTGAAAGTTACTCGAGGGCCAATTTCCAGAAAATTAAAATCTAGCGGGCCATAGAGAGCATAGAGAGCAAAAAAAAGGTCATTCAAAATCTGCATTTTTTTTTAATTTAGCATTTATTTTGTGTATAGTGTAAATATTAACGATGAATAAAAAAAGGTTATTAAAAATAATTAAATTAAATATAAAATATAAATAATATTACTAAATACAAAAAAAATACTAATACAAAAAAAGTTATTAAAAATAATTTTATTAAATATAAATTATACTATTAGGTACTACTTGTTTAATGTGAGTTTTGAGGATGTGTGATCGATGTTGATGATAACACGGCAAAATCAACTTCTATTTCGGAAGAGGAAACACGAAGTAGCTAGGTGACTATTAATGTTTCATCGGTTAGACGACTGCTTCTTTCTTTTGATTTAATATGCTTCATATTTGAAAATGTGCATTCACAAATGTAAGTAGTTCCAAACATGGATAACATTTTTAAAGCGAACTCTCGTAAAAGTGGATATTTTACAACAGGTAATTTTTTCCAAAAGCTTACGTCAATCTCTTTCGTAGATAACAATAATGGATCAGTTTGCAAATCGCATAATTCTAATTGAAGTTCGGCATCTTGCTTTTCAATTTCAACTGTCATTGGATTATTAAACAAATTTATTCGGGGGTGCATAAGTTGAACTTCTTAAATCGTCTTTCGAATTCTTTAAAATTTTATGATGTAATTTGAAAACGCAGCGCGGGCCAGATAAAAAAGGTTCGCAGGCCGCCAGTTGCCCACCTCTGCTATAAACCATATTACTCACGTAAAACCTTGTATTCAATTTTCAATCCTTAATTATTATAAAAACTGAACATTTTATACATTTTTAACTACAAAACAATTTGCAAATGTTCAATGATGAATTTGGGTCGACATTTGAAGTATAAATGCTTATGAAATATATATTGTCCTTACGTATTTTAATAATTTATTGTGAGTAATCGTCGCTATTTATATTTGTTCAGTTCAATAAAATGTCAAACTGCCAAGGAGTTTTCTGCCATATATTTCAAATATTATACATTTCATTTCCATTTTTCCATTTAGAAGAATATTTGTTTATGTGCAACGACATATTTTGTTTTTATTTTTAAATGATGAATTATTATGCACATAGCACATTTAATGTTTTTTCGTGCATACCTTACAATATTGTTCGTGCACATTCTGAATTTTTTACTGCCCGATACAACTTCCGAGCCCTCGTTAAACCAATATACTCGATTTTCGTAGAACTGAACATTCTTTCAAATTAAACTCGCGTCTCGTGATCTGCAGTGTTTAAACATCACTGTACCAAACTTCCACTACAACTGTAAAAATTGGTCATATAGCGTATTACAGCGAATAATTGAGGTGATTTTATTTCGACATGATCACGTCGTTTTAAGCGAGTATTATGAGTACCCGCTAGCCGTAAGATATAAAATAATACATCATAATAATATTAAAAACGCTCAAATCTCGTTTAAAAATTAACTTCCTATACATACAGTATATTCGACACTGACGAATATTATAATAATATATAATATGTGTTCTCGGCGACTTTAGGTCGTTTAATAATCGGCCAAAAACGCACTCTAAAACAAAGGGCGCCCGCAAAAATTTTTTTCGGGAGGGGCAAGGTGTATATTATATAAGCATAGCCATAACATATTAGGTATATAGTATTTTATAGTTTCATTACAAACTTAGTAAACAAACTGATGACACTATAATATGATTAACTGTATATTTTCATCAAAATATTATATGAGACATCAAGAGCACTGAAAAATAAGGCTATGGATCATACAAATTTGAAATTATAATTCACATTTCACGAACCAAAATAAAATATAAATTGAATTGATAACTGTCAATCAGGCTTTAGAATTTTAGATCCTTTAGACCAGTGTTCTCTAACTCAAATTATCTACGGGCCATATATTTTTTCAAAAAAAGTTCGAGGGCCAAATTTTAAGTGTCTTCTTTTTAACCACTATTACTGCACTTACGCCGAAATATAAATTATGTTTATCTTTCTGAACGATTAATATAAAATAAAACATTATGGACGTCAGATAATATTCCATGTATTTATGATGCTTAAAATAAAATTAACGTTTTTCCTAATTTTTTCGTATATTTTTGTTCAAAATGTATTTTTTTTGCGGGCCACATGGAAAGGGTACGTGGGCCACGTGTGTTTGAGACCACTACTTTAGACTATAATCAGTGTAATGCTTTAGACCACGATCGCGATGACATGTTATCACACAGAACAATTGTATCATTAATCTGTTATAATGATTCCCTAATCAATTATCGATCTATTTTATTAAAATGCTACAAAACATATTTTAAAAATATACTGTGGCAATTCATACATTGGCAAAAAAAAGCGGGGGGCCATGGCCCCTACCACTCCCCCCCCCCTCACACTGTGGGCGCCCTTGTCTAAAACACACTGCTGTAACGGCTAAACGACGATCGTTAATTCGTTATTATGCTGCGGCACAGTACACTAATTATTATGCGGAACACACGAGCGCAGTGTTTAAATTTAATATTACACCCCTCCAAAGTAGCAGATAACATACATGTTACGTACATCACGCTCATCATCACCGGTCGAATCTCTCTCGTGGATCTTATAAAATAATTCGCACGAATAGAGGGTAGAATATAATATGTGCGAGTGAGTATATAATAATACGGTAATTTACTGCAAAGTCTTAAATATAATAATATTACTTGGCTGCAGTCTAAGCCCGATCGCGTCTATGTACGCGTTTCGCGGTTTGACAGCAGCGGCGGCGGCGGCGTACCTCTAATATAATATTATATAAAGTTACTCTACGTTTTTCGTAAACAACAATCGTCTGCTTTTTCAAACTTTCTCGTGAATTTACGTCGGGCGTATACTTTTATACATATACACATATTATGACGTGTACGCGAATATCGAATTAGCGAACGCGAAAACAACTTTTCGTCGGCGGCAAAGGTAATTGGGCGGCCCGAGAGCCTTATTCGTTTTCCGTGGAAAATATTATACGTATATGCGTCGGATCCGCGTACCCGTATACAGGGCGGTTTGGCCGAGCGCGCGTTTACCCCCGTTTTCGGCTTTAATAATAATAATAGATTTATACTGATTTTTGAATTTTTTAAATACACTCAATGGCTGTTTTTTCAAATTCTTTTTTGAACTACTATAATACTAGGGAGTGTTCCCAGTGGAGTAACAAACTTTTGTTTTCCAAATCAAAAACCATCACCGCCTTTTTGATTTAAAATTGATATTTTTTTCGAAAATTTTGACGTACCTAATTCAAAATTCGATCGAGTAGTTTTTTAGTCATTTAAAATGTCTATATAGTAAGGATAATAGTCCTTAAAAATGGATTTACAAAAATATAAAATACATGTAATATTGGATCTATAGTGTTTATTATATTTGGACCGTTTATTAAAAATTATTTATGTTGATACGCATTACATATTATTTACTAAAATTGAATAAAGAACTTGACAAAAACTCGTTTGAAGTTTGAATCAAGTACATCAAAGTTTTCAGAAAAAATATCAGCTAAACAATTTACAATAGAAGGGGGGGGGGTTCTCATTTGGAAAACAGAAGTGTGTTTCTTCGCAAAACACTCTTCAAGTTATACAAAAAAGTCTCAAGAATTTGAAAATAAAGTTTTTAAGTATATTTAAACATTTAAAAGATCAGATTTTGAATAAATTAATCGAAAACAAATAGTGAGCGTGCTCGGTGAATCACCCTGTATTCACTCGTGTATAAGGTTTACTGTTATATTTTTCAATTAATTCACCGCCGCTGCATAAAGCCAGACATCATATTTTATTCTTATTATGAAAATGCGTGTGAATAAGATTTTATAGAGCTTTCAACATCGAAATTTTACCGTTTCCGAAACACTCAATCGTTAACGTCGTTCCACCGCGCCTCATCACACCTGTTGTCATCACATTAGTCCTCTATATTATTATTATGCATGGACGTAACAATAAGCGGCCTCCCTTAGTCCCTTAAATGGCTACATCTTGGCCCTATCCTCTGGTTCCCTCTCCTTAAGTTTTAACTTCTTTTCTCCTTTGGATTAAAATCCAAATCACTACTACATTTGACTTATCGGGCTACCGCGCAGTAAATTAGTCTCAGTTTTAATTAAATCATACTAGGTATATACAACTATAAAAGTGTTTATTTTATTTATTGACTACAAATTTCCAAACGTTGAAGTGACATTTGCGCAACAAAGGTATGGACTTTGTCGTTAAATCGTGTTGAGTTGGACACTTATACTGCAAGCCTGCGGCTCACTGTACATACATTAACATATTTTTTACGTAAATTTCGTAAATTTCGTAATTTTAATATTATTACATCATCGGATATCGTTCTCCAGCGCTTGGAAGTATGTAGAGAGTATAATACACTTAAACTCATTTCACATTTACTTTACCTATTCACTTATTCTCTATATTTTTACGTTATTATACAATATATTTCAAAATATTCGTACGCAATAATGACGATCTATAAATAAAAAAGCGCGTCTCCTCTGTCTCGTTTTATTTTCGAAATTCGGTCTAATGTGCGATTAATATTAATATTATGTTATCATCTTCGTCATCAACTCGTCGGTTTCGGCGGCACTGCCTGCAGGATTTCATTATAACAATAATATTATTACTAAATATAATGTCATTATGCGCCGTCGCACTCGCTCGCGCGAAAAGCGCTTTTCGCAAACAGTTTATTTCGATAAACGCTCAACAACAATTTATTATTATTACAATAAACGCTTCGCCCTGCGAGGCCGAATGACCCGTCGGCTTTAGTTTAAACATTTCTATACGTTCGCCGGTTTCGAGTATATTATTATATGGTTTTTTTTTTTTTTGTTTCACTCCCGCACAGCGAGACGATTTGATTTTCCGTTCGCGCGTTATGTTGTATTATTATTTAAACTGTAACACCGCCGCCGCCTCCGTCACTCTATTGCGTAGTCGGCTTAGGGAGTAAAACCAATTTTCTCCGCTCGGTTTTTTCGCGGTTCAGTGTATATGTATATTGTATAATATGTATGTATATACGAAATAAAAAGAGAAGAAAACAGGTCGTCGGCGATGATAACACTCTCCCGAAACTCACACCCACCCCCCGCCCTCTTCGTCGGGAAATTTAATTTATTCTCGTTATGGTCGCGCGCGGTAGTCGTGCCAAACGCCAAAAGTGCGAATTTATCCTCGTTTTTCCAATTATTACTACAATGTTGTTCTCGGAAACCGTCTTTGTTCGCCAAACAAACGGATATTATAATATTATATGATTGCGCCGTAACAATAATATAATAGTTGTAAAAATCATTAGTCTTTAACCACGTCGACCGCATGGTCGTACCTAAAATAATAATAATTATTATTTATTTTTTACGCGTCTCGCCGAATCTTTTGTACGCCAACTGGAAGTAATTTTATTGCCAGACTGTTATATTTAATAAGTTTTGAATATTACAATAGACGAATGTACGCGTTGTTGTGATTCTTCCGTCCAATTATTAACCGCTAACGTATACCTAACTGCGCTATTATAATATTATATATAATATATTATGTAGAATATTGTCGAATAATGGCGTTTGTAAAATATTAATTTTACTGTGTACCCACAACGGTTTTTGCGATTAAAAGAAAAATCCTTATTATTGCAATAATAACTATTTTTGACTTACAAACACGCGCGCACTACTCGAGCGCGTTTTTCTTTTATTCCGATTTTCTCGGTGACCGCGTGCGCTTTTTTGTACGACTTCGCGCATCTATATAATGTTATTCGTTCGCGGATAAATCAAAAAACCGATCGCCCGGTTTTCTCTGAATTTCGTCCACGCGATATTAATGTGTTCGGCGCCGAAAGAAAAATCACCAGAAAAAATATATCCTAAAGCCTTTCAAGCGTATTTCCTCGGGATGCCAACGAAATTGCACTCGCCTTTGATACCCTCGGAAAATGTAATATTGTATACTACGTAGGTACCCGGTATTGAGAAATCAGAAAAATATTAATTTGTAACGTGTATTTCCAACCAATAATAATCCAAAAATATTGTATTAATGCACTCGTGTCACGTATTGACTTAATATGTTAGGAGTCTGCCACGGAATACCGACATGAGCCCCCCCCCCTCCCCAGGGGGCTGCGGAAAACAGGTTAAGAACCGCTGGCTTATAGTATATTGTATTGGCGACTTATAAGACTCACCGCTGTATGATGTGTACACAATAATATCATACTGCTAACAATAATTATTATTATTGTACGATATTCCTGAATATTATTATGTTTAACAATTTGACGTTTTGAAAATAAGCAAAAATGTCCATGATGTTATTTTTTTTAGCTATAATTTATTTGATTTTTAACGAGGTATAACTACAATGCGTATATTATAATTGGGCGAGTTCATATAATAATTATTTTAAGTAGTAAAAAAAACCTCATTAAAATCAACAAAAAAATAATTTTAAATCCCAATAATTATTTGTTTTCACGAAAACGTCGTCTCACTAAATAGTAAATAATTGTAAAATGCAGTTAAATATCGAATGGTACCTACTTTTTTTTTTTATACATACAATTCGGTATTAAACATTTTCTTATTGATAAACAATAATATGACCGCATTACTATGATTTTATACTGTCCAATATTGTTGCAGACGTGCTGACCGCACGGTGTCCGCTATAGAGAGGTTTCGCAGAACATAATAATTTACAGTTAGGTGTATATTATTATATGTACCTACCCTGACCGTGAGATTTTTGACGTTGCTCTGCGATGGCTGTAGTCTGGTGTTTTGACTTATTCAAACTTCCTTTAAGAAATTCCCTTACTTTAATTGGACAACCGCAGTAGACCAAAGTCAATACACACGCCATATCCTTTTGAGGACACGAGTTGCACGCGACTTTGTGTGAGTTCAAAAGTGAAACTCTGTGGACAAACGACAAACTTCAAGTATAACTTGTTGTTTTTATCGGTTTATAAAATAAACAAAATCGCGATGCGTATAAAATGTTGTTTGATTTCGAATACTAATTCTGTGTAAATTGTGTAGCTATAATAATATGCTGACTAGGTTTCGCTTAAAAAGTTTATAAATTCGTTAAGATTACATTGGTGAAACGTGGATGCACAAATACGTATTTTGAAAATCATAATGATAATTATATTATTCGTGTCGATCTTTTGACTAACGTTAACACTACTAATCTATTTTTCCCATGTACACGATTACTGAAAACATCATACTTAAATTCGTCATGAAATGAACTGGAAAAAGGGTTTTCTTAAATTTTAAACTATTTTATTTTACATTACGTTGTATGATATACGGAATGTGGACTAGAATCCGCGTGTTTGTATATCAATTAAATATAATATTATGTGTAGTAATCGGCCGACTGCCAAGTAGATCGTAAAAATCCGCTTTCGCTATCGTCGTTTCTATATATTATTCTAGTGTTGAGCAAAGATAATTAAGTATAATTTTTTCTAGATAGAGATAATACTTCAGTAAAATAAAGAGATAAAGATAACATTATGCAATTTATCTAGATAAATAAAAAGATCATTTTTAGTAATTATAATTTATAGTAATTTTTCTGTCTGGCAATTACGTTGACACGTGCATGCGCGTGCGTATACATCTCCCGCGGCCCGCAGACCGCACACTAATAATCATTTACGACTAACACATAGGTACCGGGCGGCGGCGAAGAGCTTACAAATTGCCTAAATGTTGCCCCTTATTAAATAGTCACGAGCAGGCCCCTTTAATAGTACCATTATTATAGTACCTAATGCTTATTAGAAGGGCGAATGTAAGTTCCTACACGAGACCTAGCAGGTAAGAAAAATGCATATGTTATAGTTCCTACACGACTGCAGAAAAGGGTGCATGTGTAAGTTCCTACACGGTAAAAAAAGTTCAAATGTCAAATGTAAGTGTATACTTCGGCTATATTATGGATTAGGCTACAAAATAATAAAAATAGGTACATTTTCATAAATAAATAGATGATGATACTAAAATTTAATAAAAAAAATCGTATAATGCGTTGATAATACGAGTATACGACGGTATAATAAAAATCGTATAAAAAAATGTATTATTCGATTTTTATTATATTTATTAATTTATTCTATTGATTTATGAAAATGTACCTATTTTTATTATTTTGTCTCCTAATCCATAATATTGATGAACTATATACACTTACTGTTATTTGAACTTTTTTTACCGTGTATAGGAACTAACATACTATGTAGGAATTAACACATCACATATTTTGTAGGAACTAACGTATGCAATCGTTTGCCTGCTAGGTCTTGTGTAGGAACTTACTATTGTCCCTTTAGAACGGGGGTGTCCAACCCGCGGCTCGAGGACACCATTCGGCAAGTGATATAGGTTTTGACGTGGCCCCTATACGTTAATAATTTCAAAACCATCAATTACTTGTGAAATATTTTATAAGAAAAAAAAATGATTACAAAATATAACCTATTCGTATTATAATATTATAATATTATAATAGGTATCCATAATGTATTATTATGAAAATGTATATGTGGCCCACGACAACTTCTATAGAAGTTACTCAATGTGGCCCGGTCTCTATTCATAAGGTTGGACACCCCTACATTTTAGAACACCATAATGATACTCATATATTAAATAACATAGTTCAATTGCCGACATTTGTCAAATATGCATTTCGCTCCGAAAACGATGAAATATGCGAAAATATGCAATTAAAATTGTTGTATTTCAATCTCACTTAGACTATTCTGCGGTCATTATTAAACAATATTATGCAAATGCAACGAGTCCCGAACCCTAATAATGAGTTATGAATGTGCGATTGGAACACACGTCGAGTTATAATAATAGTATAGGTATAATCGATGGTATGATAAGTCATAATAATTTATTATATATTATTTAGGTAATATAGATACTATTGAATTTAAAAATATAATATAGATTCAATAACTAAATATAATAAAACATATTCAAATACAATATTATAGTAGATAATAGTTTATAGCAAAAATATTTCCACTTTCGAGTGTACATAAAATGTATGCTTACAAAACAAATCTCCTTCGTTATATTGTGTATATATAAGTAAATAAAAAAAAATGTTAGGATGAATTAATTATTTTTATAAGACATATAGACATATTATGGACGGCATAGAAGCTTTTCAAACGTTTCATTTCATTGGTACACCTACCAAAATTATACTAAAATTCGATAAAATCTGTACACTCGTATTTGTATGTATATATTATTAAAAGTGCAGTGTGCTCCACGCTGCATATAATATTATTATCCTTCCCCGCCTGTAAATAAAGTCATAAGACATAACAATAATATTTTTACAGTCTACCCGTATCGTCAACTTTTGGAAAATCCAAATTTAATTAATCTGATACACGCGTTTGTATCTTGTAACTATTATATTTTGTTTTTATCTAGTGATTCTAATCTTTCAATACCTACTTATATTATAGTTGTATTAAACAAAAATATTACATTTGACATTAGTATTATTTATCTAGATGAATAAATTAGCATCAAGACGAAGGCGATTATTATTATCTAAGACGGCTCATCATAAAATTGTGTTTTTTTTTTTTAAATTCATCTATATAAGATAAAATATAACTATTATTTATCTTATTATACTGAACACGCAGTACGAATAGTATTACCAGGGGTACGAAACTCCGCGCGTTGGCCGAATCAGGCGATTGTGGCCTTGAACAGTGAACACGGCAATTACGTTGTCAATTAAATATATCATAACAATATGTTATCACCATACAATACTTCCGAATAGTGAACGGTGACCCAATCCAACCCCGCTCAGAACACGCCGCCATAGTCTTGGAACCGTTTTCATAATATTGGTAGGTTCAGACTTCAGATCATAGGTATAACCTGCAAGACCCTCATCAGCTGATCGAGTTTCGCTTCTATATTGTTCTATGTGGTTTTGCAAAAATCAGTTCAGGAGAAGTCACGTGGAACGCGTTTTGCGATGTCAAGAACGCAGACACCGACAAGTCAATGGGATATCTCTAGGTATGCATGCTAACGCCCGGTCGATTGACTTTTATAATTTATTTTGACCTCTCCTAGATTTAAAGTTTTGAAGTCTCCGGGAGACTTGCTTGTATACGTGACGTTTTCGAGCTGATACTTTATTTATACGGCTCGTTGACATCAGTTTTTTACTTCTAAGGGATCGACGTTATTTAACTCCTAATTAACCTTACAATTGATATGCTGTAACCAAGACATTACGATAGGATATATGCCTACTTATCGTATAAGTAATATTCTATGATTCAATATTACATAATCAAAACGATACCTATAATACTTTTTTATTTGTTTGTATGGCGTGTAGGTTAATTAATGATTAACAGTTAGAATATTAATAATTATAATCATATTTTATTATTTCAAATATTATAATCAGGGCTCGGGACTCGGAGCACTTAAAACCATTAAAATAAGCGCTTAAAAACATCACATTACAAGCACTAAAATAAGCATTTAAAAAACTTAAAATAAAGCAAAAGTAGCGGGTATATTAAAAAAGTGACTTAAAATACGGAAAAATTAGAAAATTTTCTTTTTACATAATAATAAGTACTATAGACGTGTATTTTCTAACTGTCCTGAATATTATTGATATACATTTTAAGTCATAAAAATAAGCAAACGCTTCGTGTTCCGAGCCCTGCAGATTATAATATATATACCTGCCTACTTTTATTTATATAGCCTTTGGGCAATACACGACAGAGCGACTTCTTAACATTTTCGTAGGTCCTCGGAGTGCAGGACACACAAACAAACACACACAATACAGATGGATACCGCCACGCACGGACGCGGTCTCCACACGTGCTCGGGTGCTGTGTTTCTCGCGTGCGGTTTATATCGCATCGTCCCACATAATATTTTCTTCCCATCGTTTATTATTTTATTGTCATTATTTGTGCATTGTGTATTATATATATATATATATATATAGTACGGCGAGGACACCGCGTGTAGTCCGACGAACGCTGCGCGTAGTGTGCGTGTAGCGTCGTTTCTTTTGACCCGAATTCGAAAATATCGACTCTGTAGGTCCGTCCGCATTGTCGCCGCGCACAAAAGACACGACCCGAGTTCGAATTCGGGTTCGAATTATTTTTGTATAGACTATACACTTATATTATAATATTTTTATTATGTTTTCCACTGCACCCCGTTTCAGAGGAATCGACGCCGTGGGTCGTCTCTATATTGTCGCGCGAACGAGATAATAAATTATATTGATATTGTATTGGGGTGGCTCGATAAAACACGTGTTTGTGCCGAGTACATTATATAGTAAGTATTTTTTTTTCCCAAAACGAATACAATAATAATAATAATACCTATATACCTTTCGACGCATTTGTATGTCGTGTAAAAAATATTTACCGATTTCATTCGTATAATATTATTGGCAATTATTCGGTCGACGAATAGGAATACTGCGCACCTATACGCGACGCGACGCGTGGTAATAACCATACAGTGCGAATTACTTTACTCTTATGAATGCACATTATATGGTATCACTGTGGTTAGAGTATCGTGGCTTTGATCGTTGCACGCTGAATGATTAAATCACACATTAAAATATAACCCTATTTCTTATTAATTGTGCACTTAATGCATTTATGCACTGATTTTCATTCAAATATGCAAAACTATGTGAACAAAAATGCATTTTAATTAAATTTATTTTGTTTAAAAATGTATACAATTCATTAAATAATAATTAATATGGAACAAAAAAATGTAATATTTGAATAGTTGAAATAATTTAACTGTATTTACTATTTTGTATGATGTATTCAACTGTGTGTTGCATTTTGAACATTCACTCATCTTAATAAAAAGTCATAAACGATAATCAATTAAAATAAATTTAGTATATTTTATAATATTTTAAAGTTACCTGGAGAGTTAGAGTTTACTACTAAAGATTTGGATAAATGTTCTAATAAAAATGAACGTCGGGATTTACGTAGAACATAGCGTTAAGTATTAGTATTAATAAATTAATACTATTTTTTTTCGTAAATATGCATTATATTTTAGAAAAATGCTAAAATATGCATAATAGTTAAAAATGTTTCAAATATGCAACATTTAATTTTGCGTACCAACATACATTAGGTTAAGATTCAAATTTGTGTCTTACCTAGCTATATACATTTTGATTTAATAAATAAAAATATGCAAATGCATAAAATTCCGAGCCCTACTTATTATTATATTAAAATCCCTAACTCGACATTTTTTATGGCTCGATATTAATAGTCGACAACTATAATAATATTTCAGTTTTGTAAACAATATATAGGCACCTAGACGCTGGATCTTAGACCTTGGTAGGTGACTGACCAATAGAGGAGTTCAATGTAAAGGCAAGTTTATAAATTCGTGTGATTTAAATTTGTTCTGCGTAGTAAGTGATCATTATTAATGTATGTGTGTGTGTCGGGTGTGAAAGTAGCGGAGCACACGTCATGTCAATAACCCGCTAAACGAATATTATCAATAAATTACCATCTAAATTTTCTTTCTTTTTTTTTTTTTTTCTGTTAAAAGTATCAATGTGGTATCAACCGACCCATTCGATTTCTGAAAACATATTTGAAATATTCGTGAAAACTATATACTCGAGTGGGATTTTCTTAAATTTTTCAATTATTTTTTTTACTTCGATATTATTAACATTTTGTCATTTTGAAATTCCTAATAGGTACTCGACATTTAACACTTTTATTTTGAATGGTTTGCGAGTTCAGTTTAAAAAAAAAGTGGAGAAATCATTATCAAATTTACTTTGTAACGAATTCAAGAATGTTTTCAAAAGTTTAATCCGACGACTAAGGTAGTCGGTACAATTGGCACAAAGCAGCCCCTGTTTTTTTGTTGTACAAAACAGACCGGATCGAATACCGGTATCGTTTTTTTTCTTATTAAATTAAAAACGAATGTCTGTTATAGGTACCTACTACCTAATTCAAATAGTATATTATTTTTGTAACACGAAATTGCTAAATACGATATTTAAATACGATATTATCAACCTGTATAATAAATGATTTAAATATGATTTATTACTAAATGTAATTTTTACAACTATATTCAAAACGATCAAAGTCATTAAACCGTTAAAAGATGCGATTTTTTGTTTCATTACCTAATACAGAACGAAAAAGAAAAACGATTTCAGTTGCTCGTTGAATAGTTTTTATTTGTACAATATATAGACACGGACAATTAGTGCAATAATGTGAAACTGCTCTAGGCACGAAGTGAAAAAATGTATCAAAAGGGCTGTTTTAATAATTAAGCAATATCGCACGGTTCGCGGAGTCTGCATCAGGGAAATCAGCGGACTCGTCGAGAACGAATTTAAATTAAACCAATAGAGAATAATATTCAAAGCGGCGTTAGAAACGGTTTTAAAAAGACCGCGTTATAGGTTTAATAAAATAAATGATTTAAATATATACATTTTTTAATTTTTTTTTTTTTTTTGTACCATTTATCATAATAAATAATAATATTATATTGTATACGTCATATTTATAATTTAAAAATGTGTTTGTACTGATTCTGCAGGCTATTTATGGATACTATTGTATATTCACCTCCGCGTACCTATTACTTATTCTCCACTATTGTTATAATAATAATTGCGCAGTGAGTTTTTGAACATCCAATTCACAAGCATTATAATATTATTTTCTTCAACTCGACCTTTTCGGTACGTTTATTAATTAAAAAAAAAAAAAAAAAACTATCGAAGCCTTTCAGTAGACTGCAGATATTATGATTTGCGTAATATATAATATTTGTCGGTTTATTAAACGAAATTATGTGTACTTTTATTTGTTAGTTTTTGTATTCCTATCGCAAAAAGCCGTATAAAAGTCAGCGCATTTTCACTTTCGTCTACGTCGTGCGTCATCGCGTCGTTCTATTTATTTTATATTGACGTGTTATCGTGCGAGCGGTTTGCTCGAAAATCCAATTTACCCATTTTCATTAATCCACCACTGACTGTTGCGGGTTTTCACCGCATAATAAAACTGCAGAAACGTAATACGGTTATAATAATAATTATAATCGCCGAAAGCTTTCGACTAAAAAAATATAAATATGTATATTTTCACGGTTGGCGTGACATATTATATTATATTACAATATAATATGTATAGTAACAGCAGGGCACCGTCCTGTGAGGATTTAACAATAAATTGCTATATCTCCTGAAATAATATGCTGGAGATATTTTCATGATAATTGTGTTTTTTTTATGAGATTAAAGACTAAAAAATAGGTTTCATATTTTAATTGTATTTAATGTTTCGGTAAAAAGTAACAAAAATTATTTAAAAAAAAAAAAATTAAAAACGGCCAATTTGTAGAGTTTTTTTTGAAATTTTGACGTTTCGACTTTTTAATAATTTGTTTTGTAAATTGTGTTTTGAAAAAAATCAGAGACCTTAGTTGGACCACAATGAAAAATTCTGTCAACAATTTTTTTAACTTTTTTAATTTTTTCCTACAGCTGGACTCAAAGGGTTAAACAACAATATAATTATTGATTAAATAAATCTCACGAAAAAATGAGACAAGATAATATCAAAACATCAAATGATATAGACTAAGTAGGTATTTATGGTATTAAATTACAGGGTCACGATTTTTCTTGAAACTAAAAAAAATATTAAAAACCGTCAAGTTAATAAAAATAAAACAATGCAACGTCTCAAGAAAAAAAAAAATCTCAACAAAATGGCTATCTTTTTTTTGCAATAATTAAAAAAAATTATTGTTTTTACTTTTTTATCAAAACATTGAATTAAATTGAAATATGAAATATTTTCTTGACTTTGAGTTTGTGAATCTTATAAAAAAAAAACACACCTACATAATATATTTCCATTATTTCAGGAGATACGATCGCAATGGATAAATCCGTATGGAACATATATATATAGAGTTATATTTTTAAAAATTATTTAAATTCCGAATTTTGATTGTCACTATATGACGTTTACGTCACGCTACTCGCGTGCTTAATAATAATAAAACTAGACATAATACAGTGGCAAGTGCCTATTTTTAAACGTTACAAATAGGTAGTATTCATTTCATTGTTTGGATAAGACATTTAAAGTTTCCCGTGGAAAGTAAAAAAAAGTGCGTATAAATTATGCCATTTGGGTATATACATAGAGTAAACTGAACAACAGACTATATGAATATTCACATTCACTAGTATATTATAATATAGTCACAATTATAACTATTTTTCAGAACGTTGACCCGCGGTGTTTTGAATCCAAACAAAGCCGACGAAGAAAACCGATCTCCGAGTAGCTGTGCAGTCGAAATATAATATAATTTTTCCCGCCACGCGCGCATCTTCTTCGACTATATTCACTCTTGTAATAATAATAATAATAATAATATTATGTCGCATTATAGTCTCTGCGTACGATTAATTGCTAGGTCGGTATACCGATAACCACCGTACGTATATTGGCCGCAGAAAACCGTTTGTCCAAAACTGCGCAGCTATGGCGTATACGCCGCTAACCCTACTTTTAAGGAAAACGTGGGGGTGCTCCAAAAATATACTCCAAAGGAGTATTGCTGTTGAACAAATGTCGTTCGAAATTTCGAATTCGGGAGTACTACTTACAACGTGAAAATGCAATAATATGCACGCGATGTACGTATACAGTCATCATTATATAACAATGAGCTGCAGTTTGTATTTTGAAACCCCCACCACGATATATACCGGCTAGGTACCTACCACGATTTAGGACGAACCATTCCGTTTTAGGCGTCCGAACAAAAATTCTATGATAATATTTTAGTTTTAGACTTTAAGTTTATGATAAGTACTATAATTTATTCTATAATATATAGGAAACAGAAATAAAATCAGGTATTTAATAACGATATTATTATTAATAGTGGTCGGCCGAGAGTGCAGGTAACGAACACTTGACAAATACACTCAAACAGGTGGGCAGGGAAGGCATATATATAGTTACTGAATAGGTGGCGTAATTCGATCGTGTATACGATGTGTAGGGAGCGAGCAAGAGGGACGAAATACGTTCATTTTTTGGCTGTACATTTCGACCCGCAACCCCCTGTAGAAAAAAAAAATGATATTTTTGTATGCGTCACGAGTAGGTACCACGGTACCACTCAACTCAACAATATTGTGATATATTATGTATAATTTAAGCACATTTATTATAAATGTACAATGCACAAGTGTGAAGTGGAAACAAGTACACACAGGAACCAAACGTACGATGTAATGTACGACAATTTTTTGAAAAAAATAAATCTGATAAAACAGCAGTAGTCAAATTAATTTAAAAAAATATCAGTTTATTTACGTTTATTTGTGCGGTATGTTGTAGAGAATATAAACTCTAAACGTGGAATTTCTCCTCGTGTGTATTTTATTTTATGTTTTCGTATAATTTCGTATTTTGAAATAATTTTTGTCTGTTTACTTTATGATCCATTTTTTAAATATTCGTAAAATATCTAATAGAGTTATATTTTTCAAGTCATGATTATTTTTGTGCTTTTAATTTCTAAATTTGTGTGTTCGAGTAAACAGCTCGGCGAGTATAGTGTAAGAGATTACGGTATTTTTGGTTTTCAAGTAAAAAAGCTATTCGTGCAAGTCATCGGAGTTTACATTTGACCCTATAGGTAAACCCGCGGGAGTTGGCCAAAAATGTGGATAATATAATACTAAGGTCGATTGGCCAATATAGCGCTAAACAACAGCCGCCGCCGGTCGTTTAAACTTCAAAAAAGTTAAAAATAATATTTATAATTATTTATATTTCATTCAATACGACTTGAGTTTTTTTATTTATATAATATATATTACTAGCTGTCGTCCCGCCCACCGTTGTCCGAGCCAAATATTCATTTAAGATTAACCTCAAGTGATTTACACGCATCTAAACCACCTGGGTAAGCAATCCACTGCATTGGATCGCGGACAATATGCAAACAGTAAAATATCAGGTAGGAAATCCACCTGCTGTTTTCCATCTTTAATATAGTATTTTTGTTTGTACATTTTTTTTTGTTAAACGTTAAAATTAAAATTAAATAAACCTCCGGTAAACTATTGTACTCGTATATAATATTACGGTTTTTTTTATTATAAAAAGTTTTTAATTGTTCACATATAATAAATTATTTTTATTCAAATCTTTTTCACTCGGTACAGTTACAATTTATTATAAACGTCACTAACATATAATATTAATTTAAATTAAATTACCAAGATTTAGTATGTACCTACATTTACAGAAAAATAACCTACAGCGCGGAACACCACGCTTTTAATAATTATGTTCTATACTATACAGTATAATAACAAACCGATTTCAAAAATACTTTGCCAGTCAATATTCTGTATTTTTTTCGTTACAATAGATTTTTTGGATTATTTTTTTGTTAAAATACATTTGATTTGATAACGTTTCATAGAAGTTCCGATATGGGTTCCGATATGGGAGTTATGGAGCATTTTCTGCAAATCGGATCTAATAACCACAAGAATATTATGATAATATTTTAAAAAACAAAAAATAAACCTAAGCAGTCAATCAGCTATCAGTAATCGCAGTATTTGATCAATAAACATTAAGTTGTGTGTCTTAATATCTGAACATGATGATTGTGTATATATAATTCTACTGCACGTGACACGTGTGTATGTCACCGAACTCCTCCTAAACGGCTGGACCGATTTGAATGCTTTTTTTCGTATGAGTTTGGTTTATGCGCCCTGGATGGTTTAGATTCACAAGGAGGTAAGGCGAGGTGCTCAATAAACGGGGATTTTGAGATTTACGATGGAAATATTTGTTTATAAATGGTTGCTATAGTGGTATTGTATAACCACTGTTTATTTATATAGGGTTGTCAATGGTCACAATATATTATCTTATAACTATTATAAAATTAATATTAGGAATATGGCATATATTATACAGTGCCGTAACTAGCTTTGTGTGCGCCCTTGGCAATTCATATATATATATATATATATATATATATATTATGATTTTTAGTATTTATATATAATATAAAAATTGCTCCCCCAGCTCGATAATTTTAAACTGCGCCCTTGGCCGCCGCCCTGCACCTTGCCAATGCCTAGATACGGCACTGGGCATATACACATTTTGGAAAAATGAAAAAAAACTATAGAAACTATAGAAAAAAAACAAATTTCTGGCAAAGTCGCCGTTGTAATGTTTTTCGTGTGCCCAATATTCTGATTTCACTTACTATTAAGCTCCTCAATCCACCGCAGTCGGATCGTCCACGTGCTATATAATACAGGTACTTAGCCTATAATATTTTAACCGTTATATACTTCAAACTAAAACATATTATTATTATTCATACCGTAGAGTTGGCATTATTTTTTTTTTTTTTAACGGGCGACGAAGTGCACGGGATCGTCTATAGTATATTATGTAATAAACGTACACGATAAATGTTAATATTCAATGTCGACGGAATATTGGATAGGACAAAAACACATTCTAAGGGTCAAATTAAAAGACGCATTCACGGCTTGTATATTGTCCGTAAAAATAAATAACGCAATTTCGGTATACGCTGAAAATTTCGTTTAAGCATTTAGGGCTTTATAGGATCTAATCAGGAGCAACTGGTGCGTGCACGTATCCACTATATTATAATGTTATGTGTATATATACCCATCACACTGACCGCGTCGTAACATAGTGTCATTAAACGTTTCCCGCAATCCTGCAGCTATAAAATTACAACAAAACTCTCTATCACCCCCCCCCCCATCGCGCTTCAGCCCTTCGAGCGGAAGGTGGCGGCGGTGGTAGCGTATAACGCGAAGGGTGTGCGAGGACCAGAGTGCGCGGGCGAAGAGGAGACTAAAATGTGCAGGACTTGAATCGCGTATTGTGTTTACCTAATCGTTAATATGATATATTTATAGGTATAGTCGTCTGCAGTTGTCGAGTGCAGGAGAGTGCGATTTACTTAATAATATTATTGTTATCGATTCGGAGTAAAGTCATATGATATACAAGAATAGTATTAGCACGGCTAGGATAATTTATATGCAACAGCGTGTTTTTTTTTGTCTGATTATCGATTTTGTCAGTAGTGCAGTGTCCACGGTTCACCTCACGGTGAGATAAATGGTGGGGATTTTATTTTGCATATTATTATATTATTGCATATTTCGATTATGCGAGAATGCGACAAATGCATGTCTTTATAGTAGCTGGTATATTTCGTAATTAATATTTATAATTCAATATGAATATCTCGTATTTAATTCTATAGGCCTGCCGATTAAAGTATATTAAACTTGATTTTTTGCCAAACATACATTTTATTTTTATAAATACAATAAAGTCAAAAACAAAATATCCTCGGTTTTACAAAAAAAATAAAGGGTTTTAAACTCCTCAATCAATAAATAAAATATTAAATGGCGAATCGGACGAGTACTGCAATGTCAGTTGTAATTTAACGCCAGGACAAATTTCTTTCTTTAAACTACATCATGTGACGTTCAAAAATGTCGATTTCAGTCAACATAAGTCCATACTACGATCCAATCGCCGATCATTTATGTTCGAAAATTTAAAAGAATGTGTGGTCGTAGCATGTAACATGCGTATTGAATGTGAATTATAAATTGTATTTCTAAAATATATTATTTTATTTTATTTCTCAATTATATTAAGACAAACAGCCGATCACTGATGTATTTCAATAAATAAATATATTTTTTTTTTACTTTATTCTTGTTTTTATCTTATAAAAATTTATATGTATATTTTTGCATATTTTGTTAAATAAAACGCATATTTTACAATTTTTTATCGCATACAAATCCTAGCCCTGATTATTGGGTACCTACCTACTTAGTAGGTCCTACCAATAGGTAAAATTGGTATATTTTATCGTGTCGAGTACGTGCTGAGGTGGTTACACGCAGTTTTTTTCAACTTTCACACACGTTCGAACACTCACGATATCAATCCTGAACGGTTTAAACTTTGAATAAAATGTGTCGGCTTGTGCTAAATAATTATTGTATCATACCATTATAACATCATATTATTATATAACCGTTAAATATTATTTAAATATTGACTATTATCAGTTTTTGTGTGCAAAAGCCGAGTGCGATTTACTTAATAATATTATGTAGCCAGGATTTTATTTTTTTTTGGGGGGGGGGGCGAAATAAATTTAAATACAATTTTTCTATAACGTCTTTCCATTTAATAACCGGTTTTGCAACTAATGATCCAATTTTTTCATGGGATCCTTTACCAACATGATCATTAGAAAACAAAATGCCACGTCAAATACTTTTGAATATATAATAACCAATTCCATTTTTCTAACCATTGATATTCAAATCTAAGTTTTTTTTCCGTTAAATTCGCGAACAGGAAAATCATAAATCTTAGTAGGTACATATTATAGTGCATTTATAACTTTAGTTTTAAGTAAATCGTTGATAGTACCTATAATTTTTTTTTGTAAATAATTCTATTCAGACCGTTCCGATGTCCATGTTAATGGTAGGTACTCATATTTTTTACATCCAGAGTTATCTCGGTTGTGACCTTCGTATTTTCTTCCGGCTCAGGTTTCAAGTCGTGGGATACCAGTGGATTTTTAGCTGCTGGTTTGAAAAACTTATCTAATGCCCCTCGTTTCATGACAATTAATATACAAATGAAGCAGATTAAAATAAAAAATAATTAAAATAACGACAAATATTATGTATCTATATTTCCAATAATTAAACTCGTGTTGTCACGTACTCAATACTCCTGAGTCGTGTATGATTGTATTCACATATAGCAATTTAGACATTATTGTATTTACCATTAAAACATAATATGATATTATTATGATCGTTGATAAATAATTAAAATCGTAGACACAACACATGTACACCGTATAATATACACCGTCGTCGTACGCGGCCGTTATAATATATTAATATTAATATACAAAACGCGGACGACGAGTGTATAGTGCGTTATTATCGGCCATCGGTTGAATTATTTATAATATTATTATATTGTGCGCCGACCACCGCCGTCGGCGATGGGGTCAGAGGTCGACAGACGACGCGGTTAATGATAAGGTTTCATTATTATTGTAATATTATTATAATGAGCCGGGTCTGGAGACACGTGGCGCTTATAAATATTACGCGAAACGCCCGGGATTATCGATTCGGCCGTCGTCGTAATATCGTTATCGAATTCCGAAGAAATAATTGAGTTAAATAAAATTCGGTGTCGCGTCGGGACTTTGAAACGGCAGACCGATAAAATATGATGATAATATTATAACCGTTTCGTATCGTCAGAGCCGTATTGTTTTGGAAGAATAAAATTAATAATTAGGTAGAATTATAATATTAATATGATAACACATACAGTTGATAATAATTATTCGCCCCGTCGTCATAATGTCTGCGTATAAACGATATAACCGCGGATCCGCCTCAATTTTAAACCGCATCGTCCGTCGTCGAGTTATAATAATTCATAGATTTTAATATTGTAATGGATATTATGTGCAATCTACTGTTTGACTTAAACGGCAAAAAATAATGTGTCTCATGTAGAATATTTTTTTTTTTTTTTTTTTATTTAAACTTTGTAAATACAATTAGTTTCAACAATTACAATTGAAATACAATTACAAATTACAAAATACTATTATTGATACAAATACATTAGAACAGTACAATATAAAATTAAAAAGCCTGAATGGTTAAAGAATGATAATATATTATATAATGATATGATGTTTTTTTGTTTGTTAGAAAGTATATTTATAGTATCGAAAGGAATGTTGGAGGTGTTCAAAATAAATAATAGGTGGTCACGATGTGTTGATAGGCTGGTGCAGGTGAAGAGAAGATGGTAAATATCACAGACCATATAGGGTCATTGTGTAGTGTGCTGAGAGGGGAATCGTTCAGTGATAGTTTAAAGGAATGAGAAGGAAGTCGAGTATGTCCAAACCGGAGGCGGGAGAACGATGTTATGCATTTTCGAGAAATATCGAGGTTGTGAAGCCATGGTGTTGTTGGTATGGTTGGAGACATATTTCTGTACCAGGTAGCGAAGTGAGGAGGGAGTGAACTCCAGTGTCTAAGCCAAGGTTAGATGTACTGGACCTAAGGGTGGGGGTAAAAATGTAGAATATTATTTTGGGAAAAAATTCATATTATATAAAATAGTTACATAATATTATAATAATAATTATGAAATCGATGGTCTGTGATGTTAACTATATATATCTGCACTACGTTTGCCGATTAAATTTAATGTGCACAAAATCAATTAATAGGTACCTAGCAGTATTATAATATGATATCAGTTTATCGCGGTTGGACGAAACCCCGACGAATTATAATAATATTATATTAGTATAGTAGTCAATCCTCTCAAAGCAATCAATTTTTATTGAAATTATTTAATCGTCGAAATCGCGTCATTAATTTATTATGATTTAGTGGACAAATCGATCGACTGGTTTCGATACGAAATCGTAACAAATATAATAATAATAATTGTCGCGAGCATACTTTGCCCGAAAACCCGGCAAGTGGCGGGACAAAATAATATTATCATGACGTGTCAATAGAATAAATTAAATTTCTCGGGTTATTATTATTATTTTGTCCCATATTATTATATGTATTTCATTTCAGAAGATAAAATTGTATGATGTTAGGTTGTGACGAATCGAAAAAAAAAACGTGCCCAATACAAAAGGTTTTCGCCCGGGACCGACGGGTCATACCGCCCCCCCCCCCCCCAATTGTCGTGCGAGTGTCGGCGAGGGGTCCGAGCAGATGACATCTCAATAATAATGGACTTGTATTTATTGTTTGTTTAAACGTCGTCGTCGTCGTCGTGGCCGCCCACATCCGTTTTCGTCGGAAGAGGCGAATAATCGATTTCTCAGAGTGTGTTGGCGTGCACGTTTGAACGTTATATATTTTTACGATCAAATAAGCGTTTGTGTAAACATTGTGCACAAACGAACAACACAACGGGCCGGCAGAGTGTCGTCGTGCCCGTCAATATCGCGCGCGTATTTTATTTGTCAGATAATTAATATTAATTGTTAGATTTGTCCACGTCAACATAATATACTTATAACAATGATTATACGATTTCGTCCAAACGTCTGTTTTTACACTTACATTTTTTTTACCTATACATTTTTATTGTTTTAATAACTGTTATAATATTTATCATCGGCTCAATTCGCAATTATCTCGACTCCAAATAGCCTCCAACCGAGAGAAATATTGTCGTGTCTCCATAAATGTATAAATTATTCGAAAAATATCAACAAAATGATAAATAATAAATTTAAACAATACAGTATTATTCGTTAACAACGTTTTTAAATTAATAAGATGTTTTCTATTCTTTTTGAAAAGTATAGTCATTTTGGAGCTACGATAATTGCGAATTAACCTTGCCAGCTGAGTTATATTGACCGTTGGTGCTAAAATAACAATTATTCTATTTTATTAATGATTTGCAATTTATTGAAAACTAAAAAAACCAAGTCATTGCGATTTTTAAGCTTTATTATCAAAATCGTAACTCAAGCGAATTTCTCGACTGCACGCCTCACCCAAAAGTTTAATCGGAGCGTTGGAAAATGAACTATTTTCTTTCAGTGGAAATGGTGTAAATGGTTTTTTTTGTCCGGCGGCGGAAAAGTTACTCTTCAAATCATATCAATGTTCAAGAACGTACATAATATATAGGTATACTCTTTGATACCTATAGTGTATATATATATCAATTACCGGCTGGCAGGCGAGACGATTCCGTCCTGTGCTTGTTCGAAACAGTTTGGCGAACTCATCATCTAGAACGTACTGCAGTTGTTCATTAAGTACTATACCGTAATATGGATAGGCACTAAGTACAGTTGTGGAGGCGACAGAGGCATGACCGGTGGCGCAACCGAGGGGTGGGTGTTTTGGGGGTATGAACGTCGAAGCGTATTTGACCAATTATTTTAATGAAAAAATCGAGGGGAACCACCGTGTACGCGCGTATATCGCCACTGGCAGACATCCCCCTTGGAAAAATCCAGCTCGCGCCACTGCAGGGTATATGACAATAAAATATAGTACTTATTATATATTATTATAGGTGGGCACGTGTCGCGGTGTGCGGCAGCTCTTGCGGAAGGAAATTCGAGTCCCGATCAAAATAATATATCTATATAAGTTTCCTGGCCGATTTCGCACAATATATACCGTACGTGCATGGACGCATCGTGTCGATGATATTTTTCTTCTTCCCTCTCCGTTTTTGGACAACATTTCAAACAACAAGACCGTCATCGCATATTGACTTGTCGTCGGTATATAGTTGATTGATCGGCGTGGTTTCGGCACGGTAGTGGACACCCCGAGGTCGCCCTTCCAAACGCCCTCGTTCACAAATCGTCATAGTAATATGATATTATAATAATAACCATCGAAGTCGTTTCGTAGATTACAGTTCGTAATAATAATAATGATCGTTGTACACAACAGGGGTGACGGGTGTCAAACATACGAATGTGTGTTCACTAGCCACACGCACGGGGTGAATACACAATATGACATTAAGAACCCCAAAATGCTTACAAAGAAACATAATAATAATAATAATAATAATAAGTACATTTTGGTCGTTATTGTTAATACCCGACACCTGTCACCGACGACGATGAATTTCTGAATTGAATGCATTTCTGCGTGGCAGGCCATCGCGCTGTTCGAGTGCCGTCGTGTTTCCGATTTCACAGCTTTTATAATAACACGAATATATAGAACAACAATAATTGTAATAATAATCACAATACTTCGATGCGATATACGCAGTGTAGACGTGTATCCAAAAGTGGGCGTTAACTAGTTAAAAAGTTAATTTTGTTTTAATTTTTAAACTTAACTAGTTATAGTTAATTATATGATCAACTTATTGAACTCTGCAACTAAAGTTTAATTGACATTTGAAATAACTTAGCTTTTCTCGGTTGATTTAAAAATAATTCATCAAGTTTAACATTTTTTGAAATTTTTCGTTTTTATCGTTTTATACGCTTAAATATATTAATATATACAAAAATAATAAAAATAAGACAACCGTTTATGTTATTTTATTCGAATTATAGATTACAAATTTTTTTGTTTTAATATTACATGATTTTTAATTGCTATTTGATATAAAAAATTAATATTTGATGTTAAATTATTAATCGAGATTCGAGAAAGTGTATAGTTTAAATGTTTAATAATCGAGTAATGTAAAATGTGTATAGCGTTACACTGCAGTGCACATTATGATAACATTATTTATTATAATTTTGGAAATTAGAAATAATGCTGTCCCTCGTTCGCATAGGTACCTACTAATTAAAAAAAAGTATATTGACTTATTTTAAACGGAGTTGAGTCAATATTTTTTTCCATATTAACTTTTAACTCGTCGAGTTGAATTTATGATTTGTTAACCGTTAACCACTTCTAACTCGCATCCATTTTGTGTTTTCTTAACTTAACCCGAGTTACTTATTTTTATTAACTTGCCCACCTTTGTGGTGTAGTATACCGGTATCTGGTCACTTCCCCGTCTACCATTTCCCCGTCGGTCGTTTCCCCGTGACCACTTCCCCGTAAGACATTTCCCCGTCCACTATGTTTCCCCGTACGACGTTTCCCCGTCCCCGTCCCCGTATTGTATTTCTATTTCTATTCTTGTAAGAACTTGTAGGTATATCAGTGTTAGACAATCTGACAATCACGTAAATATAATAATGAATTTAAAAAATATATAAAAATTAAATCTATAGTTCACGTGAATATAATAATATAAAATAAAATATAATTCATTTAAAAAAACAAAAAAATTCAATCTATAGATTAGAACAACTGTATTTAATGCATATATTACAAAATGGTTTTTGTGTTCCTGTAATTTATTGTTTTTTAATTTCAAAATCAATTGAAACTTATATACAAATGTGGCACACAATTATTAATTTATGTTTCAGATTAGACATAGATAAGAGTGCCTCTTAATTCTTTATTTTTATAAATAAATATCGGCATATTATTCCTTTTTTTTGACTCGTAATTACTGTGATATATTATAAGATTTTTTTTACATACGTATAAGTTATTATTAATGTTGATAAATTTATTTAAATATTTGTGTTTGCTCAAAAAAAAAATATTTAAGATACGCAATCGTGTTGTTTTTTCTCAAATATAAAAAGGTAAAAAGTTCGCAATCGTGTTATGTTTTTTTCAGGTAAAAAGGTAAAAAGTCCGCAATCGTGTTGCACCGCAGATTATTATCAGCGTCGCTGTCTAAGTCGTAGATAATATTATTATAGATAATCGGATAATCCACAATGTGTGTTGACTATTAGCTTATCGACGTATTATTTGGGTTTTACACCGATAACGAAAAATAGGTATATAACCATAAAATATCGAGATGTTGCTAGATGAGTACTTAATTGAAATTGCTCATAATGTATAGAACTACAACAATAAAATATTATTAAATACAACATGGACGGGGAAACGTCGTACGGGGAAACATATTGGACGGGGAAATGGTCACGGGGAAACGACCGACGGGGAAATGGTAGACAGGGAAGTGTCCATGAATCAGTATACCAGCTACTTACGAGTCTTACAGTCCTATAGCTGTCACTTTCGCATTCGCCTTGTTTATTCGGTAGTCTCCATAAGTCGATCCTTAGAGGGAGTAAACGTAAATTTGACTTATGTGTTTTTTGAATTATATAATATACAGTGTGATCCATTGATCGTAAGACACTCAATATTTCAAAAAGTATTTACGTTTTTGATAATATGTTTATTACACGGTATCAAGTCGGTACAAAACAACATTCTTTCAAAAAAAAAAAAAAAATTTTTAATAATTTTTTAAGTTTTTTACTTTTTTGAATTACAACATACAGTCTTAGAATCCAAAGCAGAATATTTTTCTGAGTATTTTGATACATTAAAATCAAATTTTTGACGAGTTGTCTATGAGTAATAAGTATTTGAAGTTTAGATGAGCGGATTAGTGGACCAACATTTGGCGGGGTACCCGCATATAGGTACCACCACACATTGCTCATCTAAACTTTAAATACAAATAACTCATTAACTACTCGTCCGACATTTTATTTTCATGTATCAAAATACACAGAAAAATATCCTGCTTTGGACTTTAAAAAACTAAAACTGCAGTATGTTGTAATTCAAAAAAGTAAAAAACTTAAAATATAACAGGGCTAAAAAAATATATAAAAAATTATTTTTTTTTGAAAAATCGTGTTTTGTAACCTACTCATACCTTGTAACGAAAATATTTCCAAAAATGTAAACACATCGAGTTGTCGGCTGTATATTTCAGCCAAAATCCGTCATCGGCAGCAGCACCAGGCAGTCGTAGCGTATACGTGTCGCTAGATCTTATGCAGGGCTTCGGGCGTTGTGCACGTACGCCACGGCCACGCCAACTGTACGTGACGATTTCGTGCGTGCGGTATAATAATAATATTTTTTTTATTAAGAACGCTGATGGTTTAAGAGATTGTGCTGCGGTACACCGTGCGCGAAAGCCCAAATAATAATTGGCTAACCGCAAACAACCCGCTGCAGGAACCCGTCACGTGCCTCGCAAAACCGCGGCGGCGGCTGCTCCGCAGGTGGGTCGAGGGTATGTGCAGCGTAACATATATAATATGACGCATAAACCAGCTATAATAACAATATTGTGTTGTCGGTTTTTTTTTTTTTTTCATATATAATATAGTTTTGGGGTGACGGGCACGGAGCACGGTTGATAGTAATTAAGTATAGGTACATGATTAATATAATGTCAGTCTTAAACTCAAAACAAGTAAGTGCGTAGTATGTATTACGGTGTAGACCGCAGGGGTCTTCAACCTTTTTGTGCAGCGGGCCACGCATTATTTTTTAATAATCTCGCTGGCCGCATTCGTATGGAGAAAACGTGTATTTTATACAAAAATTCAGTTTTATTATTACAATTTTTGTGATTACATTTTAAATTACAAATTATTATTATTATTAAAACATATATATATATATATATATAGATAAACATTTTTTTTAATTACAAATTTTAGTGCAGACATTGTTTTTCACTAACTAATTTGTCTATATTTGCAGGTTGAATCTGAGACGATGCAATTCTGAGTGCATTTTCCAAGTGAATAACGTCAGTTAACCGAGCTCTAATAGTTGGGTAAATTATAAAGACGACATAATCTCTACGTTTCGAGGTTTCGATATTACATTCAGCAGTAGCTATAATGATTTCAATGTCAGCTCGACTCTGTTCGGTCTGTACGCGGACCAATTGCGGTTTTGAAGTCATTTCAATTTTTTTATTTGATGATCTTGATATGAATTCTATTTTATCGGCGCATATTCTAAAATTTAGTCGAAAAAAGAAAATCCATAAGATACGTAAAAATGTCGGGTCGTTAAATTTCCAACAATATAGTTACGGCTTATAAAAACTCAAATACTCGCTGGGCTTTATCAGAGACTGTACGAGAGGTCACTATAAAATTAACAATAGGTACCTACCTATATACATAGATCTTTATTAACTTTGCCCGTAACAGTATAATAGTTTTGCACGATTTGATTGAATTTATTGTGAATTGAGATTTGATTTATTTTTATAGTGATTGTCGTATATTTAGTCGTCCTGCAACTAAACAATAATTAATATATTCGCGTTGTTGTATCCATAATAATATTTATGGGTTCAGCGCTTTATCATGTCAATTTACGCTTACATACTATACACAATAGGACGGCGCAATCGGAACACAGAAAAGGCAGGAAAAAAATCGTTTGCCTGCGTCCGGGACGAACTCCGAACGCGATTGTATCAATATTATCTAGAGATGTAAGCTCGGTAAGTTTTTACCTCGTAAATTTACCAATTATTCTTTTACAAGAAAATATTTTTTTACCGAAAAAAATTGCCTGTGGCACCTCAAATTAAACGTATTAACGAGGTCAATATTCTTAACATATTAATATAATGGAGTAGTTGATATAGTATAACTTAAAACATCAAATTTCAACATGCTCACAACAACTGATAGTGTATCACATAACATATTATCATACCACAGAATAGTTTATAAATCTAAAAATATGTTAAACTTAAGTTCTAGCTCTTTTTCAGAATCTTCAGAAGAAGATTGGAATTCTAAAGATTTAGTTGATGAAATGATGACTCAGTTTCCACTCTATCTTCTAGATCAGACTGGGAAGAATTATATTAATATTTTTAATTTTAATTTTATACTTATTAATTATTTATTATTAATAAAATCTTTTTTATAATTTTGTTACTCAGTGTATTTCACCATTTATCACACAATAACCAGATTGGTAAAATATATTTATTTTATTTTTATTACTTTTTATTTTTGTTATTAAATTATAGTTTTAACTAATTATTATAACTCGAGGAAAAGACAAATAAAATATAAAACTAAAAGACTAGAATTTAAATTGTTTTTTTGTTGTCGATGTTATAGTGTATTATTAATTACCTAATGCATCTGATTTTATTAATTTACAATTAATTTTATTGTTACATTTTTAATATTTATATTCATATAAAGTAATTTAAAATATTTAAAAACCATGAACACCACACTATCCAGTAAATAATAAAAATAAGCGTCAGTGCAAGTGAGGAGTTCCTAAGGGTGTTCGGGCGTGTTCCTATGGTGACATAAAAAAATTATCAAAATTTACAGAATTTACGTAAACTGTTCTCGGTAAATTACCAAGAAAAAAATGTACTTAAATTGTACATCTCTAATATTATTCGTGTTTCTGATGAGCGGCTTCTATACTGTACATCAGGGGTCTCCAAACTTTTTTATTCAAGGGCCACAAAAAATATCAAATGCTCTTAGCGGGCCAAAAGTTTATTAACACATATAATTTTTGATTTTATGAAAATATAAGTTTACTTTCGATATCTATATTTTATTTTCCGTCCTATATAGGTGCTGCGGGTCGGGTGAAACTTGTTCGCGGGGCCGTAGTTTGGAGACCCCTGCCGTACATTATTACTCTTCGGTCCGCGTCGAAAACGGGCAGGGCGGCTTCGTCATAAAACATATTATTGTTATTATTTACGACACACTCGCGCATATACTATACCCATCACGAGTGGCTCTCAAATATCGAATTTTCACACTCGAATTGCTTAAGAACCCTCGCACACGCATTTATCGGCTCTTATAATATTATATAAATGTCGTTATACATATTATGACACGTATACATTTAATAATATATAGTAAATAATAATAATAATCGAGTGCGTTTGGCCGCGCCTTTTAAAAGCGTAGCAGGTATACGTCGCACAAAAGTACCATAATATAATAAACACGCCGGTTAAACGGCGGTGTAATACTATATATAATAATAATATCGTCGTCGTCGTCGTCGTCGTCTCTCCGACAATAACCCTTCAAAATGTCGACGACTAAAGAATAATACTTATAATAATAAACGCCGTTTCGTTGCGACGGCACCACTCGACGGGACCCTTTACGGCGAAATAATAATATAAAATAATATGCGCCTACGCGAGAGCGTATAATATAATATACAATAATAATATATTAAACAGACATTATAATGACGAGAGGACGTTTTCGGTGGTCCTTCTATCCGTACCATTTCTTATTGAATTTATACGATATTATAGTCATGGGCTCAAATTTATCAGGGAGGGGCATAATGAAATCAAAACACCAAATAGAGTACATAGTAAAAAGTATATTCCTCGCAAACCAAAAAGTGTGTTAGAAATGCTATTTATTCGTTGTTAAATAAAAACTAAAGTAAGATTTAAGATCGTCGTCTCAAGTGGTTTACACGCACCGCGATTAGTTGAGCGATTAATATAATAATATGTAATATGCGTTATTTTGTACGCCTTAAAATATACTGTTATTACGATCAACAAAATATCGATGAAATGTTTGTTTAAATCAAAATACAAATTAGTAATAATATATGTTTCCTTTTAGCAAACTGCACAACCTTGCGGCGGCCACGGTATAATAATATTTCGGTATAGCGAACGACCGAAAACCGAGAAAAACGGCGTTAATATTATTATTCGATCGCTCGGTTAGGGCTGCAACTTGTTTGCGCGCACAGTCTTTAATTTTTACCCGGAAAATCGGACCTCATTCGGGCACACAGTGATATTAAATATTTAAATTTATATAACTGGATTGCGCACACGACAATAATTATAATATTATATTTTATCTCGCAGTAGACGCATAGATGGGCACTGATAATCATCGATACAGAGTACGGAAAATTAATAAATATAATAAATTCCCTACCAACAGTATACATGTCGAGAACTTTTAGTGTGCGTACATATAAAATTTGTGAAACCGTTATTACTAAAAATAATAGACAAGCGCAATTCTCACGACCAATTTTTCATATTTACCTATGAATACATTCTACTTTTAAACAAGTATTAACAACTACGAGTTAGTAATAATATGAAAGGTAATTAAAAAGTCTAAAAGGTAACTGTGCACAAACCATGTGTACGGTTTAAGGCTTAACTACTGTTCCCAACTACGAGTGGTAGTTTTGTGCGCAAACAAGTCGTAATTTTGGTATTTGTGCGCAAACCAATACCGCCCTCGGTATTCGAAGGCCTGGTCGGTAGGGTTGTGATGGGTACTACGGCATATAGAAAGCGGACTCTGTAGACAAATCTCCTTTCCCTCCTCCACACAATATTCGGGTCAAAATTAAAAAATTCTCAGCACTTTTTGAAACGACCGCAGGAAAAGCCAAAAAAACATTCGCAGATTTGTGTAAATAATGATTATTCGGTAACCTGGGTTACCAACAAGTTAGACCGTCTTCGGTCAGAATTATTTTTCGTCATGATTAATTATGATTGAATTAAAATTTGGCACGTCGTCAGCTATTACAGATGCAGCTTTCTCGATGACGATGTAGGCGCACAAACTCGACTCATATATAAACCGAACAGCAGAGCGGTTACCTATGTATAATATAGGTATGCTACCCACTTTTTGGTATATTAATTGTTTTAAATATATGTCAATAGTAATGATTGCTGTGTGTTTACTCGCACGCTATGAAATTGTACTTTTAATGAATGCGAGCACGACGAACGGTTAAATTAATAATATGAACGTGGACAACAATATTATTAAATTTGTACAGTGAATAAAGCAGTAAACATTAATTTTTTTTTTAAAGTAATGATAATATATATTTTGACTATATAATGTATAAGATTTATATGTATTATACTTTTGTATATTATCAGGCGTACCTACATACAAATTAATAGTTACAATATTATATGATTTAAATAATTATTATATTATTATTAAATGAATTATAATTATTATAATTTAATAATAATTGTGAAATCAACATAAAGTATATTAGTCACTAAAATACTCAATAATATGACTTACACGCGATTTGAATCGTTATTCGTTCGGAATAAGTATATATTATATCGTATAATATGAATAATGCAATATCGAAAAAGGTCATCTCGTTTAAAGTGATGAAACAAAAAAAAAAAAAATCAACACGTAGGCAAATCGTCGGACAAATATATTCTATTCGTTTAAAACTTATAAACCGGGTGTTTGGAATTTCGACAATTTTGTATGTTGCACGCGCTTTAGTCTGCAGAGGGTTCGTACAAAGCTTCGTTCCCGACTGTAATCCCGCGACGCTAAAACGTCGATTGATGTATTTTTATTTTCAACGCTTTACATTTGTTATATATAAATATTGCACTGTGGGTAAACAACTATTGTAGTAAACACGAGTAATATATAATATAGTCGCAGTGGCGGTTTCGAGGGCGAGTGGCAAGTCATGAGGCTGCAGCGCCTCGTCTAAAAATTTGAAGTAAATAGTACTCAAAAAGGTATGTACTTTTTGGCTCACCCGCGATAGCACGTTATATAGATTTGTCCAATAATTATTAACGTATTTATAATTTTATTTGAGAAAAAAATCATGATCATTATACAGAGTTTAATAATATGATAGGTACAATAATTATCGTTTTATTATATATTGTTCATTATATAATATATCATTCCGCGCGTGTTTATTAGGTACAAAAAACAGCGATTAACCGATGAGAAATGCACGAAACAATATTATTATTACGCAAACAAATACGCGCTGGTATGGGCGGTAGCCGGCAGCAATGTCCCGATGACGTCAGAGAGGTGCGCCGTCCAAATAGTCGCCTCGGAGTTTGCACTATAATATAATTGTGTACATAAATTGCACACATCGCACAAGCGTCAGGCGAGTGCACAAAAATAATTTTTTTTTTTTTTGGGGGTGGGGGGCGGGGGTTATTGTTGTACTTTTTTATAATTGTATAATAACAAGTTAATACAATTTCTATAGTATATTATATTTTATATCTTATGAAAACTTTCAATTGTATGTAGGTTATACATATTTTAATATCTTATTAATGAATATAACCTATATACAATTTCTAAAAATAAAATAACCGAAAAAGCAAAAAAAAGCATATTTATCAAATCCCGGGGGGATTTTAATCCCCAACCCCCCCCCCCCTCGTATACGCGCCTGACAAGCGTATATGTACGCGAACGCACGCGCCTGTAAATAAGTATATAGTATAGCGAATATTGCGCATGCGCAATGATCGTCGAGAGGCTCGTTTTGTTTCGCCTCTGTGATGTACACCGCCACTGTCCACTGATAGATTATTATAATAGTGATAATAATCAAGGCCGGATTTACGGCTAGGCCCGCGAGGCCCAGGGCGGCACATTTTTAGGGGTGGCAAATTTTGTAAGAGATCGAAAAAAAAATCATATAAATTCTTTATGCATTTGTATAACTGCGTAAATTAATATTATATACTATTTAATATATATTACATATATTTAAAAGACATAGTATAGTAAATACATGGATTTGACACATTTCGCAACAACAAAAAAGTTCGTCTTAAAATGTTATAGATAACATATAAAATTAAAAATGTATATTATTGTTCATCGCATAATTTATAATTACTTGTTTTTTTTATAACTTCTACCCTATATAGTACCTAGCTACCTATATTTAATCTATGCTACTATTATACTGAACTGATTTGTTTCATTAGTAATAAATACTACATTTTTTTTTCTTGGGGTAGGGGCGGCATATTTAAAAGGGCCTATAGGCCGGCACCTGTTCTAAATCCTGCACTGGATATAATATTATAATATCGAATATTGTAACAATAAATATAATTTGAATATATATAATACAGGCATATACCTAACGGCTAAAACTATTCCACTAGACATTATTAATCGTTGTGGTATAATCGTATATACTGGTATCGTCGAAAACGTCATTGCAACCACATTTACCGTCATTCGAGTACCTATACGTATTTGACGTATATTAAAAATCGCGGTCGTTAAAATGTCTGCGTGCGTGTCATTAATGAATTCCTCGCTGTTTTTCGCAACGCATTCAATAATAATATGCCTGCAAATGCCCGAATTTTTCTAATAATATTCCTGCTCTAGGTATATATTATATAGATTTTATATTGTTCTCTAATCGTCGTTTAAAACGTATATGCCTAAACGATTCGACTTCTGCGGGAACGAAAAAGTAAATTGACGTAAATACCTGCAGTATTGCCGATATATTATGTATATAGTCATCTATACATCTCTCGAACCTCCCCCTGCAACGGCAAAAATAAAAAAGGAACTATATATATTTATACCTACGTACCTACGTTATAGGTATGTTTTACTTTTGCGAGTAACTATAAATAATGTTGTACTATTAAAAACATTATTATTAGGGCTCGGATCTCAATGCAATATTCAAAAGTAAAGTGCATAAAAAAGTACAAACGCGCTTTAAAAATTTGCACTTATTTTTTCTTACTCGCAATTTTTATAAATATACAAACATTTTACTATAAAATAGAAAAAATAACGTCAAATTGAAAAATTATTAACAAATTATTTCGCAATTATTAATTCCTAAAATGTTTAATATTCATACCTATAAGATTTTAAAAAAATTCAGCAATAGTGGGCACCGCTCTGCCAGTATGGGTGTCGATCGAGGTCACTGTAGAGGATGTGTCGAATTTAAACTCGATGATATTAAATCATTTTATTTTAAAAAATGTTTAAATATTATGTACCTTTATAATTTGATTTGTTTCGTACTTTGTTAAATTAATGTTTATATCACTTAGCATATATTACGCATTGCCTATAAAAACATTTAATATTTTTTTTCATAGTGTCATCATGAAATTAATTTCAAGCTTACCTATAGCAATAAATCGTATGCCCCCCTCCAAAAAAAAGAAGCAAAATTCAGCAACTTCCGAGCCCTATTTATTATCGTTATAAATAATAATAACTAATTACTATAAATTATTATTACAAAATTAAACATTTTTAATCGATATAATAAACGATCTGTTCATATAATATAATATATTATATAGATTACAAAAATTAACACAATATAATCACGAAGATTATTACTTATTCCAAAATTATTACGAATTAATAATTGTATAAATTAAAGGAATATCAAAATATTATGTTGTATTCGATATACAGATTACATGGTGATTCAAAATTTATGTTACAGACATTTTATCATATAAATATTCAAATTAGTGAAAAATATATGGTACAATAGAAGCATCTATTACGATTTCATATTTTTATAATTGTTTACAATATTTTAGGGGGGTTTTGGGGGGTCAAGTTTATAAATTCAAATGGAAACCTATGATTTTTTTGCAAACATGTAATGTGAAGACATTTTTTAAATACATTTTAGTGCACGAATAACACTATACAATTAATGCATTTTTATGCTCGAGAGCTATTCAAAATTATTAGAAATTGCATTTGAATTAATTCTCAACCACACGACGCGCGCCGACGGGTAGCAAAATAAATGGTGTTGTGTCACCTATCGCTATATCATGCGATTCGCATCTCTTCCGCGAACCCGTATCAGAATAAAATTAATCATAATTATTTATTATTTAATATATTTTATACGATATAAAATGGTTGTGAGTCGTAACATACATTTTGAACCACCCTGTATATCAAAAATAATAATAATTTTAGAAAAATTATTATAATTATTATTATAACTATATAATTCGAACAATATTAATCGAATAATTATTATTATGGGCGTGCTCGATCTACGAGTAGGACTCTCGTGTCTCATTCGCGCTCTGCAGTGTAGGTATATCACTACGTCTCCTACTCTCATCTCTTATTGTATATATTATAAAAATGGCAAACGGGTTGGCGTACGCAATTCGCTAAAATTATATAGCATTGCCGCTGATAGGTAGCCGCACACGTCGCGGCCGTGATTATCGCGTAAACGGCCTCGAAGACCAAAATGGCAACGGATCGGTTCGGCATTCGCGAAAAAAAACGCATCTCGCCAATCGTAAAACGCGATATATTTTGTTATAAAATAAAAAACCAATAATAATTATTAAAAGCTAAAAACTCGATTGAGATCACGTTTATCTCAAGATAGGCGCTTGATAATCTGACTCTGTAGAACACGAAATAACAAAACAATATTATCATATTATGATGACACGTCATTGAAGAGTTTTCGAAGAACCCTAAAAAAAAAATCAATGTAATCTATAATGTAACATGTAATTATATAAAATAAATTATACATTTTTGAATAAGATAATTAATAACTCTATAGCATATGAGGCCTCTTTTTATTTAAATCCCCGGCCCCAAAATTTGTAAATCAGACAGCAGTCTACAATATTATATTAGTAGGTACATTGATTTAGAGTACACATTCGCCGGCGGTTACAGGAGGAGAACGACACAGCATTCATTATCCGAGTCACTTTTTGGTTGCTACTAGAAAAAAAAAATTGTAAGCTATATTCATAACGTTTAATACACAAATAACAATTAGGGCTCGGAAATTGTTGTATTTACATGTTTTTTTTTTGGGGGGGGGGGGTGGGTCATAAGATTTATTGCCACGTAAGCTAGAGATTAATTTTACACGACACTATGTACGAAAAAAATATTAAACGTTTTTATAGTTAGTGCGTGCATTTTTACATGTCTAGTGATTTTGTATAGTCTTATTAAGAGCATATTCCTTTATTGTACCTTTTTGTAGAGCATATTTGATGATAAATGATATGTGTTTATAATAGGTACGATTTGGCAAAAAAAAATAATACATTAGAATTTATATTTATTTTAAAAGTTTTCACTATAGATATTATTGTACAGCGGTATTTTTCAAATCCCTACTCGCCATGCAATTTCCTCTTCTTATCAATAAGTATTTAGTTAAAAACTATAAAACATTAACATATTTTTAAGTAAAATGTTTGTGTTTATAAAAAATTGACAGTAAAAAAAAATCAAGCGCCCATTTTTAACGCATATTTGTACCTTATTATAATATGCGCATGAGTATTTAGTACTTTTTAAGGGCGTCTCATTAAGTTTCGAGACCTACAACTATTGACATTGCCGTAAGCTAATATTACATTTTTTTAAGAATTTTTTATCCAATTGATTTCATTTTTTAAACGATATTTTCAATCACACGTTCTATATATAATGACAAATATACTTTCACCAAATTTCAAACTTTTGATCATTTCAAACTTTCATGACCATATTTTAGTCGCGGAAATGACTACATTTTTTTTTATTCGATTTCCTTTAATGTTTATAGATGAAAGGCGCAGTGCGCTTACCTACACGTATCTATATATATATATATATAGGTAACGATAGGTACGCTCCGCTGCGCTGCGCATTTCACAGGTCCCCTGCTGGTAAAAACAATAATCTTAGAATAACCGAAAAAAATACTTATTTGTAAGCAAAAAAATATTACAGAGCGAATCAAATATTTCAAATAACCTTAAATACATTTGATTTCTCGAAAATCCTAAATAATATTATACCGTTGCGTTGCTTTATAATATATAATACGATAATAATATTTATTATTATTTACTGAGTAATATTTCTGTAATTTACAAATAAATTAAATAATGACAGTACGCGTGTATAATAATATAATATGACAATGGATAATGACTAATAATTATTAAATAATATATTTATTTATATTTAATTATTTACACACTTATTAATAATAAACAATTAAAATGTCCAACGTGATTATTATAAGTGAAAAATGTTGCACAAAATCGCATCTAAAGTATATATTTTTTTTTGTTATAAGTAAATTTTGTCGATTAAATATGTAACAAAATATTTTAAGTTTTTACAAATCCCAATATTTATTTTTTATTATTTTCAGACCGACGCCTGTTAATAATATTATTGTCCTAAAATCGGTATGGTTAAAAATGTTGGCTTTTTTGTTAATAAACTCGAATTGATTCGCACTGCAATTATTAAGGTCGATGTATTTAAATTATATTTTATACCAGGTACCTATAGCAGGTATTTAAACCAAAACGGATAAAAATGTAAAAGTCATTAATTGACATTCGGATGGACTTGGAAGCAAAAAAAACGAACCCATATAATCTACCTACGCGTAATGAACATTATTCTAATCGTATATGCGGGTACCTTTTTTTTTTATTTGCGGCTCAGCTGTCGATCTCTCCCTTACGCGACAGCATTTGGTGCACAGCCAACGCGGTTTCTTGAAAATCCCGCGACCGGAAAAACCTTTAAGGCGGCCACAGAATTGTCAACCCGGGTAACCTGTGTATAGGCAAACCTATACCGTACATAATATATTATATACTAAAGCGGCAGTGGCGCTTAATTTAAAATCCCTATGGCGCGGGCACGTGCCGCCCACCTACAAAATCGAAAAAAAGGAGAATAATGCACGTTAAATTAAAACTGAGTATTGGTGTTTCTATTCTATCATATAATAATAATAACAATATATAGTCGGTACATAAGACGTATGTTATCGGGAAAAAAATGTTATCGATTACGGGTGCTCCTGCAGCAAGAGTTAGAAATTTGTAGTTAATTTAACATTTTACTGAATTTGTCAATCAGCTAAATTGTAAATTATATACTTTGAAGTGTTGAAATAACAACAGTGTATGTAGAATGAAATACACATGGTTTAACACCAGGCGTTCACTCAATTCAGCATTCAGTATGGGAGTTAAATTAACTCTGAATAGTTGAATATTACATTAACCACTATTTTATAGTTAAAATAACATAATCAGTTTATTGTTGAATTAAATACATTATTTATTTATTTATAAAATTTATAATAAAGCCAATGTTGACTGTTGGTTTTGATGAACATTTTTGTGCTTATGAAATAAAAAATAATTTAAACTCAAAACTGATTGGGTGTTATATAATGTATGAATTACCTGATACAACGTCAACTATAGCCAGAGTTCTAGGGAATGGTAAACTGTATGCCTCATTGAGGTCTGCAGGTGCATAAAAAGCATTTAAATAATACTATATTAATATTCTTATTTTTTTTTTTTTTGTAATACTACAATAGTTGTATAATACTTAACTATAATATTATGTTTGTTTATTTTAAGTAAATAAATGTAGGTATGTATTTAATAACATGTGAAATAAAATATATTACTATTGGCAAAGTCATATATTATGAAAACATTAATTGTATAGGTACAATATTATCATTTTAAAATGTATAAAGTTTGTAAATAAAGTTAAGAACTTTGCATTATTCCATAAAAAGTAAATAAAGATATTTTCTTCTATATACTGTACGACAGTCGCATAGACTCACTTGAATATCATCCTTATCAATAATGTAGGTGATAGTCTAGTGGTAATAGGCGTTAGGTAGGTCTTTTATATCGGTAGGTATAGAAGTTTCGATTCCCGCAATGTGATTTCCGCCGGTATTTTTTTTTTGCTTGTCTAAGCTTTTGTAACTTAAGTTAGGATAACAATAACCAATATTCAACCTACTCTCAAATGAAAGTTAATTTAACACTGCTGTAATGTTGTACTAAATATAGTAGGTAACTATCATATCTACATCATTTTATTTGTTAAGATATACACTGTTTGTGGTTATCTTAATATCAGCTGATGTTGTATGAACCACTATAATCACCACGAGGGCATGAGGCATGAGTCTAACTATAGCAACGAGTAGTAGTTATTTTAACTATCGCTTAATGTGAATTCAACACCAAGCTCCTCCTCCTGTGTATAACATTGACACCAACGCGTGTTAAATCAACAACAGATTTCTAACTGTGATGCGTAGGTATATAATATTATTGGGCGGCGGCGGGCACAAACGCGTATTGTTACGCTCGGATTCTATTTTTATTACGATTTACTCGATTCCGTCGTTCGTCTCGTTTGTTTTTAAACGATAATTTTGTTTTTATGATTATTTGTGGCTTGCGAGACGTATATATTAAAAGGTTTTAAATTTTGTTTCAGCATTTAAAAAATCAACAGGAATTGGCGGTAAGCTCAAAGTCGCGATCGTCGGAAAACGAGGGAAATATATTTTGTGCCCCGTCTTCGATTAACCCCACGAGCCGCCGCCACTGACTATACATATTATATTATGTAATACGTATATGGAAAATATTAGAAGCTGCAGGTATGTCTCAAGTCTAATTTTAAAAATCCAGTCGTGTCAAATGTCCCATCTCTTTCTCCCCCTTTTTTATTTTTTATTTATAATATACATTTTTTCGCATTTCTCACATTCTGAAATCGCGTAACTGGAGTCTGGACGTGTTGTGTACCTATTATGTGTTGAGAGCGTACATATTTAAGTTTTATTTATTATTCGAACAATAATATAGCGCCCCGCCGTTCCAAAAGTTTTAATAAAAAGTCTTATAAGCAATTTAATATAATGGGTATCAGGTATAAATAGTAATAAGTATATTGGCAGAAGATCGAAAACACACATAAATCTCCGTCAAACTGCGCACCATTGCGACGTGCACTCGAACACGCATCAGCCCCTCGTTCGATTTATTTAAACCTTTTTTTTCCTTTGTGCCCACGCGACACTCGCGATCTATATGTGCGCGTGTATACGGCTTTTGTTGGGATTTAATAAAACGCGTAGGTAGCTGCAGCTAAAGGCATTTAAAAGTGAGAATAATGTATATAATGTATATTAAATATATATTATTGCAGCGTTACCTACACCCTCGTATATAAATACTGCTGTGGAAACTGGGTTTTCCGCCCGGCTTTTCCGACGTCTGCCACGCGCGCAATAAACGGATGTTTGCGAGGGCTATATATATAGGTACAAAAGCTAACGTTTTTAAACGTCGCCAATGTTTTCTTAGTTAATTGAAAACGATGACGCGAACGCTTTCGTTTGTTCGACGTTTACAAAAGAGTCGGGTATTTTTATCTTTTGTCAGAGGCTAATATAATTTGACCGTTTCACATATTATTATTATTATTATTGTATAGTTTTCGAAACGGTCGAAAAACAATATCCTCACGGCGGCTGCGTGCACGTCATAATAATATTTCAAACGTTATCTTATATATAAAATTCTCTCGACACAATTAGTGGCGGCGTGAATAGCCATTTTATGAGGCGGCCGCCTCATGCAAAAGTGGGGTGGGTGGGTATCCCATTGACTCCTAGTTTATAATTTACACTCACATAGTCACATACTCACATACGACATACATACCTGGGTATATAAATATTAGGCACTCTACGTTACACTATCGAGAAATGGATTGGTTAGGTACTCGTACTGTGTAAGGTACTATAAGGTGTAACATCTGCAATACGATTGTTATAAACAGTATACTCTATAATATTACAGGATACAATTTTAATAACGGTAGGTACCTATTTAAATGTTTAAATTGTTTGATAGAAAAACATTGGTCTTTTCGGTTTACGTTATAGCTAAACGTAAGCTAAACACCTCTCTGATCTCAGTGTTTAAAATAGATTATACATGCAAATCACTTCTTTTAAACATTTTAAGATAGTTACATAAATTACCAATAGCCCCGTGAAACATTTTTTTCAAATTGTTTAAAAAAATGAAAAAAAAAAAACGATTTTTATTTTAAGATTAAACATATTTTCTTTAATTCTTTACATACTACGTATTTAATATTTATATAACAAATTATGACTGTATTCATATACGCTTCAAATTGATATTAATAGTGTTGTTTTCTAAAACCACTATGAAGTAGGTAAGCAATAGCCAATAGGTAACAATTTAATAACATAATTTATTATTATCATTTAGTATTTACAATATGTACAATGTACGATTATTGATTTATATTTTATGATATATTATTTATATTATAGACATTTTATTCGATCATAATTAATATTATTATTAATACAATAATACATGAGGCACATTCATTTCGCTCGGCATATGAGTTGTTAGTCCAGAAATTGTTTCCTTAGATTCGTGGTTAGCAAAATAATGATGGTTATCATAATAATTTATATGAGGTATGAGGAACATAAACATAAGTAATTTTACTATTTTTACTTAAAACTTTAATTCAGAGCCACCATGACAAAGTAATTTATTGTTGTAGAATCGTAAATTGGGGGTGTGGGGGCATAGCCCCCACGGGTCTGTGTAATGCAATTTAGGTGGTGGTGGTTAACCTCTAGCTTCTATATTTGCCTCATGAAATAAAATAGTTCACGCCGCCACTGGTCACAATGTTAGTTACCATCCTCCTCCGAAACGGTTTAACCGATTTTTATGAGATTTTATATGCATATTCGGTAGGTCTGAGAATCGGCTACTATCTAAGTTTGTATGCTGTGCGATAAGTGGTTCCGGAGTTATCGCCTCTTAAGTGCACAATAACAGTAGTTCACACAATAGTAAGCTGATTGACTGATCTATCAACGCACAGCTCAAACCATTGGACGGATTGGACTAAAATTTGGCATACATTTAGCTATTATGGCGTAGGCATCCGCTAAGAAAGGGTTTTTCGAAATTTTGATTTTAAAGGGTTGCTCACACAGGGATTTTGAGATTTACGATGGAAATATTTGTTTATAAATGGTTGCTATTGGTAACCATGGTTGCTATATGTACTGTTTATTTGTAACCAGAACAGTTGTTGAAAATTGGAAATGGAACTTTAGAAAATGAAAATGGTTACATTTCTGTCAATCACACGATTGGACGGGTTGAGTGTTGATTTCTACAGTTTATCCTGACATTTTTAATCTGTCCAATAATCTTATCAGTGGTTATGTGAAAGAGCTATTAAGAACTATTATCTCTCCAAGAGATATGTAACAGCAGGAGTAAGAGTATAATATTATCATGTACACATTTTGGAAAATTAATTTATAAAAAAAAACAAATCTTTGGCTCGGGCAACCGTCGCAATGTTTTGCGTCAGGTTATTCTTGACTTAATATTTTGTTCGGGCAACGCCGGGTGGGACTAAATTGAAATTAGTATTTTTAACCGTTAAATTATAACATAAGACATATTACTCATATAGAGTTGGGAAATATTAATTTTTGGGCAACGAAGTGCACAGGATAAGCTAGTAATATTATATTATTATGTTATCGGCGTGTTGTTTACGTTTGACTATATTTTAAACAATATCGAATATATGCTCTCGACTCTCGGTTTCCATCTCGGCTTTCGTTTTTACGAGAGCACGAGCGAGTTCGGATTCCAGCACGAGGCTGATATTGATTTGTGTACACACGTCGGTCGTAGTAATAATATATATTTTACCGGTGTGTTTATTATTGCGAGCACGCAGCTGCTATCGATATTAATAATTGACGATTTCGTCGTTTTCTCGATACTAATTATTGATAATAAACGTTATTAATACATTTTCATATATACTTTTTAATGATATGAAAATGAAAATAAAACAAAATAATTTGTGGAGCATATAATGATTTAATGTATTGTCTACTATAATTGTGGTGTCCTTTGCAGGGCAATGCCAAATGGTTCTCAAAAATATTTTAAGATAATTATCATTATTTGTACTCAAACCGAGTTAATATTATGTCAATCATTTTTTCCTGAAAAAAAAACTTGGCCAAGTTTACTATAGACCTTTTTAACTTTTTTCTTTCGGACCGAGTTTCCAATCACCACCCCCTCCCCCTCCCAACCAATAATGAAATGTCTGACAACCAGGCATCGTAAGTTCATACGCATTTGCATATTATCAATCTTGCTGAGTCGTATTCAATGCTATGGTCTGTATGGATGACAATATTCCATAGAAATCCATTTCAAGGTACCGCGGTTAAATATATGTGAAGTCTTATTTTGCGTGTTTTTGCATATTTAGAGGTTTTTTGCCTATTTGGCCTGCAATCTATGCATATTTCTATTTTATCGGACATATTATATACGATTTTGATATTCCTATTCGTATTATATTATATCAATATGCAAAGGTGGGCATTAACTAGCTAAAAAGTTAAAGTTAAGTTAAAAAGTTAATTTTTTTTTAACTTTTTAACTTATCTAGTTAGTTTGTTTTATAATCAACTTATGAACTTAACTAGTTTAATTTACAGTTGAAATAACTTAGCTTTTCTCAGTTGATTTAAAAAAAAAAACCAATAAGTTAAAAACATTTTGAAATTTTTCGTTTATACGTAAATATATTACTATAATAGTAATATTTACGTATAAACGAAATATTATCTGATATTATCAGTATAAAAATAAAAATAAAACTTAAATTGGAAAGAAAATTCTAAAAATAACTTGAAAACTAAATTATCGTTTAAAGTATATAGTTATAGTTGTGTATAATATATACATGATAATATTATGCCGGTCTATTAATACTTGTAGACAATATTATGAATTATAGTGCGCTTGCATCGACCAGTCCCTTACGTTGTTTGTAAATCGTAATCGTACTTTATCATAATCGTCATTCGTTTACCTACCGTGTGTGGTGTTTATTTATATATATAGGAATTATGTTGTAAATTACATATTATGTGAGTTGCAATAATATTTTTAATAAAATTAATAATTTTAAATTGCAAATTGACAATTGTTATGTTTTGATGTTATATAACTTATATATATGAAGGTCATGTAGTCAACTTCACGTATTATGACATTCAATTGCTATACGATATAAAGAAATGTATTTGTTAAATTATTAATTTGAGATGAGCATAGTTTAAATTAATAAATAATAGAAAAGTAAAAGGGTATACAGTGTACATTATGATAAAAGTTCAATCAAATTGTTTTTATAATTTATAAATTAGAAAATAGGAAGACACATTCACTCTTTATTTGATTAACATAATAATTTTAAAAAAATAGATCAACTTTTTTTAAACTGAGTTAAGTTACTTTTTTTTTCTATATTAACTTTTAACTTATCGAGTTAAATTTATAATTTGTTAACTGTTAACTTTTAACTTATCGATCTTGTGTCCTCTTAACTTAACTTAACTTGAGTTAATTATTTTCATTAACTGGCCCACCTTTGCATATACGCAATATACGATATTGGAAAACACATTATTTGATATAAAAATAAAAATTAACATTTCAAAATATACGGTTATTTAGAACAAATTTTGAAAAAATGTACCAAAAATGTCTAAAAAAGCAAAATAAAATGTCGTGCATAGTATATATAGTATAGTGGTATCGAATTTGTAGCTGACATAGCTTCGTTTTAGAGGAATAGAAAAAAAAGACAAAATGTGCCTTCAAAGTCCGCACTCTATGACTCATATAACTATATTTATTTTAAACGTGTAAGTATAACAATGTCGTATGTATATGCTTTCAACTCTCGGTTTCCATCTCGGCTTTCGTTTTTATAAGAGCGCGAGCGAGTTCGGATTCCATACGAGACTGATATTAATTTGTGTACACACGTCGGTCGTAGTAATAATATATATTTTACCGGTGTGTTTATTATTGCGAGCACGCAGTTGCTATCGATATTAATAATTGACGATTTCGTCGTTTTTTCGATATTAATTATTGATAATAAACGTTATTAATACATCTTCATATATACTTTTTAATGATATGAAAATGAAAATAAAACAAAATAATTTGTGGAGCATATAATGATAATATTGTTTACTATTGTGGTGTCCTTTGCAGGGTAAATGCCAAATGGTTCTCAAAAATATTATGAGATAATTATTAGTTAGATATGAAATAATATGAGCATTCCAAAAAAGCTTTAAAAAAATCATTAAAAATAGGTTTAAAAAAAAATATTTATCACAAAAAAAGTATTAAAATTATTTATTCTATAATATATAATCTACTATATTCAATCGATTGAGCCAGCCATGTACGCAATATATATACGATATTGGAAAACACATTATTTGATATAAAAATAAAAATTAACATTTCAAAATATACGGTTATTTAGAACAAATTTTGAAAAAATGTACCAAAAATGACCCTATCTAGGAAAATAAAATGTCGTGCATGGTATAGCTATAGTATAATATTATAGTAGTATAGAATATTTGTAGCTGACATATAGCTTCGTTTTAGAAGAATAGAAAATTGACTCATAATACCATATATGTATACATTTTAAACGTGTACATATTATAACAATATCGTATGTATATATCGTCTCGGCTTTCGTTTTTATAAGAGCGCGAGCGAGTTTGGATTCCGCGAGGCTGATATTAATTTGTGTACACGCGTCGTCGCTCGTAATAATATATTTTACCGGTGTGCCATTATTATTATTATTATTATTATTATTATTATTACGACGATGCCCGCGGCAGTCGATAATATTATATTAATTGACAATTTCGTTGTTTTCTCGATAATAATAATATTGATAATAAACATTATTAATATAATATACGGCGCGCGCCCGCGTGTGTGTGTATACCGACGGCAGACCCGACGAGACCCGTTTGTGTGCACGTATTATTATTATTATTGTTGTTGTTGTTGTTGTTGTTGTTGTCGTGATATTATCACAACAAAGACGCGCGTATATAATAATATAATTATTATATACACACTCTCAATATTACGGAGGACTCGGTTTTCGCATACGTCGATTTCCCGCGGATGTTTACCCTAGCCGGTTTATTATTATTATTATTATTATTGAATCCGGTGGACTTTTTTTCCACCATAAAACAAGTTATGTTCGCAATCTTCGCTATCTATCTTCGTTCAATAATATCGCGGTACTATATAGCTGAATGCAAAATAGTAGAAAAAATATCAGCTGAATTAGGTACACTCGTCACTGCCCGGGCAGTTACAGTCAAACAAAATGAGAGGCTCGTTGAATAGTTATAAAAAAAAAATGTATATGACCTACATATAATAATAATAATAATAATAATTATAAACTATTACTAGTTATAATAATATATGCGCCATCATAATGATGTTTAAAAAAAACATAAGATCGAAAGTTATTTGACTTCGTCAGTTTTCATAATATATATTCATAGATATCGGGAAAACTGTAAATATTTCACACGTTAACAATCAAACGAGCATTTCAATTATAAAATTTATTTTATAAGCTATGTATTCATTGTAGAAATAAGGGGGAAGGTGTAACTATAGCCACTCTACAAAAGAACAAACACTCGCATTTATTAAAAAAAATCATGCGAATCGATCCAGTAAAACCTCAGATATATAAGGGCTTTAAAATTGCATGAAATTTATTTTCTTGAAATATTTTATAAAATATTTCACGAAACGTTCATGAAATATTTCGTTCACACGAAAAATAAAAATATACCAACAATTATAAAAATAATAAAAAAAAAAAAAAAAAAACAGAAAAAAAGGTTTTTTTTCAAATTACGCTCGTATAATTAGGGTGAGAGAAGAACAAGTTTACCTGTGTATGTATTGTATGAATACACAATTGTTTGTTATTAGTGATTAGTGCAATAGTGTTCGTGGCTTTTTGAAGACGGCCTAGACCGGCTAGACCTGATCAGTATATAATCAATAATCATATTGTACTTACCAATATACACTTGTGAATTATTAGCTTATATATATTAGTTTATTATCATTATATTAATTCACATTACATTACAATCTCTTCACTATATTATGTACTATAATAAAATTTAACCGTCCGAAGAAATCGCCTCTCGTCGGTCACTCCGCCGGTCGAGCGCGACGACGCGGGCGACACTTTTTCCAGTGTCCACTAAAAAATCAAAAACTTTTTCGTACGGTCGCTCCTCGACGAAGGGATTATGATTTTATAATAATATTGTAAGCGTAGTTTACACAATATAGTCATATTGTTATACGGATCAAACGCGTACCTGCAGATCACGGCACACCGTTCAGGTTTAGGGTCGATTAAAATAATATAACAATACCTACGGGCGCTGAACGATTTGACACAAAATTGACCCAAAATCCAACACGTTTGGGTACAAATAGACACAACGTTTGGACGGGCGCATGTAAATTCCGCCCAAAATTAACCACAGGTAAAATGAGGTACATGTAAATTCCGCCCGAAAAAATGTATGAGTAAGAAGTTCTTATTACTTAATTGAGTTTAAAAAAGTTTAAACTTTAAAGTTACTTTTTTTTTGTATTTTTCAATCAAATCCGCGGTATTATAGGTATAAAAAGTTTATATATAAAGAATACATTTAATACTTTCTGTTAATAAACAAATTTCTGAATGTGTCTTATTAATCATATTATTACTGACATAACATATATTAATCATTATAATTTATAAGTAGTTATTTAAATAAATATATATTTCACATATTATACAATTATAACATAAATCATATGATATAATCGTAAGAATAGTAATAATTATAAAAGTAAATATAATAATCATAATAATATTATTATAGTTAAATTAAATCATAATCAATAATTAGCACAATATATATATAAATCATATGTACATCATATAAAATTATTAAAAATCGTTAAATAGTAATAATTATATAATAATAAAGACGAGTCAAAATATAATCATTATCAATAATTAACACAATATATATATATATGTCACTCTAGGACGTGTACTGAACACAATTTATAATATTTCCATCTGTAATTTCCAATTATTAGATCCATAATATTGTAGTTAAAGCTGATAAAATATGACATGATTGACGATTGTCATCTGAGATACGATTATTCCGTGTGCGAACGTTCTGTGGCTTCCCAATACTATAATACGCGCCGCGTCGCGAAAAGTACGGTCGCGTCGTACAGTCGCGGAACGCTTAGTTTAAAAATATTTATTTTTTCGGGCGGAATTTACATGTACCTTTTTCAATTGGATATTTTCCCGAGCGGAATTTACCATAGACCTTGTTTTTACCTGTTCATTTCGGGCGGAATTTACCATCTCCCGTTTGGACACATAAAATAAAAGGTACTTTATAATTTTACCTGATAAATCAAAGAACGTTTGGGTACACTTTATAAACACGTGATCTAAAATAGTGGTATATACTCATTTACTTTATCTCCAACTCTCCAAGCCAATTAATGAATTGCAATTGCAGCTGATGCTGCTGCTGCTGCTGCTGCACAATAAATTCAAAGTTGACAACGATATAAAAAATTATCTATATGACATATTCTGTCCACTTTTTGATGGAAAAAATAAATAAATACCTATAGATAAGTAAATAAATAACATAAGATTTTAATAGAATGAACGACTAAATATTTTAACTTGATATTTTATTTTAATAAAATAATTAAAATACTAATAATAAACATTTTTGGAAGACTTTTAAGAGCCAACCAAAGTTACCCGACCTGGGTAGCACTTTTAATAGGCTCTAAAAAATAAAATGTAAAAGTATAAAAGTAAAAAATGTGCACCTAAACGTTGGTACCCAATTAATGTAGTATTATTTTAAAAATATTATGTTACCCAAACGTTGTATTGCTTTTTGGGGTCTGAAAAAAAGTGTACCTAAACGTGTGTTATTCCCAATCGTTCTCCCGAATCACAGGCAAAAACATCGTTTTGTGCCCAAACAAATATTATATTGTTATTATAGGTTGTACTACTGCAGCAGTCGCCGCAAATTAAATTTCATTGTAAAGGCCGCGGCGCAAAGGGGGGGGGGCGATAATCCGGTTTCGAATTATTGAGGTATATTATAATATAGGTACACGAGAAATAAACGAACGCGTAATACAATATCGTCGCATTATATACCGACCACCTATATATACCACGATATTATACGGCGACTAACCATCGCCGACAGTTACATTTAGAATTATTGATCGAATTCCCGACGAATTTGCGACCGTAATAATATAATGTAATTTAATTGTATTAATTACTATTGCAGCAGTCTCCGATCGAACGTTTATAAAATGTGTTCACGAAATAGCACATAAAAACCGTTAATGGGTAGTGTATTATATAATAATTGGTATAAACGAGTTCGTATACTCAATAATATCCACGAAACCAAAACATTGAAATATGTATGACATTATATTATAATTTATTGTCACCGAATAGGTTTGCAGTTTAAATAATATGATAAATTATTTAATAATAATCTGATCTACAAACTATATATACTATATAGGGCACCTGCGGGGCTTAACCATATTATTAATGCGTTAATATTAGCGCTGTGTATATAAGTGTTAGCAAATAAAGAAAATCACCTACATTTTGGATGTGTTACAATATATAGGTACTTTTGTGCGCGGTCAAAAGAGGTAAAGTCAAAACAGCAATGTTTTAAGCACGTTTGAAATACGGTTATCCGAAGATATTAAAATTCATTATATTTTAGAAATTTTAATTTATATTTATGATTGTTCGTGGTTTATTGTTTCGGATAGTATAGGCATATTGGAATATACAATATCGTTAATATAAGCTGTTTAAAATATTGTTTTAATCGATTTTAGTGACTTAACCTCACCACTCGTGGTATGACTTAATCCATTTGATCAAGTCTAAATTCTAAAAAATACCTGTTGTAACTATTATTGACTATTAATACGTAATTACATAATATAATATAATATTTTTTATTCTAGTAATTTATAACAAAAGAGATTATTTTAAATAAATGCAATCATAATAATAATATATATTTTTTAAACATCATTAATATACTTGAAATAGTTTTATTACAATAATAATTGTATTTGTATTTTGTATAAGTATACAATCAAAAAAAAGGTCGGCAAGTTGGTACCGCTCTGTAGTCAAGTAGGAGTCGAGTGGGTCACTTTCACGGGTGTGTTAAATCTGCATTTCAATGGTATACAAATCATTATAAACGATAAACGATTCCGAGCGAAGACGGTCTGCTTACATAAATATAATAAGTGTATTGATATTATTGCTAAAGAAAATAATTCGTTTTACTAAGGGTATATTAATAATACAGTAGATATACTAGCTTGAATTATTTTTTGAAAAAAACATTGTATTTGAAAATTACTACTTATACAACTATATAAAACAACGATAGTATATAGCAATATACCTATATCCGTAGTTGCTTTAAATAAATACAATTTGTTATTCTTAAAAAAGGCCGCAATCCGACCATTTTGTTTTATTTAACCTAGCCTTTTTTCCGGAAACCACATCCCGATATTTTTTTGATTGCTCTATTCTAAACGAAACTATAGTCGATCTAAAATTTTTATCAGGCACTTGGATCATCTATATTTTTTTTTACGCCTCTTTAAATTATTACTTATATACCAGCGCTAATAAAGATGATTAAAATTTTTGATTGGACAACTATGTCTTAAAATTATATATTATTGAAAAATAATTTTTTATTTGCATAATATTTGAGTAAAAATGACCATAAACTGTATATTTCTAAATAATAATTTGATTTCCCGCTCTGTTCGTATTGACAGGCAGAAATTTAAAATTTGAAATTCTAAAATCACATTTTGTCGTTCGATGACGGCAGGTAGCAGCGCACAGTGGGATGAAATCAATTCTAGCAAGCCAAAATTATTATTTTAGTAAAATTAATTTTTATTTATAAATAAAATAATTTTTTAAGGTAAATAGACTTTATAAACGTACACAACTTAAATCTAGGTCATTATCACTATTTTCACTACTATCACTTAATTCTTCGATAGATGATTTTATAGTCTCTATACATACCTTAGTATCTGACCATGGCAGCAGCGGCGTGCGGTCAGGACAAGCTAGGTAATAAATAATAATGTTAAACCTTTTACCTACTTAATTATTTATTGCTTTTTACCGGGCGCACGAGCCGCTTAAAAGTTTTAAATGACAATTATGCGACTTGTGCTAATGCTAACTTACGACTATTTATTAATTCGTATTTGAGTATTCGATTTATCAGGTTCCTCCGAAAGAAATGAAATGAATTTTTTTTCGTATAGGCGATTCCTATTTACAAGAAGCGCTCGTATTCTTTTTTGCCCTTTTTTGCATCGTTATTATAGGAATGGCAAAGGTCGCGGTAGAAGAGCATTTCCTCGTTTTTACGTGGCCGTCGAAAGCTATCTGTGCTGAGCGCTTATCGAATATATTTTGTACGCTTATTAAAACCGGAATTCCAATATTTCGCCTCTGCATTTTCGATTATTTTCATTTTAGACTGTAATTTTTACCAATAAAATACTTTTTTTTAGTTTCAAGTTGAAATTTTATTTTAGCTCAAATTTTAACTCAATATAAAATATCACCTGGTAGGTAAGTAGGTACTCGTTCCAAAATCCCGTTATAAATTTTCAAATTATTCAATTAAACTGTAACTGTAGGTATAATAGTATACCTACATATACTTCTACACGCATACGCATATTTTGTAAGCAGAAGTTTACTGATATTATTATATTGTATTTTTTTTTATACACAGTGTATATTTTGTAATTTTTTTTTTAGACGTTAAGAGCAGGTTTTTTTACCACACGATAAAGCATTTTTTTCGCATGTTTTTGAGTGCATAAAAATGTGTGCATATTAATTAACAATAACTTTTGCATATAAAAACCCGGGCCTTAATTATTACCATTTGACTGTACCTATATAATATCTACAGCAATATATTTTTTATTTCAGTGAAATTCAATATTTAGCCACCTGTTCTTGCAGGAAAATCTCACCTCGAAAATAATGATTATAATATATACGAGTATATATTATACATTAAATTATTAAATATTAATATTAATTTAAGCAACCGACACAAGTCATAAAGACCGGGATGATGTAAAATAACATTTCAATTAGTATTTTGCATTTTTCGACTTTTAATTGAAATAACATCAAATGCGGTAAACATGTAGGTACAATTAATATTAAAACGTATATAATTCGGTGAACTGCAGAGACCCCGGCTTGGGTTTGTACTTCGAAGGGCCTCGAGGCTCGACTCTCGATATAGTCGACTCATCGCTCATGTATTATAATATCCTTATTCCACTACAGCTGAAGCAATACTCTCTTGTAATATTTGTAAACATATAATTGGCTCGTGCCAAATGTACCCCCATTTGAAATATTGTTGATATTTTCCAACAACAACTGTACATGAAGTCATATGTAACTATAATATCACTGCATATTATGTTAAAATATATTATATCCATGTAATATATATATATATATATATATATTATGTTTAGTTGTTGTATAGTTATAATAATATAATATAATACGTTCCCTTTGATCTGACTTTTTGGAGTTGTGCAACGCACCAACACCGACCTATACAGACAGTGAGCCTTTCATGACCGTGTTTTTGTTTAGCAAACACACCGAAAGATCACGAGCAGATATATATATAGAGGCGATCCCAGCTGCAGAGATTTAATGCATTATATTAATATATCGTTTTTGCACAGATCCGTTGCCAATAATTCAAACGCCGACAAAGTGTGTGTTCGGGTCTCGTATTGATTTTTTTTTAACTGCGCATCCCTCCCATGTTATATAATATGTGGCAAACGCTGAACATAAAATTATAAATGAATAAGTTTCGTCCTCGCGACTGTAGACATTCTCTTCAATACACTGTATAGGTACATATTATAAATTGTATATTATATACATAAATAATTATATTTATTAAATATACCTTTTATTATGATATACCTTTTATTAATAAACATGCGTATGAAATGCGTTCGGTTCGCATGCTGAGCTCTAATAAGACGCTATTCACAGTGCTCGAATTGGGGAAAAATCAGGAGGTGGATGCAAAAGTGTAAGAAAAAAACGTCCGTATTTGTTTATTTAAATATTATGTCTGTCGGTAAGAATATAATTGGAAGGGTACGCATAAATAATTTCCAAAAAGAAGAGGGACTCACTGCCCCCGTCTCCACCCACAATAATTCAAGCACTATAGTGATCATGATAATAAATAATGGTATTATAAGACTTGAAAAATCTGAAATTCGTTTGCCGTGTGGCTCGAAGCCGTTCTCGAAGTTAGGCCATACGATTATAATCGCATTACAGGATTTAATTAATAATAATTGTATTTGTATTATTATTGTATATAGGTACACGACGATTAGTTCATTAGTGAGCACTTGTTGATAGAGAATTCGGAAAAACTGTTGCAATTGAATTATGTATACATAATATTACGTTATACTGTAGGGCTAGGATTTATATGCAATACAAAATGATAAAATATGCATTTTGATTTAATAAAAATATGCAAAAACATACAACAAAGAAAATATGTGATTAAATATGATACAAAAACTAAATTTTTAAATTCTAAAATATTAAAAATATTTCTATAAACTATTAATATTATTTAAAAGTATTACATGAAATTGGATGCGGTGCTTAAAATTTTCAAAAACAAAAGACCTTCTTTCAGACCTTAGTATGTTTTTATACTTGCTAAAACTGCGTTCGACATCACACGAAGTAATTTTTGAATTTTGAATTTTCCCACAAAGTTAGATTATTGTAATGAAAATCTTCATCCAGATTACCTAATTCCATTTTTACACTTTACACACCTACTATACCTATATAAATACTTGAGTAATTTTATTTTTTTATTTATAATATTCTATTTTTGTTTTTTTAACAACCAAATCAATAATATACCATAAAACATGCATTTTAGGTGTTTATTGTTAAAATGTGCAATAATATTATGCAAAATAAAATAACCACCATATTTTGCGGTTCATCGTGACGTAATTCGTGGACATTTCAAAGAAAAGTAGTAATCAGAAGTCGCAAAAAAAAATATGCCAATGCATATAAATCCTAGCCCTATGTTATACTCTAATATTAGTATGTGATTGTAGTCGACACAAAAGCGAATTGAATATTCTGCGGCGTTCCTGCTTATTCGCGCGGCACCGCCCACCACGCTATAGTTAATGTACCTATGTATATACCGCGGTCGTTGACTGAAATTACATCTATCTATAACCGTGGTATAGACACGGACTTTTATGTTATGACGCTGCTGGATAAGCAGCCCGCGATTCTTGTTTCCCCAAATAATTATCGGTTGGAAAATTGGGGCGCGTGTAAACTCCGCCACAAGTACCTACCTTTTTTTAGTGAAAACTCCGCCAGATAAAAAAATCAGGTAAAATTGGGTTCATGTAAACTCCGCCAGTGAAGAAAATCAAGTAGACGTATAAAATTAATATTAATATTTTCATAATAATAATTAATAATCGTTAGGTATCATAATCCAAAAATATGTAGTTATGTTATATATTATGTACACTAAAATGATGCGAAACAATTTGTAAATATTCCAAGTCTAATATTAACCCATCAGTATACTGTATACCTATTTATAGCATTCTGTAACACTGTCATTTTTTTTTTTTTGAATTTTTTTAGTTTATTTATTTGCGATATGCCATTTAATTTTATATAAGTTTGGGTTTGAAATTTGATAGGAACTTTACTAAAAATGTGAACATTAGGGTGACTTTTGAAAAATTAATTTTTTAGATGACTATGAAACTGGCGGAGTTTACATATTACCTATTCCAATTACAGGTAAGAAAAGAAAACTGGCAGAGCTTACATTAGACCTTTTGATTGCCTTTTTATCTAACCGGTATTTTGGCGGAGTTTACAATCGCCCGGAAATTGACATGGAAATGTAGGTAGGTAGGTCTTCGGTATTTTTCTAATTTACATATTATATTAAATAGTTTGTATAAATACTTTGTAATTCTTAAACATATTATTTTTTTTTACATTTTTTTTTTTTTGGCAGGTGACAAATAGAACGATGTTGCATTTGTGCGGGCCACCAAGAATAAAAAATAAATAAAGAAATAGATATAATATGGTGTATTTATTTGACACTCTCGTAGTCTTAGACGACACTGGTGATTTGAAAATTAAAAATATCAGGTACGTTTACATCCATTTTAAGTCGCCACAAAACAACATTTTTTACAACAAAGTTATATGTTATTTTATTTTTTAATCGTTTTAATTTAACACAAGTTTTCTCATAAGTTTTTTTTATTTTTAACAAAAAAAAAAAAATTTGCTGAAAAGTCAAACTAATTTTTAATGAGTGTTTGAAATTAGACATAGGCCTATTCACCCTTGAACTACCGATTTCTCTTGTAACGATTTTCTTATTTTCGTGAAATTAAATAAATTACTGAAATTGAGATATTTGAAATTTTCACCAAATGTTGAGGTTATTATTTCCTATACAGTATACCTACAATTATTAAAATATTTTGACTCTTCTCGAGCAAATAATAATTGTAGACATAAGAGGTTTTGGATAATTTTAGTTTTTATTTAGTTTTTTTCTATAAATATCGATTAAAAAATGTTCGCTGGGCCAAAAAAGTTACAATTTAAATACAAGTTTTCTCATTTGTTTTCAAAAAATAAATATAATAAAAAAAAAAAAAAAACAAAATTTAAATATGTCTTGAAAACAATCGTCATTTTTCTTTAAATATTATTATTCTGTTCCGACTTAATTATTTTTATACTTCCAAGTCCTCGGTACGTGTTCGGCCCAGACGGGACACGGTAAGGCCGTCACTGATATATACTTAAAACGTGCGTTCGGAATCTTTAAGAAGGTGCTCAAATTTGATTTCGACGTCGAAAATCACACTCGCAAGTTAGCAAACGAGTATTAACAACAAACGCGACTCTATATTTGTCGCCCGATGGAAATCTTTTGATATTTCCATCATGTAAATGTGTCCATCATTGTGCGAAAAGCTTTTGAAGTCTTTCTCGTATTCGCTTATACTTATTACTTATATGGCGCAGGCCACGTCACGAGATACCCCTTTGATATTTTCGCGAGTCACTCACCGTCCCGGGAGTTTTGGTATTTTTCGAATTCGTCTCCAGTGGTTGACCCGAGCCTTTGATGTTTTTTGTTCATTTGGCGTTACGCTGAACAATGTTCGTGAAAACCGCACACAAACACCATCATATGTATGAAACAGCATATACATATGACGTTGTCCCGTTTGACTGCGCGATAAGTTATAAAATCCCGTGGCATTTTGTCGTTTGAACGCAAAGAAATGGTGTACCGCGCCAAGGCCACACGATCCTTTGATATTTTGGAATGTTTTGGCGTTTTCTATAACACACGAGTTGTTTACCGTGTTTTCCACATTTTCCGCCCACCTGCGAGTTCCGCAATAATTATTATTATTGTGGCAATACTACCTACCTACGCGTTAACCGGTAAAAAAAAGTGGTCGTTTTCGTCGTATCCGTTCAGCTGTATACACTCGCCGCTTCTGCTATATATATTATATATTTTCGAATTGAGTCGCTATTTTAATCGACGATGGTCGTTTTAAACGATTTATTATATACTTTGTGAATAAAATATTATTACGAACTCGCCGTGGGCGAGCTTTAGAGGTTTGTTTAAATTTGTTCCGTAGTCATGCACATGAATAATTATTATAATTTGAGTGTCAATTATGTTTAAATTTCAAACAAAAACTTTGCGTGTATATAATCATTATTATAGCTGCAGACATCACCGATTGTCATATATGCAAATCGCTGTTCGATGTTATATATGTTATTCGAGCACTCGAGCGTGCACGTCGGTAGACTCATTTAAAGGGGTGGGGGGGGGGGAGTGACTAAAACTCGGTCTTTGCGTATAATATTTAATTGTTGACTAAATGTATATTATTATTAGTGATATGAGTTTATATTTTGTTTGAAAGGGACTTGGTACCCACAATATGCGTTGTCTAAGTGCGTTCTCGCAGGTGATATATTCGTATATACCTTAACCATGAGAAGTGCATAATATAGCAAATTTTACTTTCGGAATAATCCACACGTTCCTATATAATATGTTTATTTAAATATTATAAAATGAAATTTGAAGATAATACAATTATCGAGAGCCAAACTTTAAAATATTCACGACTTGAAAATGCACATTGCTTGTTTTAAAATTGAAATACCAAAAGAGCCTTTTCGGGAAAGAGGCCAAATCAATAATATTTGTCCATATAGGTGACCTTTATGTCTTATAACAGGTCAAATATTCCTCTTTTATAAAAATAACACATTGAATGAATTACTCTTAAAATAAAATGTGCTATACTATGAACTTTTTATGCTTATAAGGTATATATCACCTGAGAGAACGACGTCCTTTTCAAAGGTTACCTAATGATAAACAATTATTAAAATGCAACCATTTAATTTAAGTTCGAGGTCGGGACTGCAAAGTGCCTACTCATAAATCTTTATATTACTCCTTTGATACTTTTTAATATTATCTGTCGTAAAACTTGTTTACTATACATTGTAAAACTGTATTGACTGTAAGTAAGATATTTTTTTTATAAAAGAAAAACAACAAGAAAAACTACCATTTAATTTAGAGAGACAACAACTTTTAAAATATATAGCCGACTTAAAGCTGTCTAACAGGTTGCTTATATAGTTACACAGTTTATAGTTATCAGACATTTTATTATTGATTATAATGTTGGTGGGTAGAGGGGGTGGCGATTGTAAACTCAACCCGAAAAAAAAAAGTTATAAACGTCTATAGTAAACTTGGCCGGGTTTTTTTTTCAGGAAAAAAAGATTGACATGTTTGTACTCAGTTCGAGTACAAATAATAATATGCTCATATTATCTCATATCTAATTAATAATTATCTTATAATATTTTTGAGAACCATTTGACATTACTCAAAGGACACCACAAGTAGGCAATTGTTATTATGCTCCACAAATTATTTTGTTTTATTTTGATTTTCATATTATTAAAAAGTATATGAAAAATTATTAAATCATAATATTAAATTATATGAATGTAAAAATGGAAGTAAAATTTATTTTTTAAGTAGAAATACGTGTATTTGACGTATTTACAAACTGATATTTCTTTATTTTTATAATTTTTAATCGTGATGTCTAACAATTATTTTATTTTTATTTTTGTAATTTTGGAATTGAAATGGTTCATGATAAACTTGATTTTAATATAGGTTTTGGTTTGAAATTGTTTTTATTTTGTTATGGTATACAGATTACAGGGTGCCCCAGGTCTATTTGACTAATGCAATCAATTTTTTTCTATTCAATATTTTTAAGTTTTTTTTTTTTTGTGATGATTTGTAGAGATCTGCGCTATAATTTGTACATCTTATATTTTTTTTTTTTTTTTTACAACAAAAATAAATAATTTAAATTTTTTATTTAATACTTTTCTAATAATCTAAGATAGCTATTTCATAAATAAGTATTTAAAAACCATTAAGGCGTTTAAAACTTTTAATTTGGTTAAGTCGTTAATTTTTAAACAATTTTCAAAGTGTGTTAAAATTCAAAATTATTTCTTGCTAATCACTGTTACTGCTGTAAAAGTTATTGTATTAGTCAAATAGACCTGGGACACCCTGTATATATTTTTATATAGGTTTACGTTTATCGGACCGAGTTTATAATCAATCTATTTTATAACCGGAAAATTCGGAAAAAAATCATTACCTATACGTAATAATTTAATAGTTATTACGATGAACGAATGTCCTATATCCATTAATAATTCAAATACAATTGTATTAATATTAACGTATAATAAAAACAACAATAAAGTTAAGAAAATTGACTTTTACTAATTTTTTTAACAAAAAAAAAAAAAAACTAATTTTTGTTTAAGCTATTTTGTGCAATGCAATAGGTAATAATATGTGTACATGTGAAAAAAAATATGATATATTTTTCATTAAAATATTTTAATTTATGATTTTATTGATTTTTCAGAATAATTATACCAGGAACCGGTTACATTCACGAGTAAAATTAATACCCATTTTGTTCATAATTAATAATAATATTTATTTTAAAAATAATTTTTTTTCGTTCATCTAATAAGTACATATTTTGGTCATTTTATAAGTTCATTTTTTAGTGTTTTCAGGCCATTTTTGCATTTTTTTTTAGTGCAATTTTGTGTATTTTTTAGGTCAGTAAAATCCTAGCTCTACCGCCTCTACCTATTATACATAAAACAGTATACCGAAATATAATATAATAATTTACTCTTAATCTATGTCCATTGGATTTTAATCTCGCCCCGGGCGGAGTTTTCTGTTCTTCGACATCGTCGCTGATGTACCTAGCGATAGATTGAAAATAAAGAAAAATCTGTACATTATTTTTTTATTTTACCATCGTCGCGATACTGACGTTTGATTTTCTCGCCGTAATTCGGGTTTATAATATTATTATCGTCGCTGCGGCGAACTCTCCCGCGGGCCCCGCGTCAGCCCGAGCGCCACCGGCGTATACAATAAATAAGACGACCATTTCACTTCGAATCAATTCGCCGTGTTTAAAACACACAACAGAGCTGTCATAAACTTTTGAGAGGCGGCGGCGGCGGTAAAATATTATTATTACATCGTTATTTATTATATTATTATTATATTATACACGCGGCTCTCCGCCGTTAAACAACTCCAGCCCAATCGTCGGGTGCGTCCTACGCTTTCGCTCGCGCGCGCTCGATGGTAAAAGGTAACCGCGTGTTTACGGTATAGAAAATCAAAACGCAATAATAATAATAATTATTATTATTATTATTATTATTATTATTATTATTATTATTATGTTATTGTACTTCGGGGGGAATTGAAACGCCGAAACGCGACGATTGGCGACAGCGCAGCGGGGTTAATTAAAACGTCGAGAACACGGCGCCAAAAGTTATAATATGCATTGAAACGTCACGAAAACACGCCGTCGAGCATGAGCCAAGACGTAGGTACATAATATACAGAATATTATATCGTCAGAAAAATGATTAAAACATATTATTATAAGAAGGGTCCTCGTGATTAACAGCGCCGTGCACCGCTGCAGCCCGCACGGTTATATGACTTGTAATTAAAACGCTCAGCCGCGTACATTATAATATTATTATGATGCCTTCGAGCCAAAGTCGAATTATTAATATTGAGCGCAACAAAGTAACCGAGTGCTTTAGAAAATATTTAAATCCGCGATCCACGACGAAGTCGATTGTTTTTCAAAAATTATCCGAAGCGACTTCGCGGCTGCGGCGTATATTTTCATTGCTCGACCATACGCAGCCCGTCTCTGGCATTCCTATTTATTCGAGGGATGTCAAATTTATTGACCAAGACACCGTGTGTTTGTCGTGTGAAATATTATAATATGCGGGTTTAGTTCAGTACCGCGTATTATATTTTATGCCGAGAAAAAAAAAATGGTCATGATTTGGATAGATGTTCGTTGTGCGATCATATCGTGTTGTTATCGTAGTGTTGTTGTAATACAACCATAGTATCCGGTCGGACATGTACGTGGGCGTTTGTCTTCGGCGAACTATTCACACCACGAAAAACGCCTCCCCCCCCACCCAGACGTCCGATTTGGGAGTCGTCACTAGAACGAGGGGGGGTAGCAATAATTTATTGTTAAGAATGCGTTTATATAGTGATCGCGGGACGAATCTTTATTCCAGACCTTTGTCCCGGAGGGTAAAAATAATACAGAATGTTCGCCGTTCCCGTACATACGAGCTATATTTCCTCGTATACATACAGAGCTATTGTCCACTATAAAGGACCACCGACCGAGCGAGGTCGTTCACTGACTAGCACCGACCGCGTACAAAACCGAACACATGTTCTCCGAGAATGATGTAGAATACAGTGAAGACGTGCGGCATGGAAATAAAATACAAACAAAATACTATGACCTCTACATTATAATACACTTATATATTCGATAGGCGTATAAAAAGAAAACACGTCGTATACTGCACTACAGCTTAATATTTATATCGATAACATATATTATATAGTTTTTAGGTTATCGGTGTATAGAGAAAATGTTATGCGCTTTTGGATCAATCGTAAGAAAATAATATGTCACGTGCAAATTTAAAACTATTATGCCAATAATGTTTTCAAAGGTTATGTTCAAATTTAAAAAGAAGTACAAATAATATAAAACAAACATTGCAGTGTTCTCTGCAGTAAACGGTTGCGCCGAGGTCTTCTAAAATCAAATGTTTAACTGTATAAATGCACTTTAGTCGTTCGGCTACCGTCTCACACATACCTACGCATAATCAATTGCCCCGAGGGGCCTCGCTACCATCATTATTTAAGGGGCGACATTTAGGCAATTTCTAATCTTGTCATTGCCGACCGGGATCTATGTGTTAGTTGTAAATGATTTAATGTGTGAGTGAAATTAAATGCGGGTATCCTCACTCGTACGCGCATGCACATGTCAATAACTCGATAACCATATCAATTTCACTACACGAATTTTACCAAAACATTCATTGGTTTTGACAAAATTAAAGTTAGTTAACGTTGTCTGATTTTGATACTGAACAAATATTTGAATTCAGCAGAAAAATGTCTTTAGATCGCACGAAACATTTTCTATTTTTAATATTAATTTTTATTTTAATTATGAATCGAAAAAGTTGATATTTTCAAGTTTTCAATTACAGTTTACAATAATATTAACGTTAACTAACTTTAATTTTGTCAATACTTTAGGTCTTTCCAGCTAAAATTGAAGGCAGTAGCGAGGCCCCTTAAAGTGTTTTAATGCTAATCAGTAAATAAAATAAAAATTAGAAGATTATTAGACTTTCGTTATGATATATAGCTGTGTAAATAAGTTTCATTTATCACATTTACAAATGTCATCATCACTCGCCTTCCGTTATACAACAGTAGACGCGTAAACATCGGGTAGAAGTGTAAATACAACTACCAGAAAATGTGCCAAAGCGGAGTAATTTACATATAGAAAAATATAATTTATTGTTCAAAATGACTCTATATTTGTATACAGATAATATTCCGTCTGATATTGCAGGTTATCGTTCGTTTTTGTTTATCTCTCTGCTCTAGTCATAAATAAAACACGATAATAATAATCCCTAATAATGGCTTATATAACCTCGGTGAATCGATAAAATATACATTGCGTCATATCTCAGGAATAGTAAATAATATTATAATAATCCCCATGCCGTGTGTTTGTTCGTCCTCGCAGACACCCACGAGGCTATAAAATTATATACCCACGTTAAATCGATTAGACATAATATATAATAATATATTATACTAAAATTCGACTTGTATAGACGTTCGAGTTATCGAGGTTCCACGCATGCATCATATATTGGCGCCAAAAGTCGGCCATCGGCAGATGTCACATATTAAATGGGGACGCATGTCGCAGTTGTATAATACTGTTTACACGTTTTATTATATTGAAATTTTATACCCTGCAAGTAGGACTAGGGTTATTATTATTTTTTTTTTTTTTTTAGTGCCTGCGGGCGGGCGTATCGACTCGAAACGAAATTAACACGTGGTTTTCGAAAAATACATATCGGATCACCTGCAGATTGGGCAATCATCTGCACTTACGAGCGGGATAATCGAGAGCCCGTATATAGATATATATTGTATCGATTCGACGTTGTGACTATAATACCTACATGACGATATTATGTGACGCTACGGACGCCGCGGTACCGGCCACGTCATTATTATTTTATTTTTTTTTTTTTTTACAAATGTCGGCTTCATTCGATTTTTTTTTATTGCGAAAAAATTTTAGGTTCGTCGTTTTCAGAATGATTCAAAAAAAAAAACAAAAAAAAATTACTAGATTTCGTCCGGAGTCCGGATCTCATTCTTACGGCACGCATTTTATTATAATGAAACGTGTTCGCGTCCGCTTCGCTGCAGTGCGCGACCATATTGTGACCTGCACGACCACGGGTGTGTGCGATTCGTCCCGGCACAGCGCGAGGCGTGTACATATAACACGACGTCGAGTCGCGATGTCCGTCTTCGGCTGTTAAATAAATATATTATATTGTGAACGATGCACGAGAGACCTTTATTATTCGTGGGCTCTTCTTTCGGCGAGATAATCCTCTCTGTACATAATATATAAGGCGTTGTCGAAGCCGCGTGTAGTCGACAGTTCGACGTGAAAGGGACGATTATTGGGGAAAAAAGATAATATAGTTTACCCGCCAACACGCGTCATCTCGATTTTAAGGTCGAAAAGAGGGCAAAAGGACATCGCCAAGGGTGGCCGGCGGGGGTAGGTACGTTTTTACTGCAGCGACCGTTCAAATATAATATTTCCCAATATAATATTATATTTATAATATTTTTTAAAATATAATACCGTGATTGTATAGGTATAGCTGGTATATCGCACGTTTAATGTATGAAAATAAAATATCCCGTTTTTTATATCCACACACGGCTTTTGATTAAATTATATTTTTAAGATTATCGCGGAACTATACGCGACACCGCAATTGCTTGACACGTTGATTACTTACGAGCGTATTATATATTAACTTCATGATCATGGGGCATTACACTTAATCGAACACGTTTTCACGCGTGGAAAAATAATTGCTATGTTCTTTCGGTACCGCTTTTCTTTGCAAGCAGACGTTTTTATGTTCAAATCAAAAAAATAAACACGCCGTTCCCTCGGTTAAGCGACAAACATCTGAGCGCGCTTTTACCGAATACGCAGATGAAAACAAAAACAAACAGTGGACAATTTATTTCTCAGAAACAGTGCTAAACATCATCTGTACGGGCGCACTTTTTTACTCTTATATAATAATATGCATACGAATGTTTTTCACTCGAAGCAATTTCATAACGACAATATTGTTTAAACAATTTTCCTCAATACACCTATTTTGTTCAAAAATAGTAAATAAAGTCAACACCGAAGGCTAAAACTCACACGATGGTTTTGATATCGTTACTTATATTAAATTAATATTGTATATTCAATCATTGTTATTTAAAATACGTGTATATTAGTTCGATAAACATTTCTGGGGGAAAAAAATGATTAGCGTTAGTATAAAGTTTTCCGGCGCGCCGTTCTCGAGCAATTACAATTATTACAATATTTATTATTTGTACATAGTAACATCCCTCCCTCCGCCACCAAACGAATAAACCTAAATTATTGCATTTTCTTTTCTCTTTTTTTTTTAAATCCGCAGTGTACACAACAAAGACATTGCAAATTAATAATTTCATGAATAACGCGTCAGACCACAGTAGTCTACAAGTTGTATAATGTTTATTTTAATATATAATATTATGGAATATGAAAATATCAATCAAATACGAACATGATAATTGATAAAAATCGAAGACTTGTGTGTTTTGTTGTATATTGTGTATATATACGACAGCAAGAATAACCGCGATGGCGGGAAAAACCGCAGTAAATTATTTAAACAAGTCAAGACTACGCACAACGCGTGTATAATAATTACTTATTATGTTTTTACACACTATTTGTTTTATCATAAAAAGTTCTTTCTATTTTTTATCGCACTGTTTCGCTGTCGAAAGTTAACATTTATTTCATTATGTGGGTACAGCGCGCACCAGGAACTCAAGACGAATAATAATAATGACGTGATATTAACGGGCGCAAACAATAAATTATTATATTTATACTGCGACCTTTTTTTTATACAACCTATCGTCGTACATACATATTAATATTATCATTAGGGCAGAGGACTTGTAGCATTTGCATATTTATTTTGCACAGTCACAAAAATAGCAGAGTGCGAAACAAAATATGCATTTCATGCTTCCACAAACCTAGTTTTGAAATTTTATTGTGCATATAAATGCATATTTCGTGTTTTTTTGGTTTTTAGGGCATATTTTAAATTTTTTCGGTTTTTAGGGCAAATTTCTTCTATTTTATACTTTAAGATGCATATTTTAAACAATTTATAGTTTTACCAATATTTTTTTGTCGACGTTTTTATTTATTTATCCACACAACCAAAATAACGTTGATATTATCGACGAGATTTCTCAATATTTGCCGATCAGAGGCCGCCATTTGTCGGGTTATTAATAAAATAAAATTTATTCATCAAAATATTGAGTACCAACAGGAAAATTCTTATTTTTTGTTCAAAAATATTCACTTTAGAATGCATATTTTTTATATTTAAATGCATGTTTGGTGACTTTTTAGAGCTACAAGTCCTCTGCCCTAATTATCATATAGCCACGATTGATCGCGTTGCCTATTTTTTATGCATAATTAGTGTTGTAAATTATAGACTATATATTATTGTATAATATCTTCGCAATAGTACATAATTGTTATTTTTTGGTTATCTTAGGTTCGAATTTGAAGTATCAATGGTGCAATACGCACAATCCGAAAAACATTTAAAATTATCCACTAACACTCCGTCATTAAAATAATTGGTAATTTTGATATTGTATTTTTTAATTTTTTATTTGTTCCGTTTAAATGTATGTATGCTTAAAAATTGTATAATTAATATTCACTGCTTATATAAAATAGTACAAGATGGTTTTCCAGATATTTAACCGTTTAAACTATTTTAAATCAACCGCGAAACCTTGTAAGTTATACCTACCCGTTAAATCAAAAGATAAGCATTTATTGTAAAAAAACACATTACTGACAAATCTGTTTATTTTACCGTCTCTTCATACCTATATTCACTCCCCGTCGAAGGGTCGCGCGGCGGCCACCAAATATATATATTTGAAATCGATATTGTGCAGCTGCGCAGCAGTGGTCGACTGGCAAACAAAACGAACTCATTGTTCGTAATGATGTTTTTAAAATTATTTAAATGTGTGTTTCAGCGTGTAAGACTGATAAATACCACACAGAGTTGAAAATTTGTTTTATTTTAATAATATGTATTGATTATGTTTACATCAAAAATAATATGCCATTGATGATGCGAACACTTCTTATGTGTGACCAGCCGATAAACGTACCGAATGTATTTACACACACCGAAGATCATAATATGTCACGCGAACATTAAAATAAACACACTTATTGTTTTTACAATAAACACTGTATATTATAATATTATAATAAATATTAATAATGTAAAACTCTAAAAATGTATTGAGTTTAAAGGTTAGTAATAGTTATACCTATAATTGTTCGAAAGATATTATTATTGTACGTGTATTGTAGTGTTTTGTAGTGTTTGGTTTTAAAGGGCGTTTGGTCAGACTTTTAAAACAATAGCCCCGTTTTAGTTCATTTCTACCAAGCACTTAAAGTGTTATATTTTTTCATAATGGTGGTAACAGGTAGTTTATTTAACTTTCAGCCCGTAGAATTGAAAGAGAAACCCTCTTTACTTTGCAACTCCATAAATACTATATAGTGTTGGACACAAACGTATAACATTATTGTTATACTTGGCCTACTGGATTTTCGTTTCCCAAACAACGATTTACTAGAAAACATTGTTGTTTAACGATCGGTGTGCATAGCGTTTGACTGAAACACCTATTCGTTTTCTCGCACGGTACGTTTAAAATGCAGAAAATAAATTACTGTTTAGGTAAATCAAAACAGATTTTGTCGAACAGCAAAACTCGCGTACAGTAGTTTTATATTATAATATTGTTTGAGCAGAGGCTCAGAGAACCACAAGTGATTATAAAACGGTTATAGACATGTGTAAATGTAGGTATAACACGCATAATAAGATTCATTATTCTATTAGGTAACAATAGTTTTTATTTTTTTATAACTTTTACACGCGATTACAAACAAAATAATTCGTTCGGATATTAATGTGTTCATGTAAAAATATAATTACTTTTTAATAGTAATAATACCTATGAGATTATTGACCATATTTTGTTATGACCGTATATGTAAACTGCGGCAAAATAAACCTTTTTCTAAAAGTCGATAATATGTAAACTGCGGAAAAAAAACAGATAAGATATACATTATACAAACTGAGGCAATTTATTTTATATACCTTCTATATAATATGTATACTAAATATCATATATACACCTATAATACCTATATGTTTAATTATTATTTGTCTTGCGTACAAATCGGTAAGGTAAATCCAATTAATGTATTTTTAAGTTTGAACGAAACACATCGGTAATATCGGTTCCTTTACTTTATAGTTTATATTCGAGTTAACACATATATTATAGAGAAGAAGGGTATACCTAATGCAAAAAAGAAATAAAGCGACAACGCAAAAATACAAATTATTATTACCGAACAGCGACAAATGAAAGGAGATGGACGAATTTCAAGATGTGGATTTTTAAAAAAAGAGTATGTCTTAAGATCGATTTGTTATGTATGTGTATTATGTATTATACTCGGCGTCCGCTGTCCACAAAATATCATATCATATTTTGGTTTAAACACTTGTTTAAAACATATTTAAAACATCTAAATTAATCAAACATGGTTTTGTTTAGAACAAATGATTTAAATATCATAAAAAAAACAGTTGTTTAAAACAGAAAAATATCAGATGAATTGACAATTCTATCTTATATATTTTATTATTGTTATAAATTGAAATAACATTTCATAACAAATCGTGTAAACAATATAAAATTACAAAAGAATAAATAACATATTAATTAATAATTAACAATTAGTTGTACTCCAACATTAATAAAAAAAAAAAAATATATATAAATTAATATCAACTAGATAGGTAACATAATATTTAAACATCACAATAGTATTAATTATTTGTAAACTTTTAAATACAGAGACTAATTTGGAAGGTTTCTCGATTCCTAACCGGTTTCTTAGTTTTGCATAAACTATACCACAAGTTGAAAATATTGTTTCTATGCCAGCTGATGAAGTACATGATGTGAACAGTTGCTTAACCATATCATTCATTTCCTTGGTTAAGTTTTTTTCCAATGCTGTCCACCATGTCAGTGGTTTAATTTTTAAAACAACATTTTCATCGAACAGGTAAGATTTGAAAGGAAATCCCTGTGCTTGAATGTGCTTGACGACTTCAGCCATAATTTCTTGATGGTACATACTTACATAATTCATAGTACTATCCAATTGTTCCTCGGTTAATTTAGCACCAACATACCGAGAGTCCAGAATAAAGGCTAAAAAATTGGTACCCACTCGTTGCCATTTCAAAACGATTTGTAAAAAACTTCAACATTTCTGCACTACACACTTCATTTTCAAAAAAAGTTTTCAAATCTAACCAAATATGATAAGGCCGATCACCAGAAAAACCCACAATTATATAAATATAAATTAATAATATAAGTTCTATACTAGTTACTACTTAGTACTTACTAGTACATAATTGGTACTTTGCAATCTATCAGTTTATCATCAATTATTAACAACCACGATTAATATTATGTCTCATGTCTGAAAACGTGGTTTAATTATAAATTAATACATTTTTTTTAAAAATAAATTACATATTATTTTGTTTTAAACTCGATGAAATCATGTTTAAAACAGTTGAAAAAAATCATTTTAAAAAGAACACGTTTTAAACGATTAAAACAGTTTTTTTGACTTTTTTAAAATAATCATGTTTTTTATCGACTCTGCAAAATATGTTACGTATAAATAATAATGTCTTTATGGGCGTATTATTGTTTGATTGTTTATAGACTCACTGTTTCAATATTTACATAATAATATAATATGTGGTTATTCAGTAGGAATTTGTAGGTGGTGGCGACACTCGGTCGCGGCTTTGCAGTTTCGGCGCGGATCATATTATAGGCGTGCGCAGGATTTTGTTGTGTCGGGCGCAGCATACATACTTTTTGACCGGCTCCAATACGAACGACAAGCGGCCAACTCTTTTTCCTTGATGTAGCCCCCTCCCCCTCCCCACTCCCAAAATTCGGTTCGCAATTGAATAATGATCCCCAACAATATCGGCTACCCGCAAATCAGGCACGACGATCGACGCTGCAATTTTTGCGCGATATATCGATAATGTTCAGTCGCAAATGTACGGTTCCTGTTTTAGCTATCATATATACCTATATTATGTATGCCGATCATAACTACTATACCGATTGAGCAAAATGACAATCAATCTTTAGAATACAAAAAATATAAAAAATATCATTCACATTGTTTCTTTTCCTTCTTTATTGTCCTCATTCTACCCCAGTCTATCCTAGGGTTGCCATTCGTCCCGATTTCGCCGGGACACTACCGGTTTTCACTACACAGTCCCGATATTTTTTAACTCCCGGCCGGGACATGGATATGTACCGGTTTCTTAAAATTTGTAGAATTTGCATTTGCATTGCCCGGATCTAACGCTACAGCGGAGAGAATATTTTCATTAATTAATAGTCGTTGGACAAAGTCACGAGGTAATTTATGTATCAAAAGTGTAGAAGCTTCTTTAGTTATTAAGACAAATTTGGAAAATAAGCCCTGCCAACAATTCTATGAAGAAATTACGAAAAAGAAAGATCTGCTCATTCGAGTTCATAAAACTGCAAAATATTCATCCACAAATCAAAAACCAATAACAGAAGCTTCTGGATCTCAAATATCAAGAGATTCGGAAAATTAAGAGTTTGATGAAATCGACGATGATTGATGATGCGCATACATTAACAAAAAACATATTAGTAAATAAGTAAGATTTCAGTGAATATTAATATAAATTTAAAATAACTTTTTAATTTAAGTATTATAAATAATTTTAAATTGTATATATATATACATAAGAGAATAATAACTATACCTACTACCTATATTATTACTTTTTGTTGTATTTCTAACAATAAAATAATAAATATAAAATAAAATAATGGATATTATTATTTCAATATCAAAAAAAAAAATGGTTATACAACATGTTGTCCCGGTTTGGTGATTTTAAAATCCGGCAACCCTAGACTCTATCCACGCCTTTCTTTCTTTTTCACTCACTCACTCGCGGCGTATGTACCGTTCAAAAGAAAATTCACTTCCCGCACTGGTACCACACGCACACACACACTTTTTATACAAAAAAAGTTATTCAAGTTTTAAATAAACCATTTTTTTTTCATTTTTTAACAATAAGAACTTTTTTGTATATATGATATCGAAAAAATTAAAACGAAGTTGCACAGTGAACGTTCTCCTCTTTAAAGTGCGAAATTTTGGTTTCTTAGTTATAATTGTAGCCTTCTCGGTTCTTTCCCCGCGCGAAACAGTTTTTGTTATGTTGTACGTTTGTAAGGCAGATACAACACACGCGGGTATAACGTCCTCTTAAGCACAGGCCGACGTCCCGACGTTTTTCATGTACGGATCTATAATTCTGATTTCACTCACTTACGCACCTCATATTGGGTCCGCAATCCACCGCAGGTGGTTTGCCTACCTGATAATATACTGCTGGCATATTGTCCGTGATATCTAATGCAGTGGATTGCCTACCTAGGTGGTTTAGATACATGTAAATCACTTCGGGTTAATGTTAACTTAATATTATTGGCTCAGGCAACGCCGGGCATGACTAAATTCAAAATTGAATATTGTTGTAACCATATTAGTTAGTATAATATTTTAACCTTTATATTATAAAATAAAACATATTATTCGTATAGAGTGTGCATTATTAATTTTTTTTAATCGGCAACGAAGAGCATAAAAACCATTTTGCACTCAACAATGTTATTACTTATAATATTCTAAAATAATATTGTAAATATGAAAAAAAAAATACACACGGGCGAAGCCGGGTAACGCAGCTAGTATAATGTAATATATGTATGTGTTACGGTGCGGGTGGACAAATGTGATACAATATGCCCAGACGGGTGATCTACTTTTCCGCCAAAATCGACCTTTCCTTTTACCGCCAGTACAATAATATTATATAATATTTTCTCTTTCAGTTTGAATATTTTGGTAACCCATGAAAACACGCGGAGTTATTGATATAATTGGCAATGATTTTTAAAATTACAAAAATAATTAGGTAATCAATTATTAATTAAATATATTATATTTAAAAAGAAAATCACATTTGAGTGATACTTAAAATAATTGCAATCATAGATTATTGTACAATGTTGTTACAAGTCAAAATTACGACATTTTTTATTTCTTATAGTTATATGCTATATTGATTTGACAAATGTACCTATACCTATCAAAATATCACTCCCCTTTTAAAAATACGTAAAATGTACGTACCTAAGTATATGATATAATATCTAAATTCTTACAATCAGGGGTTACCAAAATATACAATGTCCGCCCAGACATTGTACCCAATGTCTATAATAAATGTCTAATATTCACATTGCCCACACCAGTTTTAGCATTGTATGCGTAATGACTATAGTCTATATCGGAATTAAATATGTATTATTTACTTTGTCCGAATATCTTACTATTTTAAAGTATTATATTTCATAATTTCTTTTATAGGCACTGCGTCCTACGGGTTACGATAACTCTTATCAATAGTGTCATTAGTGGCTGATAATAATTGTTGAGTGTTGATGAAGTACCAGCTGGTATTCAGTTGTCGCTAAGAAAAGTACCTAGCTAGGTTGTTTTCAAATCTATAGGAGGCCAAGGCTATGACCTCTGCACTTGTGGTCAAAAATGCGAAACAATTAAATGCGTTACGTAAAGGTGCTGGAATTTCGTGCAACTCTAAATGCCACAATGGTAATACTTGTAAAAATAAATAGTTTCAATATTTTAATAAAAATGAATATACCTAATTAATAAAATATTCTCCGCATTCTGTTTACTAATCAATAATCTCTTAAAAACTTATTAAATACAATTATATTATAATGTTCGTCATAATATTTGGTCACTCGGCACTTGCAGTACTGGCCGTTGTATACGCAATGTCATCTGGTTCGTGTGAATTATGATTATCTACGTGGCTTGAATAACTCGGACCTTGTAGACTTTGTCCGATCGCTGTTTACAATGGCCGTTTATCCGTCTGGACCGTAACATATATGTACGCACCCACTGCCTAAACCTTATAATGTTAGGTTATCTACTTACTTATTCGTGAAATTTAAAAAACAGTTTATACGATTTATTATATACGATTACCTGATTATTATTACTAATATGTTGCAGGATTCGTAATATACAGGGTGTCCCAGGTCTATTTGACTAATGCAATAACTTTTTTTTCTATTCAATATTTTTAATATTTTTCTAATAATCCAAGATAGCTATTTCATAAATAAGTATTTAAAAACCATTTTGGCGTTTAAAACTTTTAATTTGTTTAAGTCGTTAATTTTTAAACAATTTTCAAAGTGTGTTAAGATTCAAAATTATTTCTTGCTAATCACAGTTACTGCTGTAAAAGTTATTGCATTAGTCAAATAGACCTGGGACACCCTGTATATGAGTCGAAGTAAAATAATAATAAAACAATTAATATTTACCAACATTTATCAATATATACGAGAAGGGTCACCTTGCGGGTAACTATATAGATTATAGACTATCGTGTAATAATATCGTCTACGCATCATTTGTATACTAGATTATGTGACTTTTAATGATTTATACATTATTAATTAGTATTTAGTAATATTACCTATTAAACGTGTAATTATCATAATAATTCGTAATAATACCTGCAATTCGATTCATCGCATAATATTGTTAACTATAATACTGAGCGGCCAATGGTATGACAAGTTTTAGCGTCAGTCTTATATGTTATAGTTTGGTGGAAATCGGTATAATGTGTAGTTCATTTTTAAGCGCACACACATATTAATCGATATCTTATATCACGAAAACTAATGATTTTTTTTTTATTAGGGTTGGTCACCCATCCGGGAACTACTAAGTTGCGGGCGCTGCTTACTCCCAGTCTCGTACAGTAACTACAGGTAGCAACCAAGACTAATGTCGGTAAAGGACTTAGTAGAGAGACACGTGTCATCCGCTGTGTCGTTTTCACCTTACACAAACGTCGTACAGGTACAACACAATATATACATTTTTTGTTTAGCAGCGGTTAAAATTTCTTGCTGTAAATCTTAACTGCAGGCACTCGGTGAATCGATCTTTATTATTATCAAACTGTTATTCGAGTAGTATACTCTAGCTTCACCTCTGCACCTCACCACGCCTTGGCAGCATCGCTCGCTTAAATGATCGGAGCGGTGGTGGCTGGGCAAGAGTTCCCGCTCCGATCTGCAGCGACGTGGCGAGGCGTCAGAGATAAGAACTTAATTATTATTTGTCTTTTCACGTCAGTTTTTTTGAATAATTTTATTTTAAAGCGATATAGGTATATAATATATGAGACGTGATCGTTTGAAAAACTGCTGATATATTATCTCGCTTTAAAATCGAAATACCGAAAAAAAAACCGGCGTAAAAACCAATTCAGTTTTTGTGTAGACTTTCAATATTTTGAAAATCAAAATTATTATCAACTTACACCAAATATTGAAGCTCTGACAACGCAAACTCGAAACCGCTCAACGCACAGTTGACGCAAATCTGCCAAGTTTTACGTTCGTATAAGGCGTACACGACATATTATAACAATATAATAAAATAATATGTTTAGTTTTAATATAATTATCAGGGTGTGGCGTCCTCTCTTGTGCGTGCACCGACACTGTGCGGTGATAGGTAATGGGCGGAGATCGTCACTCGTTTCATAAAATACGGGGGAGGGGGAGCATTCGGCTATATAGGTAATTCTGTGGTTTTATGTTTTTTTTTTTTTTAATAAAAACAACGTCGGCGTGTATAAAAAGTAAAAAAATTAACAAACACGATGAGAACGCATTTAGTCGCATTGATGTAGAGAGGCATTTAAATGCGTATTTCTACTGACCTGTTTGAACAAATTTAAATGACAAGAATCGCAGTTCAATACTCCCTATTATAGAACTATAAAAACTGTATTGTTTTTAAATGTTCGTTAAGAAAAAAAATCCCTCTATCGGTCTTTGTAACCGACGTAATCTAAGAACAATAAAAAATAGGTATTTCGCTTAAACCAGCTACCTCTGGCCTTTATCATAACAATTAGTTGGGCTTACTCATATATTCTGCAGCAACCAGACGACGCTGCAAACGTTTAATGCGACTGATGTTAAGCCATAATGCATACCTATAACTATTATCGTTGTTAAATATTTTATCACACTCGATTATTAAAAATCATACGAAAATATGAACAGTTAAATTATTAAAAAATATTACGGTGGAATGGCGTATAGTTACACTCGCCGTTACTAATGCGTGCTCGCGATGTGGAATGGGAGAGGTGAAAACTAAAACAACAGTACAATCGTGTATATTTATCGAAGTAGCCACTTATTTTTAGGATTTTACATTTTATTCGATTTTCCATTAAACTATTATACATGATGTATCACAATATACATAGGTACGGCGAATATACGCTTTGTTACCTACTCAACTATAATATATTTTATATGACAAAAAAAAATATTTTCATTTTTATATTTACATTAAATACGGCGAGTTAGAGCACTTATGTAAAAAAAAAAAATACTCATATGTTACAGTATAATTTGTTTAAATATCTAAAATTTGAAATACCATAATTTTAGATTCATTAGCGGAGTGATGATGTTATTGATTTGACATTAATGTGGTTTTTTTGTGTCCGAAGACTTTATTTCTAGTAGACAAAATACTTGGATTTACAACTTTGAGTGTTGTTTCTTGTGGCAAATTTGGTGTAATTGGAAAAAAAAATTCTCAGTATTATCAAAATAATCGAGAAAAACTAAAAACGTTTAGGAAAAATGGGAGTTTTTATGCAAACCCGATTTTTGACAAAATTAATTTTGTTTTTTTTTTTTTTGAGTATCTACATAACTTTAAAATTAAAAACCGTTAATTCTTGAAATTATCACCAAATGTATTTATATTAGCATTTTCTAAACAATATAACAGTTTAAAAGTATTTTGTATTTTTATAAGCTATACATGGACATTTGACCTTTTTAATCGTTTTAAGTGTATTTTCCTATACATTTCACACGATAAAAAAAAATTAAAAATTTAATACAAGATTTTTCATTTGTTGTTTTCCACTCTGGACGAAATTATATATTTAAGAGACTATAATAAGCCATTTGTGTTTGTGATTTTGTTGTAAATTGAAAATATTATTCCCGGGGATTTTAAAGTTTAATTTAACGTGTATAATATTAATATATTTCGTACACAAAATAACAATTTCAAATGCAACGCATTTTTGACGAAAAAGTAAAATAAAATACTTTTATAGGTAGCAATAATATAATATAATAAAATATAGGTACTTATGTCGAAAAAAACGATTAAATGAGCGTTGTTCGATACAATCTAATTGACCAATCGTGGGCCGCTAAATCATGTCTAATGGACCATTATTATAGCTATCGCTGTATCGATTTGTTAAATGTCAATAAGTCATCGTTCGTGCAACCCGACATTATAATATTATAGTGTCTTCGCTCAGAATCGTCTCTCGTTTGCAACATGATTGAATTAAAATTTAACACACACATATATATATATATACATCATACATACATTGACTTACTCGAGGACGAAGTGCACTCGACACCGCTACAACGCGGTACAGCATGCAAAGAGGTTACATATACTTTACCTCTTCTTAAGATTTAACATTTTGGGTAAAAAATTAACACCTCTCTTGCATGTTCCGTCTGTGCCACTCTACACAAAATCAATACGAACGCGTTTTTTTATTAAACTCGAAAGTCATCGTACCAGCGGCGTACACACGGTGGTGGAGGGGTTTGGGTGTTCAACCCCCCCCCCCTCTTTAACTTTTTAAATATACGAATACCTATCAGAAAACGGATAAAAATTGTAAATAATTTATTTTCATAACACGTTTGTAGAAAAATAAAAATTAAAGGTAATAACCGTCACTGCCGAAGTTTTTATTATAGAATAACCCAAGAATACTATTCCACGAAGTATATTATAAACACGATTTTATATTATTTTCTTGAAATCGTGTTTGTGATTATTGATTATTATACAGACGGGTTGCGGGAAGTTGATTTTAGATCACTAACAAATTACATTGATAACTGATAATATAATTATTGTTTTGTCTTGCTTATACGACGTTCTTATTATACCGTCGTATACGACATTACACATTGTGCCGTGTCGCCGTGATGATGTGTGTCTTACTCTATAATATAGTCTCTGTACCTGCACTGTATGTTGGTATTCGTTAATGATATTAAAAATGTCCAATAAACGACAGTTGACATTGGACAATATTTCATGTCATCGACTTCTAAAAAGACTATACAAACGCCAAAAGCGTTGTCAATGTTGTCGGGTGTACCGTGGTACACATATTTTATCTCCCGAAGAAGTCATCGACGAGTTGGCAAAAAAACCAAGAAAACCAGATCTTGTACTGTATAAAAAATAAAATAATCGTTTTGATAAATATATATATTAGGTATATATGTATAATTTTTAATATAACCCCCCCCCCCCACCATTGAAAATATCTGCGTACGCCACTGCGTCGAACACTGTAGTAAGCCCATATATATTACAGTGGCGTAATTTGAGGGGGGGGGCAAGGTTGGCATTTGCCCCTGTTTGATTGTAAAAGCAGTCCAATTGTTGGGCCGGTTGTTGGTGAAATAACAGAACCATCATTTTTCTAATTTTGAGGAAATAATATAGTATTGTGTAATAGAATTGGAAAACTATAGTCACGATAGTAAGTAATATTCCTAGTTTTCTAGTCGGACGCTGATACTATAGAAATTATAAAACGACCACTCTTAAATTTATCCATGATCAAAAAATTTCTATAACAGAAGGTACTTATTTAAAATTGTTCGATTTTTCAATTACGTTTCAACAGTTTCATATTGTCATTTAATTTGTTCGACCCTCTAGAAAAATATTATATGTTATACTATAACTGTATAAGTACCAATGTACCATAATTATATTTTAGCTCCTCCGCGTCTTTTTACCATAAAATGAGACTAATTTTGCCTCAGGCACGTATAAAGTTAGTAATACGGGAATGGGATCGAGATAGAAGTGAAAATTAGCTTGCGAGCGAAGTGATTTGTTTTTTTTGTTCAGTTAGAGGTATACGGGCTGGTAAAACCGTTTGCCCCTTCCTATTAAAAATTGAAATGACGCCACTGATATATTATATTGTCTGTAGGTACTCATATATTATATGCCATAATTGGGGCAGAGGACTTTTGCACAATCACAAAGATAGCAGAGTGCGAAACAAATGCGTTTCATGCTTCCACAAAGCTAGTTTTGAAATTTTATTGTGCATATAAATGCATATTTTGTGTTTTTTTCGGTTTTTAAGGCAAATTTCTTCCATTTTATTCTTTTAGATGCATATTATTTTAAATAATTTATAGTTTTACCAATATTTTTTCGTCGATGTTTTTATTCATTTATTCACACAACCAAAATAACGGTGATATTATCGACGATATTTCTCGAGATTTGCCGATCAGAGGCCGCAGTTTGTCGGGTTATTAATCTTATTTATAGACAGATAAGATAATATTGTTCAACTCACAAAATATTATCGATACGGGCCACGGGGACGAGTACCAACAGAAAAATTCTTATTTTTTGTTCAAAAATATTCACTTTAAAATGCATATTTTTTATATTCAAGTGCATATTTTGAATGCATATTTCGTATATTATTTAAATGCATATTTGGTGACTTTTTAGAGCTACAATTCCTCTGCCCTAGTCATAATATACTTTTAATAATTAACGATTTCGGATACTTTTGCTATGGCATTTTGCGGTCTCGTATTTGGGTTTTTTTTTCTAATTCGACGACTCGACAGGAGTCTGAGCTGTAAACGGTTTCGTCATCTGTCGTCGTACAATATAATATACGTTCGCCGCCTACGCGCGTTTATTTTACTTCCGAGAGCGCGAAAAAGATTTATTTCTCGTTTTTTCGGTACCTCGCTCGAATCACCGCCGGCCGTGTCGTCGTTTTTAAGTGATTATACTTATCACTATGGTTTAGCACGAATTCGTCGACGCGGAAAGAAAACCTGCACACGTGTACAAACACATTAACACAATATACATTATGCATGACGTGCACGCAATATATTAATATAATATATAATGGCAGGCTTATATACTGTTGCACTCTGAGAACTTCAAGATTTTTTTTTTATACGCAACAATAGGTGTGTTTGTGTTGATTTTTGCGTTTTTGCTTTTTGATTTTTGATTTACTTATAGTAAAATGTAACGTTTTAATAATATAATATACAGAGTGTCCCAGGTCTATTTGACTAATGCAATAACTTTTACACCAGTAACAGTGATTAGCAAGATATAATTTTGAATTTTAACACACTTTGAAAATTGTTTAAAAATTAACGACTTAACCAAATTAAAAGTTTTAAACGCCAAAATGGTTTTTAAATACTTATTTATGAAATAGCTATCTTGGATTATTAGAAAAATATTAAATAAAAAATTTAAATTATTTATTTTTGCTGTAAAAAAAAAAAATAAGATATACTAATTATAGCGCAGAGCTCTACAAATCGTTACAAAAAAAAAAAAAACTTAAAAATATCGAATAGAAAAAAAGTTATTGCATTAGTCAAATAGACCTGAGACACCCTGTATTCTATTATAAGTGATAATAACATAATATTATGTGTTATCATCTTACATCAGCGATTTCCAACGCGGGCACTAGCTTGTGGGCATTTTTTATTTTGGTGGCGTTTTTCTGAGGGGGCGCTCAGGGGGGCGCTCATCTATCATTTACGTTTTTATTTTGAAATCATATTATATAATTCATATTATTAGTAGGTATTTAAATATAAAATCAACTAAATTGTAGCATTATAATGTTAAGCTATATATTTTTTTTAATTAAATAGCTTATTAAAAAATACAATGTTAATCTTTTGAAAAAATTGATTGGGAGGGGGGGGGGGGCGTTGAGTAAAAAAATATTGGGAAACACTGTCTTATATAGTGATTATAACAATATTATGTGTGTTAATTTTTGCGTTTTTATTTTTTTATTTTTAATACTTAAAGTAAAATGTAACGTTTTAATAATAATCTATTATAAGTGATAGAAAATACCTAAAAAAGAATCAAAGTCTGATTATATTTATGAATTTTTTTAGACCAATATAATATTATGCAGGTCTATACGTTCCATACATATATAATGTAAATCGTCGTAAGGCGTAATATAGTTCTGAAATAGTTTTTGATCTTAATGAAACTCGAGTCAGTATATTCAGCCTAATATTATTTGTTTGTAATATAACAGTAGTTGTAATATCGTTGTAAGCTGAAATTCGTTTTCACAGTTTTTTTACGGATTCCGTTTGTTTTGTTTAAACATTTAAAACCGACAAGTAAAAATGTGTAAGTTTATTGCTCGATATTCGTTCGATTAGAATTTTCAGAAAAAAAATATTCGGCTTTGGGATGAGAAATAGAAAACATAGATAAATCATACCGATAAAAACTTAGATTTGTTTATAAAAATTGTATGCTTTTGACGCAGCTGATGGATGCACGACCGATGCATATACTCAAAATTAAACATATATAATATAAATATACATTTTTTTTTTTAAATAGGTACATAAGACGACTGAATATATTAAATTCTCATGATTGTGCAAATCTACCTACAGTTTAAAAATGTAATTATTTTACGTTCATATAAAATCGCTATTCACATTTTCAACATTTAGTTACTTTCACGACGCCGTGCTGTAATTTACAGACGAAAAAACTATTTTATACATATTTTTTAATATACAATACAATGGTGAAACTACTTATTATTATGACTGTGATTTTTCAACGTCGACGTTCCCCTATAATTGAGAATTTGAGATTAAAGGCAGCCAATTACAGTGTCTATTACAAGTCTATATTAACTGAGATAACAACATAAAATATTATTGTGTTCCCGTGAACAAGTTTTTGTATTATAAAATGATAAATTGTACAACTCGGCGATGATAATACTGTACGCGTCGCTCGTGACGGTGGTAAACGGGAAAAAAGTCTCCAAATAAAACAAATAGGTCAAAATAAAAGAAAGAGATCTTTTATAACTGAATAAATACATTTCTATATTATACTACAGCTGATCTCGTGCACTTCGTTGCCCATTTAAAAAAATAATAATGCCAACTCTATATGAATAATAAGTTTTATTTTATAAATAATACGGTTAAAATATAGTCAGTAATATCGTTACAACAATATTCAATTTAGTCCCACCCGGCGTTGCCTGAGCCAAATATTAAGTTAGGATTAACTTCGAGTGATTTACTTGATACATCTAAATCACCTAGGTGGGCAATCCACTGCATTAGATGTCACGGACAATATGCGAGCAGTATATTATCGGGTAGGCAAACCACCTGCGGTGGATTGCGGACCCAATATGAGGTGCGTGATTGAATGGAAACAGAATTAGGTAGGTGAAAAACAGTACAGAGTTGTCATTTTGTAACACCACTCGCATATTAAATTTAACTAGCCGATCCCGTGCACTTTTTTATTTCATTTTTAGCTGTTAATCTAGGAAAATTACTGGCAGCGTTTGGCGAAAATCTTCAGCTATAAAGGGAGTTCATTGATATTCCATTTTAAGTCTATACGTATATATAAAAATCGACATGGCACACGTATCTCGCACATCCCAGTGTGTTGAGTAGTTTTGGAATATAATATATATATATATTGTAATATAGATAATTTGTCGGGTTTTACTTTTTGGGACAATTCATATACCTACACGCTGCCGACGATAAAACACACACAAAAGAAAAAATGGTCAGGTTACAGGTAGCTGGAAACCTACTATCGTGGTCGGTCACGGGAATATCCGAAAGACACCGTGCAAATAAGCATGTAAATTTAAATTTAATATTAAAAAATTAATTCCGAACATTTTCATACTCACCCTTGTTATATCATATGCAACGAGAGACTTTTTTTCCGGGGACTTTTTTTCCGTGTGACTTTTTACCGAGGACTTTTTTTGTACCGGGGACTTTTTTCCGGAGACCTTTTTTCCTAACATTCCGCGACGGTCTGTCTTCGGTTTTATGTTTTGTCTTGAAGCAACAATGCGTCGCATAGTTTATATTATATAATGTAAGTATACCTACCTGACAAATTGATTGAAATTGAAATTCGCGTTCAAAGCCGTGTCCTCTTTTCCAAACACCGACAATATTATAATATTATATTATATTTTGGACCTGCAGCCAAATGCGTTTAGCAATATTTACGGCTACGATACGCGGCGATACGACCGCGATTGCGGAAAAGGGTGCGGGAACGGACGGTATTTTGGCTCTCGCCACTAAAATGTTTAATATTATATATTATAGCGTATTAAAGCTCAGTCGACTTAATCATCATAAAACCCAATCTAAACCTACGTACAAACCATATCCAGAGCTGTGTATATTTTCCACGGTTTTATCACCGTCGATTCAATAATTATTACCCTTGCGAATCTCGGTTTAACGGTTTATATAATATTATATTTCGTGTTTCGCAATAATATCATATCGTACTGTAACACTATAATATCAAATAATATATAGACGTATCATATGCCCTGTTTTTTTTTTTTTTTTTTGATATGGTTTACAGGACATTGCGACGTGACCAATTTTATTCAGCGAGTGCAGGTTAATACTATTGGGCAAACGTAAATTGCGCCCAACGAAAGGAAATAGTTGTAAATTGCGCCCGGTATTTTTCAGGTATAAATTTTTGTGTAGTAAATTGCGCCCAATAGAAGTATTATTTTTATGATAGTCATTTAGCATTACCCAGAGGACACCACGAGGAGGCGACTATCACTGTCCTCCAAAAATTTTTTTTGGCTTACTTGAAATGAATAAATTAAGAAAAAAAAAATAGAATTAATAAAAATAGGAAAATTAATTTTTTTTTTTTAAATATTATGGTATTAATTATAGTTGTTTAAATATTTTTTGTTAGGTTAAAAATGTTAATAATAAAAAATACAGTTATAAGTTATCTGCATAGTAATGAGACATCATCTTCACATATTCAGCCCTCGTAATAGTGTTTTCATTGTATTGTTGAACAATTTTTTCCATTTTTTGAAATTTTTTTTTTGATTTGGTGTTTTGAAATTTATAAGGTTCATTTATACTATTCATTTTTATATTAATTTCAGATTGTAACTCTAATATGTTATCCATAAAATTATAAGCGATTATAGCGATAAACGATCGGCTTATCCACCAATAAATGAACAACAGTATTTTTAAAATACACATAATAGCAATTTACTATACCCGTTTTAGACCCCGAAAAATCCCGGGCGCAATTTACTATACCTATTTTAGAACCAAAAAAAATCCCGGGCGCAATTTACTATAGTAATTTTACTACCTACTTAATGTGGGCGCAATTTACAAACGCCCATACTATTACGTTCTATAATAATTAATATAATATAAATATATTTATGTACGACCGTAATGTTATACTGTGCAGTGTATAATATAGTTGTGAAGGTTATAATATACGAGACTAATGAGAAAAAAACACTGTATACGATATAAAGATTATATTTAATTTCATCTAATGTATAATATATGTGTATAATAATATTAAACTGTAATATGTAAAAGCGTTAAATCATATAATATTATTATTATTATTGTAATGAGCTGTTTACAAATCGTTGATTGTAATGTTGTTGTACACAATACAAAAAAAAAAAACCTTCAACAATCTAAAAACGACCTTTACAGAGGTGACCGATGCCGGGTTACCCGCACGATAATAATTATTATAGTACCAGAAAAAATAATAATTATAGTTAAACAAATTTAAAAAACATATTAAAAAAAAAACATTCCATATCAAAACTAATAGGTACATGTATTATTCTCGGCTTCGTTTCTAAATCTAAAAGAATACAATATTATACGGTCTGAAAAATAATAAAAAAAAGTTATAGGGACTTATAGCTCTCGCACTACAACAGTGATTCGTTAAAACTACCTACACGTTTATTGACTGCACTCGGGCAGTGCAACCCGGCATTAAAATAATTATTAACGTATAAAAATGGTATAATATATTATTATGTATAAAATTTATAAAAAATCATATGTTATAATATATCAATATTATGTGCAATACGATGATTATATAAACGGCGACGTACACGATGACGCGCAAATGTCGCAGGCAAAATCGTCGGTTTTGTCGCCGCAATTTCTCATTTGTTAGCCAACTCCAGTGATTGATCAAAATGTCGTCACCGGACGGGTGGCTAACTAATGGGGAACGGCGGCGAACGTGTGACGGAGTAGAAGTGTAGGAGAGCTCGACGGTGCCGGAAGTGGCTCCGACCCGCGGGTGGCCGGGTGTCCACAGTGGGTGTCCCATCATCCTGCGAGACTCTCGCCGTCCGGTACGATATGACCTGCAGAACTCCTCACGTGGTGTATAATACCGCTTCGCTGGTCTGATTCCGCGCTGCAGGTGGTTGCAGGTGGTCGGTGGTCGCGTTTACCGCGGATTCGTATAAAAGTGCCTGGATTTGGTTTTATCGATATTATCGAATTCCAAAAATTATTGTCTACCGGTCGTCCTGAAAACGTAGACGATCGTTAAGAGGATAACTCGGCGACGCAATATTCGAATTCTCTGTCGGTAAAAACAAAATATAATATGCTGCGTGCCAGAGAGGGAAAACGAATAGTGAGCAGCCGTAAATTATTATTAAAATATGCACACTACACGGTATTAAAATACTCCGCATATCGAGGAGAGGGTGATCATTTCGAAAATCGTGTACAGACCGAAAACGTAGAGAAATATTAAATTAAATTCATTGAGTTTGATAATAATAATAATTCTTACAATAATATTATAATGTTTTGTGTGCCACGCCGAGTGGAAAACTTAAAATTCAACGGGGGAATTATTAATTTTTTTTTTTACTCGGACGAGTCGTTTTGATTTTCACTGGAAATGTATTATGGATTATTACCCACAATACGTTTGGATACGTCTTGTGAACCTAAATAATATCGATTTATGCTCATATTATCGAGGTGGTTTGCAATTATTATAATAGAATCATAATGCTCATTAGGAGAATCGTTAGAACCGTTCATTTTGAAAGAGGTCCATTAAATTTTGCAATTGTGTATCCCCGAATCGTGCCAAAACGAAAGAAGACCGTTTGAGTACAAAAGTAAAAGTAACCGTTTCACGCTCCATTTAGTCGGTAATTGCATTTATATAGTTTGAAAATAAAAACCCTAAGCCCGAACTGTTTTGCGAAAAACCGTCCCTACGTTTACGCTTTATAGAATAAGCGAACGACCAACCCGTCTCGTTTAATATTGGCGATGTACCGACTACCGGGTATGTGTTTAATATAGTATAGGGTCCTATACGCATAGACGTCGCACGGGGTAGGCATGGTAGGGTGTAGGGTCGAGTGCTCTGCGAGTTTCTTTAATGCATATTTTAATATCAAATTGGATGGAGAATTTAATGTTTTGATGGGAAAAATAAATGCCCTGAGACAGATGTTAACTAACTATATATACCTATCGCGTGTGTAGGCACAATAGTATAATATAATAAAGCGTATGCATTACTATTGCAGTATAAACTGTTATCTATATCGGTAATTTAAATATTCTGTGGTCTTCGTCTTCGTATCGGACTTTGAATATAAATTTATTTTACGAAAATATTTTATAATATGATTGACGACATTTTTTGAAAATAAAATAAAGATGGCGGGATCGACCGACCTGACTTTACGAATGACGCTAGGAGAATCAAAAAATATCGTTGGTTAAAATTTCAGTATATAAATCGTGAAAAAAAAATAATAGAAGTGACTGTACAATATACTCTGTCAATATAATGTCTGCAAAATGTCTATAACAGAGCCTACGGGTACCTAGCCGCTTGCCTACAATATATTATTAAAATAATAATAAAAAAAAATTGTTTATAAAATCATCGTAATAGGCGTAGGTAAGTACTTACCATCGTTGACCGATGACGATCGCTGACCGGTCACTCCTCTCGGCAATGACTGTAACGGTGTATCTGATTCCGTCGGCCAGTGATGCTCGGTTGTTCGGTGCTCCTCCTGACCAGTCGTCGTGTGGAAGGCTCGCCGCTGTATGGTGACGGATTGGGTTCGGCAGGCTCTATTTATACTCGGCGACTTGCACTCGCAGGGCCGAATTGATAATTAACGGCAAGTCGGCCTCCCCACCTTAATTCCACAGGGCCAACTCAGAGTTTCCCACGACGATTGTCATGAATATTGACGATGATTATAATAATAATAATAATAAAAACCATCGTCCGCGGCCCCTCGATGCGGGCGGATGTGTGTACTCGACGAAGCCGGCGGCGGCGGATGAACGAATTACGAATTTTTTGTTGGATCGGAGTCGTTATTGAATATTATTATACATCTAAGTATGAATTTAACCATGACTTGTGTGTGTGTGTGTGTGGAATATGGAACGCGGGTACATCATGTTTTCGAATTTCAAAGTGCACATTGTTCAATTTGTCGTCCGACAACACTATACACGTCACGGCCGTCGGTGTTGCTGCTGCTGCTTTACGGTTATATCGTACACGCGTCTACACCCTGCAGTGAGTATTACCTGAAATAATATATGGATTTATTGCAATACTAATAAGTGATTATAATAAGGGAAGATCGTCTGTATCGAAATACTAGAATTAGTTATAAATTATTTTGGTCAATTTTTTGAAAATTTTTTTAAATATTTGCACGGCGTCCACTCTTTGATAGTATATTCTGATCAAATTACTTTTGTCGGTTTCGATTGTTTGTTTAGTGGGCGCCTCATATTCACTAAAAATCTACTAAAGGTTCAAATATAATAATATGATATGTGTTTAAATATTCCCGAAAGCTCTTATTTTTCGTTGTTTTAAAGATAATTAAAAATAATGTAGGTATATAAAAAGCTATCTTATTGAAAACAAAACCATTCGTTTTTTTTTATATCTGATTAATAAACATTAAACGAAGATAGTTGATTATTTATGTTAAGCTTTCCCTGATACCGATTCGTTATTATAGGTATTCATTAAAATGTATAGGTAGAGTTTAAAATGCACAGTATATACAGGATTATTCACCGAGCATGCTCGCCCCCCCCATTTCTTCTTTAACAATGAATTTATTCAGTCTCTGATTTTCAGAATTTTCAAATATATACTTAAAGGCTACATTTTCAAATTCTTGGTATTTTTGTACTTCTTGAAGAGTGCGTCCTACAGTAATACACACTTGTGTTTTTGTTGCGTCAATTATTCAGTAGAACATTTTTTTGAAATTATTTAATGTATCTAATTTAAAATTTGAACGAGTTGTTTTTCAATTATTGTTAAAATGATTTTATCAAGAGTAATTTAGTCCTTAAAAATTGTTTTGCAGTAGTATAAAATAGATGTAATATTATATAGGATTTAGTAGATACCTATTCATTATACTAGGACCATTTTTATAAATTATAAATATTGATGATTAATTTAAATTACTAAAATTGTTTAAATACCGTTGCCACACTATCGACTAAAAACCCATAGTCGTAGGTCGTATAGGTCGTTGACCTATTATCCTTAGTGTACTAAGTTAAAAAACTCAAAAATAATTCGTTAAACTTTGATTTTGATATGTCAAAATATTCAGAAAAATTATCCGCTAAATAGTATACAGTTGACAAAGTGGTTTCACATTTGGGAAATAAAAGTTTTTATCGCCAAAGGGCACCTTTTTAAAAGTACAAACAAATCTCAATAATTTGAAAATACGGTTTTTGAATAAATTTCAAACATCAGAGTATTCAACATTCTTTTTAATAAAATAAAATAGCAGTGAGCTTACTTGGTGAATCACCCTGCACACACACACACATAAATATTAGAAAAACCGAAAGAGTAGTCATATATTTTTTCAGTAATATTCCAATCGGTCATTTATCAAAATTCGTACTTAATTGATACAAAACTTAATGTGCCATATATTATGACTTGAAACAAAATATTATCTAAATTGAAAAAAGTATTTACCTTCCAACATCACACTTAAATAATTCAAAATCTATGGTGTTGAAGCTTATTCTGTGCAAAGATTATTTGGAAAAAAAGGTCGGCACGGGTACTGCTCTGCTGTAGATATAGAAAGTTTCGAGTGGGTCACCTTCATGAATATATTAAATTTAAATTCAATGTTATAAATCATTGTACACGAAAAACGATTCTGAGGAAAGACGTCTGTCAGTCTAAGTATGTTACATTATATTTACTTATATTCCTACATTACGACTAAGTATATTTTATGAAACAATTGCTATTTAAATATTTATTAATAAAACAGTAGGTTGGATTAATTTTTTTAGAAACATTGCATATGAAAATTTCATTAAGTGTATAAAATGTAATAATATAATACTTTAAAAGTTTCAATCACCCACAAGAAATATTTTTAATTTACAACGAAATAATTAAAATTGTTATTCTTCATTTAAATATCTAATTGTGTCCAAATTTGAACTTAAAATGTGCAAAAAAATTAACCATGTAAATATATTTTTTAAATAATTTGGTTACAATATAAATTATGTGAGAGAAAATTTGTTTTAAATTTTCCATCCTTAGCTTTAAAAATCAAACATTTTAAAATGTTTTAAAAACAAAATAATTTTGCACATTTTTGATATTTTTATGTCCAAATTTTAACTTAAAATGTATATAAAAAACAACCATGTTAATAAATTTTTTTGGATTTTTGGTTACACCATTATTTTTTTACGAAAAACTTTGTTTTAAATATTCAATTATAAGTTATAAAAACTAATCATTTTGTACATTTTTAATTACAAAAAAAATTGCAAATATTCGATGATGAATTTTGGTAGAAATGCGAACTTTAAATGCATATAAAAAATAATTGTACCTATTTTGTTTTAATAAATTTTAATTTTATATTATAACAACTTATGAAGAATCTTGTATTACATTTTCAAGAGTTTCAACCAAACAATCTCTTTTTTTTTATCCATATTTGAAGAAAAAAAATGAAAATTTCTTAGGACTACATAGTTAGCTTAAAATTTGTAAAAACTTTTTCAAAATATTTTGGTGTACATAGTAAACGAAAATTTCAACATTTGATGACACTTTCAAATGTTTACGGTTATTCGTTTTTAAATTACAACTAAATAAGAAAATCGTTCCCTGAGATATCGGCAGTTTAAGGCTGAATTCAATGTCTAATTTCAAACGCTCATAAAAATTAGTTTTACTTTCTGGTAACTTTTTTTTTTAAAGTTAGAAAAACTTATGAAGAATCTTATGTTGAATTTTTAAAAACTTAGATTTTAACAGAAAAAAATGTATGAATTTCCTAATCAAAAACAACTGCAAATTTCCTTGATTATAAAAAACTCTTATATAGACTTACGCTCAATTTTTTTTTTAATTTTCACTTACAACAAGTTATGAAGAACCTTGTATTAAATTTTCAAGTTTTTTAATACCCGAAAACATGTTTATCGTTGAAAATAAAAAAATCTGACAATTTATTACGCTCATAAATAGCTTAAAAAGAGTCAAAATATATTAAACATTTTATTGTGTACAGTAAAAAGTGAAATAAACATTTAGTGAAAATTTAATAAATCTACTGTTAATATATTTTTGTTTTATACCAAAAGTCAGAATCGGTTTTGTCAAAAATTGACTTCGCGTCGAACTTCCCGTTTTTTCCTTTAATTTTTAGGTGTTTTTCCCAACGCATTTGACAACTTTGAATTTTTTACGTTTGACCCTAAAGTAACAACTAGATGCACTTTCCTAACGGAAAGTTTTAAGAAGGTTCATTTTTGGATGAAGATAATCGAAACACTTTTACTGCCCCAAAACGTGATGACAATAAAAATAAAATAAAATAAAAACAAACATCGTAATTGTAAAATCAATAAATTCGTCACTCCGCTCAGAATCTAAAATTTGCGAATAATTAAAAGTCCAAATTCTAAACAATATATTATAATAAAAAAGTTTTCTAAATACAAACCATCTAGAATTTAAAAAATGAGTTTTCTGCAGTGATTATATATGTATTTTACAAATTAATCACTATACGCTCCACGTATTTTAAGACTTGCGCAACTGTCGTAAATTTGTTTTGACTTTATTTTTTTTTTTTTTTTATCTATTTTCGACTATTCCGCTGCGACTATACTAAGATGTTGAAAACAATCGGTAGGTACAATATATTGTATAAAGGCGCCTTTTGCATCTTTTCTGTCGTATAAATGAAACGATTTGGTGTATTATCATTTATCAATCATTATTTAGGTAGGTATACATAATATATAGTTATTTTTTTATCGCTCTATACAGAGGGTGGAATTTTAGGTGAATATTTTGGGTTAACGTAATACAAAATAAAATCAACCGTTAGGTTAGAATAACTAACTTTAGTCAGACTAACTTGTGGTCGAGAACGATTATTTTTAATGTTACAAATACTTTTCGTTCATCATAACGTTCTGCTTATAACATTCTTTGTTCGGTCGATTGTAAAATCGGCCATTCCATTCCTATATTATTATGAACGTAATTAATTCGTCCGGTACTAAATTTTGACCCGTAAAACGGACGTGAACTCCAGTGATATTATTTTTCGACCAATTTAACTGAATTTGATTATAACGATACACGCAGTTTCCTTCTCAATTTAACGCTAAAGTTAAATACACAACGCGTTCAATGACATACATATATATATATATATAGGATATAAACTATCATTTTTAAATGTTTAATTTATTGTCTTTTTATTAAACACCTACCTACTTGATAGTACTTGATTTATTTCGTAAATATGATACTCTGTTCGAATAAAGCGCGTATAGGATATTATAATACTACGTTTTCCCATCTACATACCTTATCACAAATGGAAAATTTAGCTTAATTTATTTATATGTAATTGCATATAAATATGATCGTAGCCATTCGTAGGTATATATAAATTTGGATTTGATTTATTTTATCACGTCGGTGGACTTTACATTAATTCAGTACCGGTCGAGTTATAATAATTTATTTTTGCAGGTCAACATATTGGTTACAACACGAATCCGTACAACCATATTATTATCGGCGAACGGAATCGTGGTCATTTAATGGCACTCGATTCCGTAATTTTTTTACCTAAGATTTCCGTACAATGTCGCTTAATATTAAGGTCACGTATTTTATTTATAGTTAATATAACGTTTTACATTGTGTACATATTTAAACATCTCCGAGTTCACAAAACTTTTGCACCCACCTTGTTTTCCCCAACATATCACTACTATATGAAAAATATTAAAATTTATTGAGTTTCGTCATTAGAGTACTTTATGTGTTATGAAAATCTGTCGAGTATTTGTAATAATTTAGTATACCTACAATGGTACGTATCATCGATATAAATGTATCGGGTTTTTTTTTATCGTAGTTTATAAACCGTTTACGCAATTTACACATTTAGTTTTTAGATTAAATATTTAAATATTGAGAAGCTACATTATAAAACGAAGATTTTAATTAAATATTTAATTTAATAAACTAATGAATCAGTCGTGTATTGTTCAACATTTTTTGTACGAAATGTTCAGTTATCGTAGAAGAACATTGGTCAGAAAATCGTTTCGGAATTTCGACGGCCCATTGTTAGAAATCGAATCGAATCGTGCTTTCAAAAATGTAAAACGTACCGTGCTTTGCCGAAATTATTGCACAATCGGAATTTGAATGTTATCAACGATAAATCTGACCCTAAAATCGACTACCTGCGAATCGGTCGAATTCACGGGCGCGACCCTTTGTCTATTATGTCCCTCGTCGGTTCGACAACGTCAAAATTATATATTTATTGCTTTTCAGTCGGTCGCGCATTAAAAGAGTAAACAGTAAATTTTTTTTTTATTTGTTAATACTCTCGAGTCGAGTTCAGTTAAAATCTGATTTGTAAATACTAATCTCTCGCTTCGAGTGCTTTGACATTTCAAATGTTCATACAAACCGTCGCGTCGTCTTGACGTGCGTCTTATAAATCCGTTGTCGTCCGTGCAGGACTTGAAAGTAAATCAAATTATATATTTCGTGCTGTCCAGCTGTCCCGCCCGGCGTCGCCAAATATATTTTGTGAACAGTTACTAATCGCAGTAGAAATATAAGAATATGTAGCCAACGGCGATCCGCTATAATTAAATAATCTTTTTTCGAAAACTGAATTCACGCGTGAGCCACCCTCCAGCGGCGGCAAGGGTTGATAAAATACGCCGTAGACATTCGGCCAATTCCTGGGGGGGGGATTTAATATTATCAATAAATATGGCTATATTGACGTGACATTTGCAGTTGTAAACGGCCGAGTAGTTTTTGAGTCTTAAGCTGTCAAACAGACGAACGTCCGTTTTTATATATTAGACATATATAGAATATAGCTGAGCGTTAGACCATTATTAAAACTCGTATAACACATTTTTTGTTTTCTTGTCTTATTTATGTGCGTACTATGTCGAATAGACGCATAAAGTCAAATAATTATATTACTCGTACTAGTATAATATTATTATTACTACTAAAATACCTCGTAATGTTATCCTACAATTTGACAACGATCTTACAACGGGACACATGTCCGTAAATCGAATGAAATAAAATTTTATATAAACCCAAAACAAAAAGCGTCCCGGACGAATCGCCGATCAGACGTAGGTTTATAATGACGATTATAATATATTAATAGCATATTATCATAACGATTTATTAAATATTAGTATACTGCTAGTATGTGCACAACAACCGTATCGTCCGGGTTATTGCCGACTGCAGTGTATAATATTATATAGGTCGTCCACACATACGCAACAATTTTTATATTTTTTTTTATTAATTTTGGCGATTCAATTTATTTTTCCAAGACTTATTATACACATTAAAACCTTATTCGAGATTTGGCCAATCCATTATTGAAAATAATGAAAACCTATATATACTCGAATCCACTTATAAAATAAATATAAAATAAATATCACTTATCAGTATAATACTGCTAGTGTGAACAACAACCGTATCGTTCGGGTTATTGCCGACCGTGTATAATACGGCCACACATACGCAAATATTTTTTATATTTTTATTATTTTCCAATTTGTTTTTCTAAGACAATCTTATATTATATATACATTAAAACCTTCTCCGAGATTTGGCCGATCCGTTATTGAAAACGATGAAGACTCAAATCCAACGAGTCCTATTTTCGAGATACAGGTACGCGTACATACAAAAAAAAAAAAAAGCTTCTTTTTTATAATATATTCACAGATAATATCGTTATATTATATCGCGTGGTGTCTATATTTTCTGGCGCGCACGGCGTGTGATCATTAATTTACAGCCGCGAAACAATCAAACCGTCTGTATAGGTACCGCCCGTATCGAGTGCCCAATCCTAAATTCACCCCTCCCCCCCCCCCCAAAAAAAAACTGCTGATTAAATCTATACCCCCGAAGCACCTGCCTCGTCGGGCCGTCGTTCTGCTGCTGCTGCTGCAGTGGAGGGTCCGAAAGACGATCGGTCCACAATGCGATAATAAGGGTACGGCAACACCACTTAGCTGGCCGGCCACGATTCGCCCTCTTCTCCTTCCGAGAATTTCAATCCAGCGGTGCGTTATTATATGTGTATATACATCGTGTAGGTACTTTTATGTGGCACCCATTACTGCACCTACGAAATAATATTATTATATACCACGGTATACGGTTTGATCCGGCAAACACATTGTTTTTTGAATAATAATTTTGAAACGCTATCCTGAACGGTTAATACGCACCTGGTTTTAGTGCAACAACTCTGTGTTTGAATTAAATCGTTGTAATCGTATATTTACTAAAAACGAGTAACCAATCTAAAAGAAATAATTATCATTTTATAAGAAAAAACTCAAACTTTCTCGCAAAGCGGAAATTTCCGTTTTATTTTTTTAATATAGTTCTAATGTTAAAAAGTTGACTTTGCTCTTTGGACGTCAAACGTAATAATTGTGATCTACTTCGGCCTGTAAATTGTTTTTTAAGCTTATTCTTAATTTATATTATGCGTCGTATCTGAGAACGAATGTTTTTAAATCAGAATTTACACCCGGCAGTTAATTACTTTTTTTTAGTTATTCCTTATGTTCAACAATGTAAAGCACTAAACTATTAAAACCGTTGCTACAAATGTACCTACCTTTTTTTAAGTACTACAATATCATGAAAAAGCCCAAATTTGATCATTAACAAATTTGTGTCATTACTAATTATAGTATTTATTTATAATTTAAATTTTTTGACTGGTAATTTCTTAAAGTTGTTAAATTTTTATACAAATATGAAGTAACTCTTTTGGGATAAATATCAAAAATCTATGGTTTAGACCATATTTTGTTTCTAACTTTGTTTTTATTCATATTATGTATTGTCCATATCTACTATTTGGGTTGGACTTTTTTTTTAAATAACAGTCAAGAAAATATACAACAAAATAAATTTCATCGTTTTTAGAAAATAAAACAAAAACACGGAAAACGAAAGAAAATTATTTTTGTATTTTGGATCAGTGTATATAGTACATGCGGTGCATAATATAATAATATAATATATTATGCTGGGCCCTCATTGAGGATGTAAATGTTTAATGGTTAATACGGGAATAGACACGTTAGTCATTACTCATTGGAGGAGGAGAGGTAAATGAAATGGAGGAGTGGGTAATCTAGTTAAATGATTTAATTTGCAACAATAAAAGTGGTCAATCAGCAGTGCTAGACAGGACGTCAAAGTGAATAGGAAGTGAACAATATCAATTATTATACCGTGCTATAAAATAGAGATACCTATTATAATATTAAACCCACCGCTAGTAAAAAGTGTATTATCAATTTAGGCATATTTAGGGGCCAATATTTAAATTGCTTTAAGTGTTATACGTTTGTCCGTAACACAACAATGCAGCGGTCCAATAAAATCGTATATATTATTATAATCCACAAGTGTTATAAATTATAATCTGTAATACGCGTATCCGTATTGGTACTTGTAATGAAATAAATAAATTAGATTTAGCACAAACATATTTTTTATTCTTAGTTTTGTAGTGTCAGGTACGTAGTCGTATCCAATGAATGGTTCTATAAATAATACTCATATTACCAATCACTTTTGTAGTTATAGTTATCATAATCACGTTTCATTTAGTGGTTTCTTTTACTAATATTGTCGTTGCAATTGCATATTTTTTACTTAATTCGGTTTATTGCCAAGTAATAGCTGTAAATCCATTTTATAAAGTTATTAGTAAATTATCAATAGTTGATGTGTTTATTCTACGGTTTTTCCATTAAAAGAGGACGTTTCCTTGTTTTTAGTGCAATACTTTCACTATTTATTTATTTATTTTTTTTTGTTTTACAGCATATTTGTAAGTATTTTCATTTTCTACCGTGGTAATCACACAATGTTCAAGCGGGAATGCCCGCCACTTAAATATTGATTTTACCGTGTACACTGTACACAGGGAGATTACACTGTCTTTGATGTAGGTATCGGTCACACAAAAATAATTAATGTACCTTTACACGTCATCATACGTTAAAATGTTTAGTTTTTTACTAAATCATTACTTGTATAAAAAAAAGGACACAATTCAATAGGAAGGTGGTTCGCAGGGAATTGAAAACATTGGATACAACTCGCGGTTAAACAACTTGCAGGTGTATTAATGACTGAATGAAATATGATTTAACTCTCAACTCAAAAGTATAAAAATCAAGTATAATATGTCTTATTCAATAATTTATAAACAATGTTACACAAAATGTTAGTGTAACCTGCAATATTATGTATGATATACGGTTAATATTTTTGGGTGACGGTCAAAGACCGTGTAATCTCCCGGTTAAATTAAATGTGTTTACGGTAAAATCAAGATTTTTTAAGGTGGAAATTTCCGCTTGGACATTGTGTGCTTGCCGTGGTGAAAAATGAAAATGTGCTGTGAAGATATACAAATTTATTCTAAAATTATTTTCAAAAAGAAGAAAAGTTTAGGTAGCCGTTCTGCCGTGCAGTGTGACCCTTTGGAGTATTCATCGAGTAAGCCACTGAAATGTGTAAATTATGTTAAATTTTAATTCGTTGACAGGTCATACTGTATACGAAAAACGGTTCTGACCACGTTTACAATGACTACTTACAATAAGTAGATATATATTTTTATGACAAGTTTATTTTGCTTTTATAGAAACGTATTTTATTACAAGTTGGTCGAATTAACGTTAGAATACACCGTGGAATGGTGTAAATAAGTCCGCGGTATAAATAGGCGATAGATATCACACATTTAATTAAATTTTTTAGTTTTTGTTCTGAAAATGTCAATGTGTATGCAAAATATAAAAACATAAGTACAAGTTTTAATTCACCGCCAAACATATTTTTTTTCAGATTACAAAAGATAACTAAAACCGTAATTCTACGTTTATAATTTAAAAAAATCTAATTGCATCCAAATGTAAACTTAAAATAACTGCAAAAAAAAATTGTAGCTATAAAAATTGAACATATTATATCATACATTTCTTCTAGAATATGGTTTTCAATTTTTCGTAACTTTGTCAACATTGAAAAGTCGAATACTTAAAAAAAACCGTGCCTAGAATCGCTCATTTCAGAATCTAAGATAATAACTATAATAATGGTGCGGATTTCAATGCGAATCGCATTTGTTTCTGAATGTCCCGCGACAGTGCTTTCCGAGCAAAAAATTAATTTCGTACATCAAAGAACGAAAAAATGAAACTTTTATTTTGTCATTTTATAAGTGCATTATTTAAAGGTATTTTTTTTATTACTTTTACATAATGTTTTAAAGTGGTGTTATCAGAAAATTTGATGACATTTATTTAAAATTTCCATCTAAAAGAAAAAAAAATTACAATATTATTTACTTTTAACGTCATTTATTATGATTTTACCGATTAAACCAGATAAACACGACTGGCAGCTGTAACACGGGTAAAACGATATAAGCGCTTTTTATTGAATTCGTAATATGTAGTCGTATTGCACTATTTGCTCGGTTGTGTTTAGTATATTATGGGTAGGTATATAGTTTCATCTGTAACCGATTCCCAGATGACTTTTGTTGTTTGTTCTGTATCATTAATTTATCAGGTATTTTAAATAGCAAACATTTTATAATAAATCATTTTAGGGTTTTTTTTAAACGATTTTTTTTTTATAATAATATTGCATTAAATTGTATTTTTTTAAGGGAATTTTCTTGTTTACTAGAGACTTTAAATCTGCACTCTAATAATTAGATTTTAAGTTTAAAATATTCATAATATTTACTTAATAAATGTCGTAGTCAAGCCAACGGTTGGGTTAGGTTAAAGCCAACTGTTAAACATTATAAAAATATCATTTTAGATTCTGAGCGGAGCGAGGAACGTATTGATTTTACAACAATGAGTGTTTTTTTTTTGTGTCTGTCACTACGCTTAAAGGCAGTAAAAATGTAAAATGTAATACAAGGTTCTTCATAACTCGTCTTAAGTAAAAATTAAAAAAAAGTTGAGCGTAAGTCTTATAAAATATTTTCTATTCAAATCTAAGTTTTGAATATTCAACACAATGGTCTTTATACGATTTTTTACCTTTCTACATAAAAAAAAATGTGTCGGAAATTCAAGCTAATTTTTTACGAGCGTTTAAAATTATAGACATTGGATATTTACCATTTCGTCCGGGAACGATTATTTATTTTAATATACTCTATTCAAAAAGAATAATTGTAGACATTTGAAATGTTCACAAAATGTTATAATTATAATTTTCAATACAACAAAAAAATAAAAAAATATAATGACAATTTTTGAGGTAATTATAGGCCTAAGAAATTTTCTTTTTTTTTCTTCAATTATTGATAAAAAAAATTTCATTAGGTAAAATTTCTTTAAAATTTAATTACAAGATTCGTCATAAGTTGTTAAAATAGCAGATAAAAAATAATAAAAATACATAGATACAATATTTTTTTATCCGCGCCGTATATTATATTATGTATATGGAATTTTTTTTTTAAGCACTATTCAACTATAATTATTTACAATGTATATTAATGTATGTATTTTTATTTTTTAACTCCAAGTATGAAAACATATTTTTTAAAATTACCTCATTACCTATATTGAATGTATTTTTAATTTTCATATCAAAGATTTATATCTTATTTTTTGATTAATAATAAGTTTATTGACTGAGTAATGTAACCTACCTTTTATTTATAATAAATAATCATAGTGATCCTAATTAATTATTCATAATGAAATTCTCATACGTGCCTAAACGTATTACCATTGAGACATTGAGTATAGATAGTAAACTATCTATACTCAATGGTATTACAAATACACACGCGCCTACTCAGGGGTTAAATTTGGACATCATAAAATATCGAACTTTTGCAAATTATTTTGTAATTAAAAAGTTAAACAATTTTCCGTTTTTATAACTAATGATTGAAAATTCAAAAAAATGTTTTCGTAAGTTGTTCTTAATGCAGTTTTAAAAATATTTAAGATAAAAATGCACATTTTTTTTTTTTATATGCATTCAAAGTTCAAATTTTGACCAAATTCATGAAAATCTCGAATGTTTGCCAATTTATTTTGTAGTTAAAAACGTATAAAATTATCAGTTTTTATAGCTCAGGATTGAAAATTTAAAACAAGGGTTTTCAAACGTATATTTAACAGTGTAACCAAAAAATCAATAAATTATATTAACAAAAATATTTTTTATAGACATTTTAAGTTTAAATTTGGACGAAATTGGATATTATTATCCATGAAAGTGACCCACTCGATATCTACTGTACACACGAAATTTTTTTTATTTATACTTATGTACATTTGAAAAATTGTAGCACATTTTTATCCTGGTAGAGATATTAGTAACAGAGTGCAGATAAACTTAAAACACCCCGAATCTTAATTAGTTTCGTTAAATTTGATCTTCATCTAGTAGGTATCTATAGTTCCTAGGACCAGTGTTGTGCATTATCTAGATAAATTATCTAAATAAATTATCTAGATAAATAATTAATTATCTTTTATCTTATCTAGATAACAAAAAAATTAATTATCTGATGAGTTATCTTAGATGAATAATTATGTTATCTAACCCAAATCATCTAGATAAATAAATTATGGGTACAATTTTTTTTTTTTTTAATTAGAGCCTCTAAAACGAAGGTATGGTAAATTTTTATTTCGATAAATAAGCCATTTAATTTAAAATAATAATAATTTTTCGTATTGCTTATTTACGTCATTTCTAATAATTCTATACGATACGGGTAATTAATATACAGACATATACAGTCGAAATATTTTGCGACTAATGATGTTGTGTTGTAACATTCACACACACACACACACACACACACACACACACACACACACACACACACTCAATGATATTTTAATCGACCTCTCAGAATTATCCGTTAAGTTCTAAATAAAAATAACATAAATAGATATTTATGATTTTACTGATTTCCCGAAACGATATGGGTACGGGTACCTAACGAGTAACGACATGCGCAATTATTAATAAATAATGCCCATCTATCGTCTATTTTTTAGACAAAAATAAAAATAATTATGAATTAATTATAACAATACAATTTAATCTTAAAATTTGAATGAAACAATATAGGTATTTTATATATTCTATATTTCTAAATAATAATTATAATTGAAAAATAAATTGTAGTTTTGACAACAAGTGTAGTTCAGTTATTAAAATTTCTATCTTTTTTTTTATCTAGATAAATAGTGTTTATCTTTTATCTTTATCTAGATAATTAAGGTATTAATCATCTTTTATCTGTATCTAGATAAATTTTAACCAGTTATCTTTTATCTTTATCTAGATATATATTTAGTTATCTTTGCGCAACACTGCCTAGGACGAACCAGGTATCTGTATGTTGTATTTAGTTTTGATCTCGATAATATACATTTTAAAATTAAAATACCGAGGTGTTTTTTTTTTTTTATTAATTAAACTTTTCTACAACATCACGTTGTATTTATTTAATCAAAATGGGATGATTTTCACTTTTTTTTCTGTTTTTTGGTTTTTTTGGTTTCTTTTATGATTCTTTGTGCTAATTTTTTTTTTCGGTTTTGTACTTCATACCAGTTTTCTAGTTCAATTAGGTTTTGTAGATGCTGTGCCTCCAACGATACCCTCAAATGTTTGAGTTCTCGATAATTTTTTTCTTTTACCCTTCTCAGTTCTTTTTCCCAGTAAATTTCATATTTACATTTCTCGTCCATGAATTCTTCGTACAGTTCACCTCGAGCCAGTTGCATTTGATACTGAAATTCGTTTATCATCTGTTTATCCTGTTTTTCTGCGGACATCTTCAAAATGTATTTCAAACAACGCGCAATCTTGATCGAATTGTTTCTTATTTCTTCGTCGAATTTGTTCCTTATGTCAATGCGAACGACCCGTTTGGCTTTCTAGAAAGAAAACGAAACATTTGGACATGCTACAGTGTTGATTGCCCGACAGATTAAATTATAGAAATGGTTTATAGGTTACAGCGATTTTGCAATAATTGAATTCGCCCAAAACTGTAGATAAGCCTTTCACGTATCTCAATAGTTCCTCGTATCTGATCTTCTCGTCCAAAGTCTTATTTCTTTCATTTATTAACTCTTCGACTTTTCTTTGAAGTGCTTCGTCGTGTTCGTCACTCAGTTTGATTTCGGCTTGCCTCTTGAGATGTTCACCGACGCCTATAAAAAATAAAAGTACTGTAAAAATATAATATTACCTCCTTTGAATACAAAATTTTTACTCATTATTATTTCAAAGTATATTGGCATAGTGTCGTCTTCGTCGTCCCCTGGCGTCAGTATTATGTTCTCCGATAGAATATTTTTCGGCGTTACACCAAAAGTCAGTGGAATTTTTTCGTTTTCCATCAGCCACACCAATTCGTGTTCGGGGATCAAGTTGATGACTATGTCTCCGAGAGTGTCGCCCAAACTCTCCTTGATAGCATAGGGATGTTGGAATTTCGTGCTTCTTAAGGCCTTTTTTTTTTCGATTTCGTTATGAGATTGTACTGCCAGTTTAGTAATCATCGTTCATACATACAATATTGTAAATTATATTTTAGGTTAACAATCGGTACTATTATAAATATTGTATTCTTACACGATTTTAATAGAATCTGAATAGCCTCGTCTTTTTTCTCATAGCCGCTATTTTGAGTGCTCTTTTTATCGATATCGGGATCCATATTTGACTAAAAAAAGTTTAAGTTTTTGTTTAGTTCATTCGATTTTTTTTTCTTACACTTTTGAACCTCTGTACAAATATTTAAATGTCGGACACATCCCGTGGTAATAATGTAAATAAAAACAATAGATATTTCACTCAAACAAAAATACTTTCTGTAACCATGTTGATAAAATAAAAATTTACTTTTGGAAACTATTCATATTGTACCACGCAGATTCTAATAAAATGAAGGTGTACTGCTAGTACGTTGGTCGAAATTTGTCCATAACATCTGTTTTAGTTGTTAAATCAACAATAGTTTCAATAGTTTCAACATCGCTAATTTGGTATCGGTGTTTGTGCTTCTTCTCTTTTTATTCGTATAAACGTTTTACGCGGGAAAAACTATTACAGATTGCTTTAATATATTATACATTTGTTAGTTATCGGTACTCTTTATATTATACTTAGTATTAAGGCTAATTCACAGTTACGTAGTGTGTTGTGTCGCGGGTGGGTGTGGTATAACTATACGTCTATAGTTATAACTGGTTACCATCGTATTGGTTTTAAAATTGAGCTTTAGTCAATTTTTGGTATATTCGGTTACAACTTGGTTATTACGAGATACAAAAAAAAGCAATACGTCCAATCAGAATATGCGATTTGATCTACACGTGACGTAGCTGTGAATCCGACTTTACCGTCTTCTTTAACCGGGAATATTTTTTATTTAAAATCTTCTTGATTTTATGGATAGCTTAAAGCGGCACTGCCTGCTGCAGTGTTGCCATTTTCTTTTTAACCTGTCATAACGACAACATATTATAATGTGTATTTTTTTTTTTTGTCACTTACTCGACAATATCTTTCCAATGATATATCTATGTTAAAGCGTACGAGAATATTGCGTTGTAGGTTTTAACTCACGTCACTTATAATACTATAGTAATTCGACAATATAAAAAATGCATTGATAAGAATTTATTATATATTATAGACAACCCGTTACGGCTGATTGGTTGCTTATTTTGCTTTCGGTCTATAATATGTAGAATTTTTTATTCAAATTCCATCGTTGAATGTGATCGGTTAATGAAAACGTATTGAAACGTTTCTAGCGGTATTAATGATAAATATAGTTTTATTAAAAATTAATACAAATACAAAATAAATGCTAATTAATCTGCTGACAAAAAAAATTAAAAATCGGGCGATGTGGTGACATTCAAGAAAGTATTTGGTACAACTCTGTGAAAAAAAATGTAAAAAGAGTTCAATAGCGTCGTCGGAAAATTTGAACATTTAAATACAATACAAATAGATTGTTGTAAGAAAGTCGTGTGTTCTACGAGTGAATTTCGCATAGTAAGTAAATCACTTTCGTCGTGTAATCTCTATATAGAATAACCACCGACGTTGGCGATATTTATCACGGCAATGGAAATGGTGGATAGTGAGACGGTGGAAAACCGCGCAGTGTAAGAATTGTATAGTATATAGACGTATTTAGATATAGCAAGTATTTAGTATATAGATATAGATCCGTCAAAATCGGCTTGTCACAGTACCCCAGAACCAGACTATGAACTGATCCGGGGGGCGGCACCGTTTTCGGCCAAAATGAACCATTCTGAAATGACCGTTTTCGGCCAGTACACTATTTTGATCACCAATGAAATATTCTTTTCACGTTTTATTTTTGTTAAACAACCAAAAACTACTTTTTTGAATGGACTCTATAAAATAATAATAACAATTGTCAATTATTAATTAATAATATATTGAATTAAGTTAAAAAGTATAAAAAATAAAAGTTATATTATTTTATTAATTTACACAATAAATATAAAATTATGTGAATTTTTAATTTTTTTTATAGTTATAACACATACGTTTAATAAATTCTATTCGTGTTATTTCTCTTCTCTCATAGTTCGTAATATTGATTTGGTTTTTATCTTGACGACGAACGAAGATAACGATGAAAGATAATATTGTGTATTCATCCTAGTTAGTAGCTATTCGTTTTATCTACCGTTAGCCTATAGATGCTGGATTCTCCATAATATTTTTATTTTAAATAAAAATAAAATAAGTATCCCTATAGTTTTATATATATATTGTGTAAATTGATAATATTATGTAACTTTATTTTTCATATTTTTTACTTAATTTATCATATAAATTGGTAGTTTAACAGAAAAAAACGTGAAAAGAATATTTCATTGGTGTCATTGGTGACCAAAATAGTGTACTGGCCGAAAACGGTCATTTCGGAATGGCCGAAAAGTGAACTGGCCGAAAAGGGAAAGGTTCATTTTGGCCGAAAAGTGTCCCGCCCGATACGGGGGAGGGAAGTGGGATATGAATGCATATTTGATAAGTATTTAAAATGTAAATATCAGCTTAAAAATATAAAAATGTAAAATATCAAGTCCACGATGCATTATATGCATTTAATATGAAGCAAATTCTATAATATAAAGGTACCTACGAGACCTAGAAGGAGAATAACGCTGATGATAATAGGTATATAGTTGCGTATTGTAATAAAGTTTTTTTAATCTTATACTATACACGAGTAGTAACTAAAACAAATTAATATTCGGGCACCTACCTACTATGACTAGTAATATTTTTTATAAATTGTAATTTTTACGGTTTTTTTATTTTTATTTTTCCTTAGATCTAGACCTATGAATAAAGAAGGTAACATGTACAGTTGTATAATATGTATAATAGATATAGCCACTGGCGTGGTGTGGATCCCTCAAAATCACCATGTCACCGGCCCCGGACCGGATTATGAACTCATCCGGGGAGTGAAATGGAATATAGCTGGATATTTGATAAGTATTTACATTTTATTATCAGTTGAAAAGTTAAAAAAATCGAAAATATTAAGCCCGCGACGGTTGTACGCGCTTAATATTAAGCAATTCTATTATAGAATTCTTATTATATGTTTTTTATAAATTATAATTTTTAAGTTTTTTTTTATTTTTATTTTACCTTAGGGCCAGACGTAAGAATGAAGAACGTAACGTGTAAAAAAAACGAAGCATCAGAAAATATTGTATAAAATATGTTACGAGTGTATAGTAATAATCATAATAATATTATTGTAACGGCAGTATTTAAATAATTCCCAATGGAAAATATATTTAAATGATTAACTTTAAATGCTGTTTATTATTCAAGTGGCTCAATGATTATTTGTAATCTAAAAAAAAAATTGGTACTAAAAAAAAAAAGTATTGGAAACAAGTGTGCGGGCCAGTGTACGATTCGCATTGAAAAAGTCGTTTGAAATGTATTATTGTACTTCGTTTTGCTAGAAGAGCATACGATGTGCCGGCAAGGACATCATACAGGTGTTCAATATTTTACGAGTCGGCACTCAGCAGGTAGCTCTCGTCGTCGGTGTTGTTATACCGTCGTCGGTATACAAAAACACGGTACATGAATATTATATTTGTACCGCCACCGTGGCGCCGTGCCACCTGTAACGCCACCGCCGCCGCCGCGGGGAGTAAAACAAAATAATATAATATCGACTCGTAACATTGAAAACGCATTAAACGTTGAACCGACTATACCGAAGCTGTTTACCTAAGGTCGGGTATATTATACTATTAATATGGCTAAAACTAAATCCAAACGTCGACATTGCACTGGGGCGTATTTAGACTTACTTCTAGGGGGGGGGGGGGTAGGTAATTTTTCACCGAGTATGGACCCGACAAATATCCCAATTCACAGCCACGCGTATCGTACGCCGAACGCTTGAAGTTATCACAATATCACGCACCCTCGTTGCGGTGGTTCGACACGTATAAACTTAAACGATTTAATTAAAAAATACGCACACGAATGTAGTACCTACCTATATATGTACGAATTTCGTATTTTATAACCAACATTTTTGTAGAAAATAAAAATTGTTAATTCGTTTGATTTCGTTATAAAATTATCCACATTAAACAAATTTGAAGTGTGTATCTCACATATAATCCTTAAATACGGATTCAGAGGGGGGGGGTTGACCCTCCACCCTCCCTAAAATACGCCCCTAAAAATGAAATCCTTTTTTTCTAATTTGTTAAAGATTTCGAGTGTATAGTGTATACGGATAACGGATTTATAGATATCAGAACAATCCTGATTTTAGACCAAATTATACCAGATAGCCCGAACGGACCTGCTGATCACTCACTAGTTACTAGTGATTTTCATTAAAAAATATTGTACAATACTTTTTAATACTTTAGAAACTCAAATGGGAACCAATTTTTTTTTTTTTGTAAACATGATGACATTTTTTTCTTTCATTTTAGTGCTTGAACAACATTATAAGTTATAACTAATGCAAAACTCTGGGCTAGAGAAATGATTAAAGTTTGTATACATTTCTAGAGTTGACCACCCCCAAAATCCCCTAAAATATTGTCAAAAATTATAAAATGTTCTTATCGATTTAGATGTTTCTAAATCAAAAAACTTTCTTATCATACATTTTTCCCTATTTCGAATCAATACATTGTGGCCTTAACATAATATACATTTTGAATCACCCTGTACCTGCCTAGTGCCATTCAGTTTACAAGCATAATTTTGAATATCATTTTCCCACGGAGATGTTTCGTTACAAAAACGTAATGTTTACGGTACATTTTGAGTTCATTTAGGCGCGTTGCCTAACAAAATTCAGTGCAGAAATCGTACATAACATTATATAGAAATGATTTGAATTTTAAATGAATGTGCGTTTGCGTCGTTCCGACTAAATTACCCGAGCGACGCGTATTATAATTTCCACGGCTTGTAGGCACTCGTGACATTGCGTTATGTAATAGTTCGTCGTTGCGCGTTTCGGTGAAAAAATCATAATATTATTTTGTAATAAGCTCATGAAACCGATCGTAAGCATATTATAACATGTCATAAATTAAAACACAGGACTGACGCCAGAATCGAATCGATGTGTGATGACGTGATGATTAAGTCAAACATTATTTGTCACCATTACATAACGTATTACAATATCGTCGACGAGCATTGAAGTTACTCCGTGAAACCAGCCGCAACTCGCCAATTTTTTTGCGTCCTCGAGCGTCCGCGGTGACCGGTAGACGGGAAAAAATTGCCCGGAAAAGAAGTCTCCCGTCGCTGTATAAATAAAACGATATTTCCACTATACTTGTTACCTATATTATTTATAAAATAAATTGGGTTGACAAGTCTTATCTGCGGATAGTAGACGACAATTTATTATAATTTTTATATTTTAACATTTTGGTTTGAAGACAAATCTGCAGATATTCCTAATTTTTTTAAAACAAATAGGTCAAAATATAAGAAATATAGAGATCTTTTATAACTGAATAAATACATTTTTATATTTTTAAACAATATTATTATAAGATAAAATATATTTAATTTTTAATTAATTTGTTATAATTTTATATTTTATATATTGTTATACATGCAACGGGAGACTTTTTTCCGTGTGACTTTTTTTACCGAGGACTTTTTTACTGGGGACTTTTTTCCCTAATATCGCGGTGACCATACCCTACAGCAGTGGTGGCCAACCTTTTTAGGGATCGCGTCGACAGGGATTTCATCGATCCATCGGCCAGACCTTTTTATACCGGGGATAAGGTACCTATATCGATTCCGCCAGTGCAGGTAGTCTAAAAACAACCTATATCGATAAATATAATTATATGAAATACCTGTATAAAAATGTTATATCGACGATAACTTAGTTCTTTATCAAAACGAAACATTTTTTTAAAACAAACCTTGTCGAGTATTTATATGCGCGTATAAGTGAAAATGCGTCAATCGAAAATGCAATGCAAAAACGTACCTACATGAACGTGACATTTTTATTTATGGCTATATATTGTCGCATGCGCTCTACCCCAGATTGCGGTCTACGACGCGGGCGGCAGTGGTGACCAACAGCCGACCGACAACTCTTACGCGGGAGGAACGGGGGGGGGGAAGTATTAAAAGTAAATAATTAATAAGAGGCCCTAAATTCCGTGACGTTACGAGGTATGTATAATATTAAATATTATAATATAGTAATAAAACCTAGGTATACGAGTATATATAATAATATATAATAACTATTACAGATGCGGATGTGCTGACCAGAGACAGTCGGGCGGCTTTATCAGAGGCTATCGTGCCTCAGAGAGACAGATTTCTACTCGGCGGCACAGACTTTTACGACCGTCCTTTTTCTCTGGCGGCATCATATAAGAAAGCCACACGTTGCAAGTACGTGTTTATTTCTTATAATACGGATCGTCCGTATTGTCCGTGATCAGGGTTTTATTGGGGGGGGGGGGGGTGTAAATTATATTTGACGATGTATATTGTACACCTATTTTATGCAAATAAATAATAATAATGTACGACTTTTGACATTTGACGACAACGCATATAATATGTAGGTATATAATGTATACACGATAACAAATTGTATCGAATTTAATATGTATTGTATTTTATACCTACATAATATTGTACTGTTGTATTATATTATATAATATATATTGTATTGTATTGTATTAATTATTATCTTGATTATTAATTTATTTTTAATATTTAAATGAATTGTCAAATTATTTTGTAGATATATTATTATTATTATTATCATCATAGGTAGGTAGGTACCAGGTAAAAATCGGTGGGTGGTGGAATCGACAGGTTGTTTTTAGACTACCTGAACTGTCGGAGTCGATGCTACATTGGCAGAATTCGTAGGTTCCCCGCGTGCCAACATTTTCTAATCAAATTAGGTATTAAAAAAAATTCACAAGCCATAATATAATATGTTCGTAGGTACTAACGGGGTAGGTATTAAAAATGTATCGTCGGAATGACGGGGGCCTTAAAAAGGTTCACTGAAAAATTGTACAGTCGGTTGTGAAAACGTTTTGATGAAACACAATCAACGCAGCATTAGCTTAATATTCGACCGTGTATTATTCCCGTGTTTGGATTTGTAATAATTCTTTGTGGAATATAATTAACATTCACGTCATAATATATTATTATTAAAATATAAATAATTGACTCGGACATCGAGTTTATTTGGAACGAGACACTTTTTTCCCAACGTACAAAACCCTAATGTCCGGGGGCAGAGAGTCCCAAACTTTTATAACCGATAACTTTATTTTTTCTAAACGACAAATCCGTTCGTCGTTTGTTTTTCCGACCCAACTAATCGCGAGATTAAACGACGCGATGAAATGTGTTTCGAGGAAATTTAGCAGACCTGACACTTTTGACACGCTTGCCGCGTATACGTTGTTCGCCTATAAAGTCAAAACCACTTACACTACAAGCAGTATAGTATAGTCGTCATCGACATATTTTCTTTACCCTGGGGTGTCGTTGTGATTGACTTTGTGTCTCGGCTTGCGGTCGACGCGAACTAAGCCGTGCGTAGTGCGCCCCTTCAGTATTAATAATTATAGTCGACCGTTCCACGGGGGGAGGGGGGTGGGCTGCGGGGCGATAATACCGCGTGGGGTTCGGTAAATCCCCGCATTAAACATATAGCGGGAAAGCGGCTACACATTAATACGTGAGTTTCCCCGGGAAAATATAATATACCCGTCAGTATCTACCTACGTGAGTTCCCGCACAAAAAATTTTTAAAAGTTTGAATTTAAAATTTGTTTGCATGGAAATAATTCTAACTATATTTTCAATTAAATCCGTCATACGTTGGGTTATAGTTATTATTTTATATAAAACATGTTGACTACATAAACCCAAGTACAGGGAATCCTGTCTTAACGGGCACATCTCTTAACGGACGAAATTAACATGGTCCCGGGTGCAAAAAAATTGGCCTGAACCCTAATCATAAATACTCGTTCAAATTCGTTCAAAAGTATTAAATATCGTCTCAAAACACTCATAAAATTATCATGTAATGTTAAATATTTTGAAAATTGTTGAGCTAATTGTAGGAATAAGACATTTTTGGTTTTTTCAATTTTTTTTTTCTTAAATTATTGATAAAAATGTCTTAAAAATGTAATACAAGATTCGTCATAAGTCGTTAAAATAGCAGATCAAAAATAACAATACAATAATGATACAATTTTTTTTATAAGCCTTTATCTTTAAATTTTGACCAAAATTCGTCATCGAACATTTGCAAATTGTTTTGTAGTTAAAAATTTATAAAATATTATTAAAAACTGAAAATTTAAGACAAGGTTTTTCGTAGATAGTTTATAATTTAACCAAAAAATCAAACAAATATATTAAAAAAATAATTTTTTATAGACATTTTAAATTTAAATTTGGACGAAATTGGATATTTAAATGAAGAATTATGTATAGTACGCGTTAGTTAGAACATGTACAGCATGGGTAACGCTCTGCTGTTGCGACCTTTTTAATTTTGAAATGTTCTGTACCTATTTAGAGTGTTGTGTTACAATGAATTTTGATTTTTACTTTAAAACTGTTTATGAGTGCTAGGGCACAAAACAATATGCTTGATGCTCATCAACGATGACTAAAAGCGGACCTGCAGTGTAGGTAAACAAAAGTAGAGCTTCAATTTCGTAAATTGTTTATACAAATATTATAATATTAACCTATATATATATATATATATATAATAATCTAGTATATTAAATAGTTGTCTTTAATTATTTTAACCTTTGTTAATGTGATTTTGGTGTGACAATTAAACCTTAAGCGAGTGATGAATAATATCCAGAGCAGAGCCGTGCGGAAGAGGGATGAAGGGAGTTGAACATAATATTGTTCAGGCCTTTTCATTATTGAAGTACGTCGCACTTACGTATTTTAGTTCATAAGCTGCATTAATATTGTCTTGATAAAATCAAAATCAAATTGTTTTTTTTTTTTTTTTTTGTAGTCGATGCAATTTTTACAAAGACTGTGATTTCAGCTTGCTGCAGCAGTTAATACGTAATCCATTATTACGTCGATAACACTTTATGCTCAGAAATAATTGGTAAATTAATATAATTTTCGAATTCTTAACAGTTTTCACTGTCGATTTGTATAATATAATATGCATTTGTTCACCAGAGCCCTCGTCGTAGACGATTTGCCAAATATTGCCGCGCAAAACCTATCTCTACTCCAGCCACTGCAGTTCATCAAACAATATAAACGGCGTGTCATAATAATTATTATTGCGAAGGCACGACATATTGATATTTTATCGGCACCACCGAATTCACCCGAACCGTTATGGCTCCGAACACTGAAATTAATTAATCGATTAATTTCGTCAATGTTCGTATATATACACACACCAAACGATATACGGTATTTGATCACTCGGATGTCTATTATAAGGGTTGCGGCTTCGGCGGCGGCCGTTGATGATGAGAACGCGGCGGAGCGTGGATATCGTCATCATCATCGTCATCTCCATTATCATTATCGTCATCGTCATCGTCATTATCAGTATTCAAAACGACATTATTATAGGACTAGCTGAGCTCGAGGCGGCCACGAAACGTGCGCACCAGACCTTCTTACAGCGCACCGCGTCTAACATATTATAATACACGTTCCAATCGAATAGTGTGGAATCCGAAAGACCTTTGCAGCGTTTGTATCTCCCGAGTCGAGAATAATATTATAATTACTACAGAAATCGCTCTTTGGAAACTCTGTACAGCAATATTATATCATATTATGTGTTTCACTCGATCACGGCGAGGCCAGCTGTGCATACTATACACCCGCCGGACATTCGTCGAGTGAATTTCGCTGGCGATTTCCGCTGCGCATAAATCTCCAAGCGCCTCCAAGACCGTTGCGTTATTTTAATCGCCATCGTCGTTCGAATATACGAATATAATAGTGATTTGTTATTAATTCCAAAAAATGAACACTTTGAACCCGTCATTGGTTCACACGCTTTGTTCGTACAAATATTATCGAATTAATCCGATAACATAAAATATACCTTTAAATGACATGTCTATAAATATTTATAAAAATAAATGAATGCGCTATTTGTCATTTCCTGTCAGTTATTGTTGGACAAAGTCGACAGTACAGTATTTGCAGCGTGCCAATATGCGTATAAGGATCATACGCGACGACGAGCCCACGCGTATCCCGCTGCGTAACGATCGGAACGAGACAAATACTACAGAAAGTGGATGGACCAAAGATGATAAATTCAATAGTTGTTTTAATAATACTTTTTAGTAAAGGATAAAACTGTACATATTTCGAGGTATGGTTTGATTTTTTAAGTTAATCGATCGATTATAATAGTAATATAGAAAGTAAGGCGTGAGCGCCGCGCTCACGGTCGGTGCTCACGAATTGCGTAGGCACCAATAGTCGGGTAAACGAACCTTTTTGAATCCCGGACGCAATTCATGAATAAATTCATTCGGAACCCTATATATTAATAAATAATAAGTTTTTCGGTTCTTTTGGGTTTTTATCGGTTCTAATAAAAAGCCCGATACTTCAAATAACTGAACATTTTATTTAAATTGATTTTGTTAGTTTGTTACAATCAAATAGTTATTTTTCGTAGAAATATTTTTGTTTCGTACATGTATGGTATTTTGAATTTTTAACCCGAAATAATCGTAAATCGTGTTATATTATGAACGACTATGATTAATTTACACATACTATGCGGGTTGCATTTTTCATTATAATGAGTAATATAACGTGGATAGTCGAACAACAATTATGGGTTTTTCTACAAATGTTTACAAAATTCCCACGAATAATATTTATATAGTTATTTATAACTCCATCACACAGTCTCGCACACAAACACATTCATACACTCACACATTGACACATATGGGAAAAATCAAAATCGGGAAAACTGTACCCATCCCGGTAACATTCGAGTAATTCACATCTTATTTAATATTTTTCGTATGGTCATACTGTAATTTGATGTTTTGCTTATGTCACTTTGGTCTAAAATAGCCTATATTAGTATAATACTTAAAAGTTTATTACTTATTAGTAGTTATTAGTCAATAGTCACCATATTTGCGTCTATAGTCTAATTGTATCATACAATAAATTTGTATGTCTTATTGGTTACACATTTAATATAACATTTTTTGACATGGGCCGAGTTCCCAAATCCATCATTGGAACATATTTTTTTTACGACAATTTTTAAGAACCGGTAAGAACCGAAATTAACCGGAACCGGAACCGGAATCCTTATTTTGTAATTTTAAAAACCGTAATCGGAACCGGTACCAATTATTTTTATTTTTTAAGAACCAAACCGGAACCAGAACCGAAAAAACCTTTAAGGTTCCAGTCCCTGAGCGAGACACTAGGTATATAAGATAACATCGCACATTAGATACAGGTGCCCAATTGATAATATAGATAATCCACTTTTCAGACATAACTGATAAAATTAGTGACACTAGAATTGTCTAACAAGTAATACATCAGGTACTGCGCATATTTACCATTTAAAAATATTAAATTAAAATAATTAATAGTTATATTAAATACAATTTTTTATTAAAATGGAAAATGGACTTATTATATCAACAATGTTAAGTGAAAAAGGCGAAACATTAAAAGTTATTTTTTTTTTTTAAATATGTGAATATGACGATTTATACCTATGGTATTATGTCCGGGACGCAATTCGTCCAAAAAGAGTCGTTTACCTGTTTTGGTACGCAATTCGTGGCTGCGTACGAGTTGATTCCCGGGTACCTGTTTACCTGTACCGACACCGTTGAGTTGATTCCCGGGTCATTAGAGGGTACCTACGTACGAGTTGATTTCCCGTAATTGTTGTACATCAATTATCAATAGATTGCACGAGTAAAGAGTTTACGACCGTATAAAGAGTTAGAAGTACAATCCGAAACGTATATTAAATGCAGGAGTAACGGAACTAAGAAATCTAAAAAACAACAAGAAAAACAATTTTTTTAAGAGAAGAGATGTCACGGTATACTGGTAATCTCATTACCAGATACCAATTTATAAAAACAATGTGTTACAAATTTTTATCAAATTACATAATTTTTTTATAGTTTTTTACCTAGTTACTACTAAATGTTTTTAATAATAATTTTGTTACCTAATTACTACTAAATGTTTTTAATAATAATAAATAGAATATAATTCAATAAATAATTAATAAATAAAAATTGAATGATTTTCAAAATATGAAAAAACTAAAAAAAAAACAACATTTTTGAGAAACTTGTCAGCCAACCTCCTCGTGGTGTTTCTTGTGTTATGCTAGTAGGTTGAATATATTTTTACTAAATATCGAATAAAATATATAATAATATATAATATATAATGACCCGGGAATCAACTAATACACGAGAAAGGTCTCGGGAATCAACTCACCTATTGCGCAATTCGTGTGCGCCCCTCACAGCGTGTAGCAATCATGTTACGAACTATATGACTTGTACCAACGACGGGTTAAGTGTTCGCGGTAAAAAATAAAGTGTACGATATGACGTATATATGGACGGCGTTTGTGAGAAAGGGCTCAAGTCAAAAATCACTAGTTTTCAGGAGACACGAAAAACGTATAATTCGAATGTGTTTTGCTCATTGTTATTATTATTTTTTAAATTAATATAATTTGTATTTTAATTGAATTTTAAAATTGTAACCATTATCACATTGAATTCAATGATTTTTATGACTTGTGCCTATAGTATAATATATTATATACCTACTATTATACGCACGAACTCGGACTACGAACAAGGTAAAAATTTAAAAACGAGACGCACTATCGGAAACCAACCAACACCGTAACATTTTCGTGTTGATTTCCGCGATACCTAACCGACGAGTGGCACCAGTGGCGAAAGTGGCGCACTCGGGGGGGGGCAGGTTTGGGGCCAAAGCCCCCCTCTCAATATTTTCTGATATACCGAAGTTAATTTTTTTTAATTTACTGGTTATTGGGTATTTGCGTTTAGGAAAGAGTAAGAAAATGTGTAAAACCTCCCCCTTTATGTGTAAAATTAAGTTTATACAATCTGCGACAAAACCGATAAGATACATATAATTATACAAACTGCTGAGAATTATTTTATATACCTTCTATATACACTATATTAAAGTGCCTAAATTATATATACCTACCTATGTTGTCTTGCGTACAAATTGAATAAAGCGAAAACGCAAAAATACAAATTTATTAACGGTCAGCGACAAATGAAAGAAGATGGACGAATTTCAAGGTATGAATTTTTGAAAAAGTATGTTTTAAGAATAAATGACAAAATGTTGATTAGGTTAATTTTTAAATTAAAATGTTCTTCTTGATTATTAATAAATACAATCATTACGATCTTTTAGAATAATTATTAATAATACTAATAATATTTTTTAATTTTAAAAATTGGTTTTTCTTTATTTTTACGACCTATACTCTAAGAGTCTCTAGACTATAATTATAGCTGTCATAACACGTATATTATACCTAACTAAACGATAAAAGTGTGTATAGTAGGTATATATAGAACTATAGAAGGTATATAAAATAAATTGCCGCAGTTTGTATAATGTATCTTATCGGTTTTGTCGCAGATTCTACAATATTATTTTTTTTTTGCCTCAGTTTACATATCGACTTTTAGAAAAAGATTGACTTTGCCGCAGTTAACCATCTTCCGAAAAAAAAAACGTTAGAAGGTACCCAAGGATTGCCTCATTCCCGTTTGATTAAATTGTACAAATAATTATTTATAAAAGTAATATTATTGAGTCGTCGAGGTAATGTGTAATATATAATAATTGGTATTTTGTGTTGCGTGTAAAATATAATATTATATACTTAGATCAAATATTATAAATTATAATAAACATTATATTGTCTTACAAGTGTAATAATAATAATAATTATAACATATTCTAAATGGGTGTTGGCTATATTTAATACGTCATAATATATACTATTTTCTATTTAATCATTGGTACAACTAGTTTATGTACATGATTGTACATGCGTTAGCGCATAAATAGCGGTTCAAATTTGGGGAGATTTGAATTTAGTTTTATGTAACAAAAAAATATAAGAATCATAAAAGTAACAAATTTTTATAAAAATAAAAACGTCTTCGTTTCGCCCTTCAAAGGACTAGAGATTTCTTGTTTATAAATTAACATACACTATACGTAATCGTCCCTTCCAAAAATCTGAATCGTACGTTATCGGGTTTTTTTTTTAGTGTTGTACGTGTTAAATTGTAAAATTGGACTCGTAACAATATTATTGTTGATTACATTTTCGTAATCGCTTATTAGCTCACGGTGCAGTACATCGCGATACTTCAACTGCGACGACCAACTTACTGTAAAATATTAATATAATATCGTAGGTATTTATCCGTTCTCGTCTAATCGCAGACACTGTCGCAGAAGCGAGAGTCGCAAACTTGACTGAATTACTTATTAATAATCAACAATGCGGTTATAGATTGGTCACATTTTGTTAACACTGCAGTCCTGCCCCGCTACGACTTTGGAAGAATCTCGTATTGATTACCTACCCAGTACTTGATTTTAAATCGAAGCCTTCGATTTCGATACTTAAACATACCAGAAGAAGAAACGACACTCGATATTAAATTCTGCTGTGTTGATATGGAAACAAGTGATTCGCCAATGCCTCCATCGTCTACTTCATCTTCGCGGTCCACATCGTCATCTTCTGAAGAAGAAGATCCATTTGGCCGAAATAACTTTAAGAGGTATTGACAGACTACAGCTTTAAGTGTTACTTACGAACATTTGCAGTTTTTTTTTTTTATTAGAAAATTCATAAGACATTTTTTATTTAAATCCAAGATTTGAAAATTCAACATAAAATTTTCTAAAAATTTTACTTTGTTCTAGAAAAAAAAAATTACCGGAACGTAAAACTAATTTTTTATGAGCGTTTGAAAATTGGACATTGGATATTCATCCGTAAACTACCGATTTCTCTGAAAACGATTTTCTTATTAGGTTGTAACTCAAAAAAGAATAACTGTAGACATTTACAATTTTTAGCGAATTTTGAGATTATCATTTTCTATAAATTATACAATATTATCAAAATATTTTGAATCTTTTTAAACTAATTGTAGGCAAAGAAATTTTCGTTTTTTTCTATAAATTTATAATTTTCAAAATATGTTCGTTGGGTCAAAGAGCTTAAAAATTAAATACAAATTTCTCATAAGTTGTTTTAATAGCAGTTGAAAATTATTAAAGACACGTAGGCAAACCTTTTTTTTATAAGAATTTTAAGTCCAAATTTTGACCAAAATTCATCAAAATATCGAACATTTTAAATATTGTCTTATAGTTGAAAATGTATAAAATGTTCTGTTTTTACAGGTAAAAATTGAAAATTTAAAACAAGGTTTTTTGTAAATATTTAATGTTGTAACCAATCTAAAATATCATACATTTCCATGGTAGATTTTTATAGATGTTTTAGTTTCAAATTAGGACGAAATTAGATATTTAAACAAAGAATAACAATGTAGGTTATTTGTTGTATTTTAAAAATATTTTTCGTATGTGCTTGAAACATTTAAAGTACATTTTTATTTTTTATACACTCAATGACATTTTCAAATGCAACGTTTTTTCCAATAATTAATTCAACCTACTATATTATTATTAATAGTTAAATTAATTGTTTTAATAACAATAATATCGAATACACTTAGTAGTGTAGGCTGACAGATCGTTTTCGAACAGAATCGTTTTTTGTACACAATGATTCTTTAATCGTTGAATTCAAATTTAACACATCCATTGCAGTGACCCCACTAAAAACCCACTGTACTGCCAAAGTTTTTTAAAATTCACTTTGCATATAAAATGTTTAAAAAAATTTTTATCTACACCTACTTTGAGACAGTTAGTACTTGTAGTCTCTGTAGGAAGGGATTCGTGTTGTCAAAAACGGTAGTTTGTTTGAAAATTGATGTGTTCGAACAACGGGAGCCGTTTGGGAGTTGACCGTTTTGTAAAACGTAAGCCAAATGGACTCTAGCCAAAAATACAATATTCGTTATGGCTGATTCCTCTGAATTATTTTAATTCTTGTTGTAATTGCAATAATAACGTACAATAAATTAAATCAAAAACAGTTTGAGTACAATAATTAAATAATCTTGGTAGGTAGTCTATGCAGTAGGCAAGTGGTGATAGATATTAAAAGTGTTTTCTGATCATCAAATTCAAGCTATAATAATTATTTGTACACATTTATATTGTTCATAAACACGTTCAAATAAATAATGCACCGATCTATATAGGTATCAAATTAAATCGAATTGCAATGAAATAGAATAAATATTTTAATAATACATATATAAATAACTATCAAAATCATGACTAAGTGTAAGAACTCGAGCGTAAAAATATATTCATAATTCTCAAAATGCTGGTTCAAATGTACATTGGCATATTGTAAATAATAATAAATTAGCAACTATAATATTATATAGATAGTCAATGAATCTTTTTATTTTTGATAATCATACGGATTGATTGAAACCCAGGAGCGTATACAAGGGGGGATTTTAGGGGTTCAAATCCCTCCCCCCCCCGAAATTTAATAAATATTCTTTTTTGTTTTTTCAGTTGTTTTTTTATAAGAAATAAATAATACCATAGAAATTGTATTACACTTCTATTATTATACAATTATAAAAGTGTACAACCTTAACCCCCCCTCCCTGCGCAAATTATTATTTTGTGTACGCACCCGCTAAAACCAGTCGTTAAGTAATATTATACAAGGAGTTTTTTGTTTTCTAACGTGTACAATATATAATATATTATTCTATTTCAATACACTTTCAGGTGTCCTGCCGTCTCGCCAATAACAACGTTGCACCCTACGACTTACGAGCTGAACTCATCCCGGACATCTGCATCGCATGCCACAACTGCGCAGGGACGACAACCACATAATAATATTATTATTATTTTTTTTTTTTTAATATCGTACATCAGCAATATAATAATAATAATATAATATAATATAATAATGATATATAATATTGCTATATCATTATAAGACGTATTGTTATTAGAATCGTTTGTATTATTATTGTTGCTGTTAATGACGTGTACACGCGTTTAGGCGTTGTGCGCAGCGCAGGAACAACCTTTTATATTTCTATGGGCGATTTTGAATTGCGCCCACGGAGAACAGGACGTTTAAAAAATAGTATAAATTGCATATTATGTAAATAAACAGTGAGAATTGTGCTCAGCATTTTTCAGTAATACATTAACTACACGTACCTACTAAATTGCGCATCTAGTGACTCAATATAGGTACCCAAATTATTTGATTTGGAAAAAAAATTTTAATTTTTACATTTTTTATTAATTTATTAATTTTTACCAAGCCGAAAAATCATTTTTGGGACCTAGAGCAATGTTTCTCAATCTTTTTAGTACCGCGACCCAAATTTTCCCCGAAAATTCTTTCGCGACCCACATTGTTTCACTTTCAAAAACTGATAGTCATCGCTATCCAGCTGCGACTTTATCGTATTTTATCGCTGAATTCTTCCGATAACGACGATTTAATACCCAACGTAATAAATAAATATATGACGAATTATTAGTAATCATTATTACCCACGTAATTTTTGGTACTATATTACTATAATAATATATTTAATATTAATTTAACATACATTTCTTGGAATCTATATAATTTTAAAAAATGTTCGCGACCCACCAAAAATTGACTGACGACCCACACTTTGAGAAACGCTGACCTAGAGGATAATGATAGTCGCCCTTTTTATACCTGAAATATACTGGGTGGAATTTACAATTTTTTCTTTCTGTTGAACGCAATTTAAGTTTGTCCATAGTTGTACATGGCTATCTTAACCTAATACAGGGTGGGGCAGTGAATCGGGCGATTTTATAATAACTTTAAAAACCCAACAAGTATTTTTTTTAACAAATATATTTACATAACCTGAAAGTATATAAAATAGCATTAAAAAAGTGTTAATTTGTTATTTAATTTTTATAAATGATATCTGCAAGATGGCGTTTATATGCGATTAAATGACACAGTGACAATGTGTTTACATTGGATGGCAATTACAGCGAACGCACGTTGTTGTGCAGTCCAACGATTCATGATAACTAAACGCTTATTTATGGTGGACATAATTTTATAGTTGTAGTACGCACATATCAATTACAGTTCTTTCCGTATTCATTTTTAAATCGCCCGATTCACTGCCCCACCCTGTATATATATATATATATCTAATAAGCAGTGTATATTTAATACTTAAAAAAGAAAATGAATTTTATCATATTCTTGAACAGTCTATATGTAACTGCTCAATTATAATTTTCATATACAAAGTTTTTCCGAAATGCTATAGTACATTTTGCTTATATTCGTATTCAATTTCTGCACGAATAACGCAATTTATTATTTAACTATTATGACAGTAATTATATTAACTTACTACCATATTAGGTACTCTTCTCTACCGTTTTAATTGAATCTATTCAGAATAATGTTTCAAATCGATTCAAATCCAATCATAAGTTAATATAATACCATCATAGTAGTTAAATAATAAATTGAGTTACTCGTGCAGAAATTGAATACGAATAAAAAAAATGTACCCCAAGGGTTTATATTTTAGCAACCCCCCTGGACAGGTTATAAGACACCAAAAATAATATGAGAATACAGCAATTTTATTATTTTGTATATTATATTTTTTTATTTGACGTTTTTATTAAAAAAAAGTTATTTAAAAATAGGATTTTCCTAATTTTAGCAAGTTATTTCGAATTGCAGTTGTTACAATTCTAATAAGTTCTGCAACGTATGAACGCAGTTTTCCAAGCATGCAACGAATTAAACATTGGCTGAGGTTTTTTTTTTAAATATTTAAAGGGGTGTTGTAAATAACAAGAAAACAAAATCAGTGTTAAATAAGTACAATACAGAAACAAGAAAAATAGTTTTAAATTTAGTTCAAATTATACATGTTTACGATTATTTTTGTTGTAAGGTTACAACTTGTAAAATATTAGGAATGTAAATATATTGTTTTATAATAAGACAATTATTTAGGTACTTTGTACACCCAGTAAGCGAGATAGGTAATTTCCATAATTTCAGCACCCTATATGGCTGTATAAAATACTAGAATACTAATATTAGAATACTATGTGAACTTTATTTCCCACAATTTTAAGCATACATAATATTATATTAGTATAAAGAATTTCCAGCAAATGGCCTCAACGTAAAAAATATAAATATAAATATAATATTTTAATGCATGACAAATTAATCAATTATTTTCAAACACTCTTATTCGTCCATTCAAACAACTTCCCCGCTTATATTATATGTGTTCCTGGAACGCCACAGTTGCTAGTGACAAATTAAATAAATTAAATATTATATAAGTTAAACAATGCCCGTGGATTTACCTCGCTTTGAACTCAAATGTAAAGTAAACGTTAAAATATGTAAGCCACACAGATTTTCAACACAGTAATTTGTGTGATTTTGACCAAATATAAAATACAGGTCTAAAATTATACACCGTCATAATATAATTATTTTAATTTCTGTAACCAAACGTGACCCTATATACAAACGCAAAAAAAATATTCGTTTTTCGTGAGCTCACAATAGCTCCCGTGTTGAATATAATATTTTCTTACAGCACCCCTACGCGCCACGCCACGCGCCCGCCACGGTACAAAGGTAAACTACGAAAATGTCAAATCTCCAAGTACGCTGCAGTTTTGGCTGTGCGGCGCCTACCACGAATCGACTCTGTCAGTACTGTAGGCCGTGGCCTGACCTAAACATAGGACTCGGCGCCACTGGATTTACTTACTAGAATAAATTTAGCTGTAGGTTTATATTATCTGATACGGATTAATTGTGTAATCAGCGCCGCCGTCTTCGGTTAGGTAAAATGGTTCGCCCTCAGTTCCGCCCAGCATATCCACAGGTGGTTATGAAAATAGGTATATTGTAATCCTCATCGCGGTATGTATATTTCTGATCTCAATCCCGCCCGGTAAACATTATATTACTATTCGAATAACCATACACGATATACACGATTCACATCAAGTCTCACAAATAAACGGCATTTATAATAATTGTTCCGAATTGTTCGTATTATTACAATGCTATTCGAGTGGAAAATAAGATTAAAAAAATAAATGCTTTAGAATATTATTCAAAGAGAATATACAATATCATAAGTTTTGTTAGTTTGTTTTTTTGCACCCCAAACGTCATGTCTCCGCGGGCAGTGATCGCCCGTGTCACCTGGTGCATCACTATAGTGACCAAGTTCTAGCTCCACTGCTGATTACAATTTGTGTTCAATACTCTTCCCCAACACATACTCTATAAGCGAATTAATGTTAATCGCCTAAGAGACCGAGTAACTATTTTTTAAATCATCTCAAATCAAACATCAAAAAGAGTGTAAATAATTAAAATTCACTAATTATTATACACTTTTTATTTGTAGTTTTTTATTTTTTTTTTAAATATTCGTTGACCACCTAATATGTGAATTTCTTATCATTAGTGCCTACTTAAAATAATAATATTAAACATTGAAACAAATAAGATTTATAATTAGGTGCAAAATATTAAGTACCCATAGTAATTATTACATTGTAATATGAAAATGAAAAGATATTTATATACATACAAATTAGGTACAACGCGTCCCAGAAAAAAGTGACAGGCCGGCGTCAAATGGAAATAATAAAACATATTTCTAAAATTATATAATCTAATAACTTCCCAAAGACGACCCCTTAAGAGGGGTAATTTTATTATTTGTATATTTGTAATACTTTTTTTATCACCTATTTTAAAACAAATTTTTGAATACATCTCAATTAATAAAATTGTATTTATGCAAATAAAATATATAGTAAATGGTTGATTAATTAGGTATAACATGACTTAAAAAAAGACATTTTGAATCAAATAAAAATATATACTACCGAATATTTTAAGGGGTTTTATCGATTAATTAATGTTTATTTTCAAGTGACTCCTACCGGCCACAACCCTCCAGGTTACATTTTTCGTTCCTGTATTAAGAGTATAAACATAAATACACGTCTTATAATAATATAAAGTGTGATTTTTTTAAGCATGCTCACCCCTATTTTTTACTTTAATAATACATTTATTCAAATTATGATTTTTAGAATTTTTAAGTATACCAGCTAAAGACTAAAATATTCTAAAATTTCTCATTTTTTTGTACTAGTTAAGAAGTGTTCTGTGGTGATAAAAACTTCTATTTTTAAAATGAGAACCATAATTTTTTACTAAAAATTATTTAACGGATATTTTATGAGAAAATTTGTTTGTATCCAAATCAAAATTGTAATGAGTAGTTTATCAGTTATTAAAATGCTTGTACCAAGATCCTTTAAAATGATTTTTCAAAAATATAAACTATGAGTAATATTATATGTAGTATTTATTTTATTTGGACTATTTATCAAAAATTGTTTATATTGGTAGATCATATTTTACAAATCATCCAAGCCCACATACACGATTGACTCATTACTATAGACATTTTATTATCCTCAGCACACAAAGTTATATACCTAAAAAACTACTCGTTTGAATTTTGGTTTGGATACATTAGACAATTCTCAACAGGATCACCGGATCATCCTTAAGTGGTACACAAACCTCAAGAATTTAAAAATATGATCTTCGAGTGTATTTAAAAATTTGAAGAATCAGAATTTAAATATATTCATAATTTAAGGATAAAATATGTGTGAGCATATTTAAAAAAAAACACTCTTGTACATATACCAATTTATATATATATAAGGTTATAGGTAATTGAATGAATACAGAATTGTAAACGTAATTATATGATCAAGTCATACAAAATGTTATTTAATATTTCCCAACATTTTAGTATAACTTTGATTAGACAACTACGGTTCGGCTTTTGAAGTATCTCTCTGAATATTTGTTTGCACAGCCACGGAAAAACAGTCTTGGGCCGGACTTCGTCGTAATGACTTCGTATAAATACTCTAAACACCCACATAAATTTAACAAAAAGTAAAAACGGACATATATTTATATCGTGTTTGTTAAATACGACAACCTATATATTAACAAAAAATATTATTATATTATCAAAAAATAGGCTTACCGATAAAATTCAAAAATAAATTACCCCATTTTTTTAAAATCTTTTTGATAGAAATATAATGTCAGTGGACATCATCATGAACTATCGAACCCACATTCAGTACCCGAAACTACGGTTTTAAATGAGTAACGTTCCTTAGTGATTAGAATAGTATTGATAAAAATTATTATACAAAAAAGTAAAATAGTACAAAATGTATTCTTATAATTAATTTTAGTATAAAAACATGACCGATTATACATCCACATATTAGACGTTAATAAGTTGGTGTAAGTACTGTACAAATTGCTGAGTGCGCTGACACACACTTATATTATAATCACAGCAGAGATATGTGCATAAAATACAATGTAGGTACATATTATTACAATTGTTAAAAAATAGACTTACCCGTATGGTTCGATGACAATGTATGTCGTTTTGTTACCATCTTTTCGACTGCTTAATACGGTTTGAAAGTGTTTCATTATCATAAACTATTAGACCATATTAAGCATTCAAAACTACGGTCTCTTATGGTTTAATTTGAGTACATTCGTCGGTGACTTACTTAAAATTACCAAAAAGTTCAATTGTACAAAAAAATGCATTTTAATTAATAAAGGTTAACTAAAAACATACACATATTAGGTGGTGTAAGTATTGTACAGAAAATTAAAGACCTCGGGGCAACAACGAAACACGTCCTTTTTTTTCAAATTGTACAACAGACGAAAAAAAAAACAAAAAAAAAATTGTATTCTTTAGTTTTAGGGTACATTCAACATATGTACTAATAAATAATGTAAAAAATAAAGTTTTAACAATAACTTAAGGAAGCAGCAAAAACTTGAAAAAGTGATACCTATTGCCCAAAAAATGGACATGTCTCGTTGTTGCCCCAAGGTCTTCAATTTTCTGAGTGCCAACACACACGTATAGGTAATAAACTAATAACTTATAATCAAAACAGAGATATGCGCATAAAATACAATGTAGGTCCATATTATTACAATCTATATTGTTAAAAAATTGATTTACCTGTATGGTTCGATGAAGATGCTGCATGTCGTTTGGTTACAATATTTTTGATTGAATAATGTGAGTTGGATAGTGTTTCATTATCATAAACCATTAAACCAACATTACACATTCAAAACTACGATCTCTTATGGTTTCATTTGTGTGCATTCGTCGGTGACTTACTTAAAATTACCAAAAAGTTTGATTGTACAAAATAATGTAGGTATTTTAACAAATAGAGATTACACAAAAAAAAATATCCGATTATATACACATATTTAGTGTTAATAAGTTGGTGTAAGTAATGTAAAAATTACTGAGTGCTGACACACGCGTATAGATAATAATCAAAACAGAGATATACATATTATTACAATTTAAATTGTTAAAAATAGATTTACCTCTATGGTTCGATGTTTCGATGATAATGTATGTCGTTTTGTTACCATATTTTTAATTGCATAATATGGGTTAATAGTGTTTCATCATCATACACCATTAATCCCAAATTAGCATCAAAACTACGGTCTCTTATAGTTTAATTTGAGTACATTCCTCGGGGGCTTGCTTAAAATTAATCGAAATTACCAAAAAGTTTGATTGTACAAAAAATGTATTTTAACAAATAAAGGTTAAACAAAAAACGTATCCTATTATATACACATATTCAATGTTAAAAAGTTGGTGTAAGTAATGTGCGAATATTGCTGAGTGCTAACTCACACACGTAGGTAATAATCAAAACAGAGACTTGTGTATAAAATACAATGTAGGTACATATTATTACAATTTATACTGTTAAAAAATGTCTACCTGTATGGTTCGATGATAATGCTTGTCGTTTTGTTACCATCTTTTCGATTGCCCCGTATGAGTTATAAGTGTTTTATCATCATAAACTTTCAACCCATATCAAGCAATCAAAACTACGGTATCAATATGGTTTCATTTAAGTATACTCCTTGGTGACTTGCTTAAAATTAATTAAGATTTCCTCAAAATTTGATTGTACAAAAAAATTTATTTTAACAAATAAAGGTTACATACAAAAATATCGAATATATACACATATTCTGTGTTAATAAGTTGGTGTAAGTACTGTGTGAATTTCAGATTCCTAACATATCCATAGTACGAGTATTAAAAATAATCAAAACAGAGATATGTGCATAAAATACAATGCAGGTACATATTACTACAATTTATAATGTTAAAAAATAGACTTACTTGTATGGTTCGATGATAATGCTTGTCGTTTTGTTACCATCTTTTCGATTGACCCGTATGAGTTGTAAGTGTTTTATCATCATAAACTTTCAACCCATATCAAGCAATCAAAACTACGGTATCAATATGGTTTCATTTGAGTATACTCCTTGGTGACTTGCTTAAAATTAATTAAGATTTCCTCAAAATTTGATTGTACAAAAAAATGTATTTTAACAAATAAAGGTTACATACAAAAATATCGAATATATACACATATTCTGTGTTAATAAGTTGGTGTAAGTTATGTGCGAATATTGCTGAGTGCTGACACACGCGTAAATAATAATCAAAACAGAGGTATTATGTGCATAAAATACAATGCAGGTACATAATATTATTACAATATTTATGTGGTTAAAAAATAGACTTACTTGTATGGTTCGATGATAATGCCTGTCGTTTTGTTACCATCTTTTCGATTGCCCCGTATGAGTTAAAAGTGCTTTATCATCATAAACGTTTAACCCATATCAAGCAATCAAAACTACGGTATCAATATGGTTTCATTTGAGTATACTCCTTGGTGACTTGCTTAAAATTAATTAAGATTTCCTCAAAGTTTGATTGTACAAAAAAATTTATTTTAACAAATAAAGGTTACATACAAAAATATCGAATATATACACATATTCTGTGTTAATAAGTTGGTGTAAGTACTGTGTGAATTTCAGATTCCTAACATATCCATAGTACGAGTATTAAAAATAATCAAAACAGAGATATGTGCATAAAATACAATGCAGGTACATATTACTACAATTTATAATGTTAAAAAATAGACTTACTTGTATGGTTCGATGATAATGCCTGTCGTTTTGTTACCATCTTTTCGATTGCCCCGTATGAGTTATAAGTGTTTTATCATCATAAACTTTCAACCCATATCAAGCAATCAAAACTACGGTATCAATATGGTTTCATTTGAGTATACTCCTTGGTGACTTGCTTAAAATTAATTAAGATTTCCTCAAAGTTTGATTGTACAAAAAAATTTATTTTAACAAATAAAGGTTACATACAAAAATATCGAATATATACACATATTCTGTGTTAATAAGTTGGTGTAAGTACTGTGTGAATTTCAGATTCCTAACATATCCATAGTACGAGTATTAAAAATAATCAAAACAGAGATATGTGCATAAAATACAATGCAGGTACATATTACTACAATTTATAATGTTAAAAAATAGACTTACTTGTATGGTTCGATGATAATGCCTGTCGTTTTGTTACCATCTTTTCGATTGCTCCGTATGAGTTATAAGTGTTTTATCATCATAAACTTTTAACCCATATCAAGCAATCAAAACTACGGTATCAATATGGTTTCATTTGAGTATACTCCTTGGTGACTTGCTTAAAATGAATTAAGATTTCCTCAAAGTTTGATTGTACAAAAAAATGTATTTTAACAAATAAAGGTTACATAAAAAAAATATCGAATATATACACATATTCAGTGTTAATAAGTTGGTGTAAGTAATGTGCGAATATTGCTGAGTGCTGACACACGCGTAAATAATAATCAAAACAGAGGTATTATGTGCATAAAATACAATGCAGGTACATATAATTATTACAATATTTATATGGTTAAAAAATAGACTTACTTGTATGGTTCGATGATAATGCCTGTCGTTTTGTTACCATCTTTTCGATTGCCCCGTATGAGTTAAAAGTGCTTTATCATCATAAACGTTTAACCCATATCAAGCAATCAAAACTACGGTATCAATATGGTTTCATTTAAGTATACTCCTTGGTGACTTGCTTAAAATTAATTAAGATTTCCTCAAAATTTGATTGTACAAAAAAATTTATTTTAACAAATAAAGGTTACATACAAAAATATCGAATATATACACATATTCTGTGTTAATAAATTGGTGTAAGTACTGTGTGAATTTCAGATTCCTAACATATCCATAGTACGAGTATTAAAAATAATCAAAACAGAGATATGTGCATAAAATACAATGCAGGTACATATTACTACAATTTATAATGTTAAAAAATAGACTTACTTGTATGGTTCTTCGATGATAATGTCTGTCGTTTTGTTACCATCTTTTCGATTGACCCGTATGAGTTGTAAGTGTTTTATCATCATAAACTTTCAACCCATATCAAGCAATCAAAACTACGGTATCAATATGGTTTCATTTGAGTATACTCCTTGGTGACTTGCTTAAAATTAATTAAGATTTCCTCAAAGTTTGATTGTACAAAAAAATGTATTTTAACAAATAATGGTTACATAAAAAAAATATCGAATATATACACATATTCAGTGTTAATAAGTTGGTGTAAGTAATGTGCGAATATTGCTGAGTGCTGACACACGCGTAAATAATAATCAAAACAGAGGTATTATGTGCATAAAATACAATGCAGGTACATATAATTATTACAATATTTATATGGTTAAAAAATAGACTTACTTGTATGGTTCGATGATAATGCCTGTCGTTTTGTTACCATCTTTTCGATTGCCCCGTATGAGTTAAAAGTGCTTTATCATCATAAACGTTTAACCCATATCAAGCAATCAAAACTACGGTATCAATATGGTTTCATTTAAGTATACTCATTGGTGACTTGCTTAAAATTAATTAAGATTTCCTCAAAATTTGATTGTACAAAAAAATGTATTTTAACAAATGAATGTTACATACAAAAATATCGAATATATACACATATTCTGTGTTAATAAGTTGGTGTAAGTACTGTGTGAATTTCAGATTCCTAACATATCCATAGTACGAGTATTAAAAATAATCAAAACAGGGATATGTACATAAAATACAAAGTAGGTCCATATAATTACAATTTATATTGTTAAAAAATTGATTTACCTGTATGATTCGATGATAATGTATGTCGTTTTGTTAAAATCTTTTTGATTACATAATATGGGTAAATAGTGTTTCATCTTCGTAAACCATTAAACCCAAAAAGTTTGATTATACAAAAAATGTAATTTAACAAATAAAGGTTATATAAAAAACATATCCGATTATATACACATATTAGGTGTGAATAAGTTCGTGTAAGTAGTAAGTACTGTACAAATAATATTGCTGAGTGCTAACTCACACACGTTGGTAATAATCAAAACAGAGACTTGTGTATAAAATACAATGTAGGTACATATTATTACAATTTATACTGTTAAAAAATGTCTACCTGTATGGTTCGATGATAATGCTTGTCGTTTTGTTACCATCTTTTCGATTGCCCCGTATGAGTTATAAGTGTTTTATCATCATAAACTTTCAACCCATATCAAGCAATCAAAACTACGGTATCAATATGGTTTCATTTAAGTATACTCCTTGGTGACTTGCTTAAAATTAATTAAGATTTCCTCAAAATTTGATTGTACAAAAAAATGTATTTTAACAAATAAAGGTTACACACAAAAATATCGAATATATACACATATTCTGTGTTAATAAGTTGGTGTAAGTAATGTGCGAATATTGCTGAGTGCTGACACACGCGTAAATAATAATCAAAACAGAGGTATTATGTGCATAAAATACAATGCAGGTACATAATATTATTACAATATTTATGTGGTTAAAAAATAGACTTACTTGTATGGTTCGATGATAATGCCTGTCGTTTTGTTACCATCTTTTCGATTGCCCCGTATGAGTTAAAAGTGCTTTATCATCATAAACGTTTAACCCATATCAAGCAATCAAAACTACGGTATCAATATGGTTTCATTTAAGTATACTCCTTGGTGACTTGCTTAAAATTAATTAAGATTTCCTCAAAATTTGATTGTACAAAAAAATTTATTTTGACAAATAAAGGTTACATACAAAAATATCAAATATATACACATATTCTGTGTTAATAAGTTGGTGTAAGTACTGTGTGAATTTCAGATTCCTAACATATCCATGGTACGAGTATTAAAAATAATGAAAACAGAGATATGTGCATAAAATACAATGCAGGTACATATTGCTACAATTTATAATGTTAAAAAATAGACTTACTTGTATGGTTCGATGATAATGCCTGTCGTTTTGTTACCATCTTTTCGATTGCCCCGTATGAGTTAAAAGTGCTTTATCATCATAAACGTTTAACCCATATCAAGCAATCAAAACTACGGTATCAATATGGTTTCATTTAAGTATACTCCTTGGCGACTTGCTTAAAATTAATTAAGATTTCCTCAAAATTTGATTGTACAAAAAAATTTATTTTAACAAATAAAGGTTACATACAAAAATATCGAATATATACACATATTCTGTGTTAATAAGTTGGTGTAAGTATTGTGCGAATATTGCTGAGTGCTGACACACGCGTAAATAATAATCAAAACAGAGGTATTATGTGCATAAAATACAATGCAGGTACATAATATTATTACAATATTTATATGGTTAAAAAAATAGACTTACTTGTATGGTTCGATGATAATGTATGTCGTTTTGTTACCATCTTTTTGATTACATAATATGGGTAAATAGTATTTTATCTTCGTAAACTATTAAACCCAAATTAAGTACTCAAAACTACGGTTTCGTATGGATTCATTTGAGTACATTACCCGGTGATTTGTTTAAAATTAATTAAAATTACCAAAAAAATTGATTGTACAAAATGTATTTTAACAAATAAAGGTTACAAAAAAAACATATCGGTTATATACACATATTAGATGTTAATAAGTTGGTGTAAGTACTGTAAAAATTCCTGAGTGCTGAGGGATGACACACACATATGTAATAATCAAAACAGAGATATATGCATAAAATACAATGTAGGTTCAATGGTACCTATTATTACAATTTATATTGTTAAAAAATAGACTTATAACCAGTGGCGTACTTAGACCTGAACTTGGGGGGGGGGGGGTTTAATTTTTTTAATTAACATATTAGATGACGTGACACATAAACATAACAAAACATATCGTATATTTTAATAGATTACTAATATTTATTCGTGATATTATTTTTAATTGACGTGTGATAATTATTAATTAATAAATATGTAATTACTACTTAACCATATTATTATGTATAAAAAGAAAAAATGTTAAATTATATAATAATAATAATAAAAAAAAAAATAATAATAATTTGGATACTTATATTTTTTAGAACATTAATTTTTTATTTTTTTCTGAAAAATATCGACCACTTCACTATTTTTTATTGGTATTTCTCTGTGAATACTTAGACGAGCCAATTCATTTAGACGATTTTCCCCCATGGAATTTCTCAAGTATGATTTTAAACGTTTTAACGTCGAAAAGCTCCGTTTTACGCTGGCAACCGTGACGGGCGACGTAGCGCCAATTTTTAAATATTGGTATACTTTAGGAAACAGTAATTCATCACGACAATTTATGGCATCTATAAAAGTGCAAGGGAGTTTATCTTCTGCAGCGGCTATCCACCATTGTTTTCACAATAGAACTTCTTTGTTTACAATATTGTCTATCCATTAATTCCCCCCCCCCAACCTCGTTAGTACGCCACTGCTTATAACTGTATAGTTCGATGATAATGTATGTCGTTTTGTTACCATCTTTTTGATTGCATAATATGGGTATATAGTATTTCATAATCGTAAACCATTATACTCATATTAAGCACTCAAAACTACGGTATCATGTGGTTTCATTTGAGTACATTCCTCGGTGATTTGTTTAAAATTAATTAACATTACCAAAAAAATTGATTATACAAAAATAAGTATTTTAAGAAATAATGGTTACACAAAAAACACATCCGATTATATACACATATTCGGTGTTAATAAGTTGGTGTAAGTAATGTGCGAATAATATTGCTGAGTGCTAACTCTCACACGTAGGTAATAATCAAAACAGAGATTTGTGTATAAAATACAATGTAAGTACATATTATTACAATTTAAATTATTAAAAAATAGAATTACCTCTATGGTTCGATGGTTCGATGATAATGTATGTCGTTTTGTTACCATCTTTTTGATTGCATAATATGGGTATATAGTATTTCATAATCGTAAACCATTATACTCATATTAAGCACTCAAAACTACGGTATCATGTGGTTTCATTTGAGTACATTCCTCGGTGATTTGTTTAAAATTAATTAAAATTACCAAAAAAATTGATTGTTTAAAATGTATTTTAACAAATAAAGGTTACACAAAAAACTTATTCGATTATATACACAAATTAGGTGGTTATAAGTCGGTGTAAGTGTTATGCGAATTTTAGATTCCTGACATACATAGTACGAGTATATAAAGTAATCAAAACATTTGAATTGTGGGCTTAAAATACGCGTATTTTTAAACTATTTTAAAATACTAAAATGGGCTTACTTATTGTCCGTAATTAATATTTAATAGTTAGAATATAAGCTACGTTGTTTTATGTTACTGTCTTTCAGATTGCTTAATGTAGGTTAATGGAATTCCATCATGACCATTTAGCGGACATTCCGCATTCAAAACTACAGTAAGTTTCTTTTGATTACATTCCACAGTGATCGGAACCAAACGCATTTAAATCAGACAAAAAGTATTATTGTACAAAATGTAGTCTTAAAACTGAATATAGTATTAAAAAAAAAACATTAAAGAATATAAATATGTATAAAACATAACTGATAATCATATGCAAACATATAATATTAATATTCAAAAATATGATATATCCACATAGACAGCTCAACCGTATTAATAATAGGTATAGCAGTAGCTATAAACACATTAAAAATATGGGAAGAAGAATATTCAAAGAAAAATATCAATTAATTGTAAGTTTTTCGGAAACATTCGATGTCACTTTTTAGTCACTTTTATGATTTATAAATTTTGATTTTTGGAGGGGGTGGGTGAGGAAAATCGTGTCTCGCTACACCTGAAAAATATGTCTTGCACTAGCCAACTGCACACATAGTTGTTAATAATATATATAATATAATATATTATGACTCATTTATACGAATATTGTAAGGGGATATCGTAGAGGGAGACTTGCCTTCACATCCTCCACATTAGATTGAATTGTAATCAAATTGTATCAATCGACGATGATGCAGCAGTGCGGAGAAGTAATAATGTGCACACTTCACTGCCTTTACTTCTGTTGATTTAAATTGTTTTAAAAAAAAAAAGGTGTGAATACCGTACAAATTGCAGTGTGCTGACGCACACAAAAAATAATAAAATCAGAGACGTGTTGCGTGCGTAAAATACGAGTAATAATACGCGTAGGTATAATATAATATATTATTATAAAAAAAACCAAAAAGGCTTACACTCGTGCAGTTCAAAAATAACGTATATGTAGTTTTATTACCGTGTTTTTGATAACTCAATGTCGGTTGACAGTGTTTTAAGATCGTAAACTGTCAATCGTCCATGAGTATTCAAAACTACGGTTTTTATACAGTTAAATTTGAGTTTATTCCCAGGTGGGGGGCGCCGGGTTAAAACAATTTATTAAAATTATATAAAAAATACAACACTGTACAAAATATTGTCTTCTCAAAATCGAACTTCGAATAAAAAATATTACCGATTATTATATCCCGCAACCGTTCGGTGTTAAAATTACAAGTCTGTGTAAGCGCTGTACAAATCGCTGGGCGCTGACCCACACACACACACACACATAAATATTAATAAAAACAGAGACGACATATTTATTGTAATATTCGCGTAAAACATGAGTGGGCCACTTACTTGCTTATTATTATAAAATATTATGCTTAACTGTAAAGTTCAATAAAAACGCACGTCGTTTCGTTTCCATATTTTTTTGATCGCTTATAATGTATTAGGTTGATGAAATTCGTAGTCATAAATCGTCCAACCCGTACATCTATAGTATGTACAAAACTAAGGTTGAAATTATATATAAAAAAAAAAACCGTGATAAATTTATTGTACAAAACGTATTTTTTTGTTAAATACGAAAACACATGACCGATATGTGTTATAATTATTAGAGTTAGGATGTTGATGACTTTTGCATTTTTTTCCCGTTGATTCTATACAATGCTATACCCTAGCTAAAAATTTGATTCATATATACTCTCTTGATGATAATATTCTAATTTTATTTTGCATTTTTTTGTTTTTTAACGTCATTTTTCTTCATCTTTTAGGTCATTTTTTGTAGTTTTTGTACAATTCGGGGCAATTTTAGATTTTAGACCAGTGTTAAACCCAAGTTTGGAAACAAATTTGATTTATTTAAAACGCTTAAAATGCTTAAAATATAAATGTATACTATTGTTTATTCATATAATAATCTATAATTCATATTTTAAATTATTATTACACCCATTATCACAACCATAATATCTCTAATAAAAATTATTATTTATAAATACATTTTTTTTCACTTTCTTGATTAGTTTTTAGATCATTTTTAAGGTAAATTTTTGAATTTTTTAGGCCATTTTTGCACTTTTTTGGGGGGCATTTTTGTGTGTATTTTAAGTCATCAACATCCTAACTCTAGCTATAATATTATACACACAAATACCTGGTGTTACCTACGAATAAAACCACAATATTTTCGACCTACGTATATTGAAAATAATAATACTGCAGTTTGAACCGTGAAAAAATAAACTATCAAACAGTATTTTCGTGTATATGATTATATTATGTTTTATGTTAAAAATTTAGTAATAATTAAATATAAGGTTTTATAATATTATATGAAATTTATCACATCTTAAAATCATATATAAGAACTAGCTGAATCACCCGGTGTTGCCCGGAAAAACTCCTTTTGGGTGTAATTCACTCTGCATAGATATGGAAGCAAAATCATATTATATTTTAATTTTTAGCCATCCCGCGTGGCGTCGCCCTGAGTTTCGCTTATCGTAATGCCAGCAGTATATTATCAGGTAGTCAATCTCTACCTGCGGTAGATTGCGGACACATTGAGGGGGGAGATAAAATATAGGTAGCCTATATTAGTCCAGCTTAATAGTTAAAAAACAATTTGCATAAGTGTACCTCAAATAGTATTGAAGTCATAGTTGGATTTTTAGGAGTATTTCATATTTATGTATTAATATACTTTGGGGGGTTATTTAATTTATTTTTATGGACAAACCGGCGTAATTGTACCTAGACTTGTGAAATAATTCGCATATTATATAACTTGCAATCAAAGGCAACACTTAATAAACGAAAAAAAGTTTCGATTTCCACCGTGAATCTTAAGATCCCTGTTTTGCCACCTCTTTAAAAATCGAATATCAGAAACACTCCTTTCTTATTGCGTATCTAGATAATAGAATTTGTACGTGTATTGGTTTATGTTATCGGTGTGTTCATGAGATTATTTTCATCGATAAACTTCTCGGAACAATAATTGTTATTCCTATCTACACGACGACGACGACGACGACGAACAAAAAGGATAGGTTGCAGGTAGCTGGAAACCCGCGGGCCGCCTTGCCGCACAATACGTATTGGCGGTGGATAATTATAATTGTTAATAACTAATTATTGACTAACATTATCGGACTTGATTTATGCCTAAAACCTGCTCCGTGATATCCTCTTTCGTTTAAAAAAAACTGCATGAAAATTAGATAAGAAGTTTCGAAGCCAACCCGTAACAAAGATTTCCTCTTTTGCTTGATTTCAGTTTTATATATATATATATATAGATACACGAATAATGATATTGAATATTCTAAGTATATTATGATGAGACGATCGTGCTCCCACAGAATATGTGAGGTAAATAATTTTCAATAATCTACTATAGTTTATGTTTTTTTATGTTTGTCGTATATACTTGTATGTTGTGAATATAATATTATGTTTGTCAATATAATTACGAGAAGGAAAAACGTCGATAACGATAATAATTATTTAGAGGGGCGACATTCCAAAACGTACTATTTCCATTGTCCACTTTTTTCAGTATTGATGGATTTTTGTGCCGAATGACTGAACTGTTATAGAGATACGGTAATTTTACCAAACAAATTCTAATAGTTGAATAAACATATTTTTTTTATGTCCGATAGGTAATTTTGTAGTTTAATGGCCTAAATGTAGGATTTAAGTTTACTGGTTGAGCCATTTCCATCCAATAGTACGTTATGCTCACATTTTTGAAAATTATCAAAAATATCAAAAATGCTAACTCTTATGTTATGCTATTTATAAATTATAATAATATTATGCTGTTAAGGTGACACACTCGCCGACCTTTCTAGATTTTGCCAATTCCCCCGCGGATGTTGTATCGAAAATGATTTCTATACATATTCGCTCGTAAGTCATAGCCATATTGTTTTTTATTTTTTTATGCCTCGGAAATTATTATTGTATATTACAACGAATAATATAATATAAAGAAATAGGTACCTATAATAAAATCATGTAGTTGTACGGCAACGGCCAAACCCGCTTCCACGCGCCTAAATGTTTTTTAAATTTTCTAATGTATTTTAATATATTGAATATTTATTTTTGTGGTCACTATTTTTATGCACGATTGCGATTGTATGGTCATTAGTCATTATATCTGTATAACCATGTGTCATCAGTTTAATGTGCTACGACTAAGACATTTTACCATCTACAGGCCTACCGACTTATCAGCCGATTTTTTTGAATAAATGAAAAAAATAATTAAGAAAACGCTAAGTCCTCATTTTTTGTCCCCGTTTGACGTTTTACAGATTTACGTTCAGAAGATAACGATTAGAATATACGTTAAAGATATAATATTATTATTGTGAACTGACAAACATAGATAAAAGTATATAATAACTGACTAATAAGTAATGACATTATATTATCTATGTTCGCTCTGATGTTTTTTTTTTAAAAATATTTTTTAAATATAAAGTGAGTTTCTTTGAGCACTTTAAATTAAAATCATTATGAAATAATTATTAAGTTCAGTATAAAATAATTTTTCGAAAAATTACTCCAGACATGTGTACGTTCAGGTCGTTCAAAAAATGTTAATCCAATAATCTTATAAAATGTTAAAAGTAAAAGTACAAGACGCGAACTGAGGTTTAAGATAATAATTTAAGCCGATTTAAACCTTATCTTTTCGTCATCATTCTAGTTATATAGCATAATATTAGATTGACCTTTTTATTTTATCATTTTAAGTAGGTATACGTTGAGATTTTGGATCTTCTTACAAACCGTCCGTTTCGATCATTAAATCTGTTTCCGTCTGCACTAAAAGTCACAACATATTGTGCATATTTTATTTAATTCAAAGGTTTCTTTGGGCTTTATCGCATATATTTTACACACTTTATAATATATTATATGAATAATTTATGAGAAGAATCAAATTTTCGTATAAAACGAATAAACTACAATAATTATACTACGATATATTATATACGTATTCTTAACGCGGCATAAAAAATATTAAACGTTTTGGACATTTTTTTTTTTTGGAAAAACGATTTGTGTAAAAATATATTTCATAAAAACTTTACACATGACTTTGCAAGTCTACAAACCGAAAACGATACGTTTTCTATTTTTCCAATATAATATTATCAATTATTCGACCACGGATAGCAGCTGCTGCAGTGTTGTCTGCGGACAAAAATGTCTGAGTAATAATTATAAATCTTAATTAAAAACCTTATTGACGGTGCATATTTAATTGCGCACTCCGTTTTAACTTTTTAAAGTTTTTTTTTTTTTTTATCGCATTATGTATTTACGTCTCTTACCCCGCGGTAATGGTATATATTATTACAAGATTATTTTATCCGGTCGACCCTGCAGACTTCTAACGGAAAACGTTCACGATAATATTGTAGTTTTACATATTTTTTTTTTTTTGTGTAATCCGCACGGGTCTAACGCGGCGATCCCACATAATATAATTGATCATCAAAAGGAAGGCGTTCACGTACCTTTATACCATCGGACAAACTCGTTTAAAACGAAATAATAATATTATATATCGACGATATATTTAGAATATATTGTAACTGGGCTGCCTGCCGTGTCCCGCAGTTGCTAATGCGCGATCTCTCCCGAATTGTATAACTCGTGATTTTGTAATATTATTATTGAGTAAAGACTTATTGAAAAAGCACATTCTCGATTCAGAAAAAAATAACATATATCGTTATTCGTAATATGTTTATTCGTAAATAGTTATTCGACGAATTTCTACACTAACCGTTCGATTAAAATTATACTGGATAGGGCATGTACCTGCAGTTGCCACCAAAAGTATCTTTTTTTGGGCGTCGTCCGATTGCGTCCCGTTTCAACCTTTTCAGTGTTCGATTGCGTCCGAGGTAAATTATTTTTTTTTACCTTTTTTCGTACTGAATACATTCTTAGTTCTAGGATTGAGAAATCAATAGTCATAATTAGTTATTATTTTGTAATTATTAAATAACTCAAAAATCACATTTCTAGTCAGTCATCGTCAGTGTTATAAAATAATAATTGTACAAAAATCTATAAAAATAAGTACAAATATAATAAATAATTTAAATAATACACTTCTATAGTCAGTGAATACGTCATTTAAAAAAGGGGTTTTAAGTGAAATAGTTTTAAGATATTGTAAAGGAGATATCATTTTATTTTTTAAGTTGTTTATTTGTTCATCAATAAATTCTTGTTTTTTTGTATACTTTGCTCTGCGTTTTACTGGTATACATTTATGATAAGACGTTAATTTTATGTGTGTATCTGTTTGACATTGTTTTAAAATATTCAAAAATTTATGACTATTCGGATGTGATGTATAGAAAAAAGAGTTGAATTTTGCATGAAAGCTTATTCACACGCGTTTGTTGTACGCTCCATATTACTGCTCATTTCAGCCCACATTTCAGGTGGAAAATGTGAATTTGATTCAATATAATTATCAATTAAATAATCAGTAAATTTTCTGAGTTGTTCATTTAAGGGCTGAATAGAAGATTTTATTTTTTTCACTTAAAATATTATTCATTACATACGATATTATACATCATATGCTATAGCACAAAAATATCTTTCGACTCAGGCACTTGCAGACGTACTAAATCGCAAATCGATAACCAACCATTAAGATAAAATGTTCTTAAGCTCATCAAGTAAAAACCAATTCATGTTTAAATATATCTGCACAGCATAATATGTGACAAATGTATTAGATTTATCATGTCAATATTTACGCTTACCTACTATACAATAGGACGCAATCGGAACATGGAAAAGGTAGGAAAAAAATCGTTTACCTGCGTCCGGGACGCAATCGACAAACTCCGCTTTTTTTTATACCGATTCCCGCCAAACTACCTATAGCAAAATGTACCAGTTGCCCTCACGTGTTAGTTAATACAGTGAAACATCTAAATACTGGACACTCTCGGTCGCCGAAATTTCGTCCTCTATTTGGAGGTGTCCGTTAAGGGAGGTTTCACTGTATATACACGATAAAAATATATGGCCCGTAAAACAGGGTAGGTAAATATATAAATAATAAATAAAATCTGTTAGTAATTATTATAAGAAAACCTAGTACATAATATTATTATAGTATCTAACTTTTTTACTATTTTTTTCTTTTGTTTTGACAAATGATCACATATCGAATGCCGCGCATATAATTATAATTTTTATTATTTTATTGACTATTGTTTTCATATTATTTTGTTAGTAATTATTACAAAATACAATATGATTTATATATAATTCTAAATATCAAAATGTGTTTCTGTCATTTTATACTATTTTTTTTTTATTATTATTATTAATGAGATTTTAACATAACATTATAATATCTCGACAATTATAAACAACTTTATTTTTATAAATAATTTTATTATTTATACAGTAAAACCCCCTTAACGGACACCTCTCAATAGCGGTCACCTCCAAATAACGGATGGCATTTCGGGAACGGCGACACATGTACCTACTTATATTATTTCCTCTCTTAATAGCGGACACCTCCAAATAGAGGACGAAATTTTGGCGACCGACAGTGTTCAGTATTTAGAGGTTTCGCTGTATTATATTTACCTACTCTATTTTATGGGGGAATAGTAAGTTGCTACACGAGACCTAGCAGGTAGGCGATTGCACACGTTAGTTACTACAAATGTGATGTGTTAATCCCTAAACGAATATAAAAACGGGACGTGTAAGTTCCTACACACAAAAACACAGGCACGTGCGTAAGTTCCTTCACGGCAAAAAAGTAACTATTATAGATCCTATATTATTAATATTATTCGATTTTTATACACTTACTGACATTTTTCTACCTTATATAGGAACTAACATACTAATTTTTTTTTTACCTGCTGGCTGCTGGTGCCTGGTCTCGTGTAGCAACTTACATTCGCCCATTGTATGGGCTATAGATATTGTAATCGTGTATATTATATTAACACTCGAGGGCAACTGGTACGTTTGGTCGAGGGCAACCGGTATATATTTAAAATCCCGATAACAGTCGCGGGGGCAACTGGTCAACACCCTGTATATATTTTATAATATTATCGCTCTTCCTGTGCTCGTATTTATTTCAATTAAAAAAAAAAAAAAAAAGTTTTTTTCTTTGAATTAATCGATATTTATATGTTGATAAACAGAGTGCCGCTGGAGACTCGCGATCAGTTGTTGTACACTCAATGCCCTAATTATAATTTATCACATGTAAGTCCGATGATAATAAGCGAGTCGTTATTCGTATTCTGATAAAAAAAAAATCGAGGTTCAAGACAATAATATAATTAGCCGAATTACATAAAATATTACAACATAATATTATGCTCGGAATCCTAAGCGATTTATTACTCAATATGGTCATAATCATATTATTATTATTATTATTATAATAATAATCGATGAGTGTATTTTATATTTCTTTTTCATATCCGTTGAACACATTAATCGACGATTTATCGACAAAACCTCTGGTGGCAATTATTACAGTCGTAGACGACGTCGTTGGCGCTGCTATCGCTCGTCATATACGTATAATATATACATATGTCATCCGAACGAGAGACGCGATCGAAAGGGATCGAAAAAAAAAACACTATCGAAATCAAACTAATATAACGGTTCGGTGACATTTCGTTTATTATATATTATTATTGTTACTCCGACGACGCGTAGTAAATTGTATTGTTATGACAAACCGTAGGTATACCTATATAGTATATATAGTATATAATATTATGAGGTTCGAAAATTGCCTTTTTCGTTTATTGAAAAAGCTTTGACGACGAGAAGACGCCGGTGGTAGGTCCACCTCTACCTACGTCGTCGATCGGCGTATTTTTTCGTTTGGACTTATATATTTATTCGGTCGCTATACGCCTTTTAAAGATGGCTCGACATAATAAAATCCCGAAACGCCCGAGGTCTACACTATCTATATATAGGTACCCATACCGTTATTATTATACCGCAGCGTTCTTAAATCGCAGCTTGATTGCGGGGGATTCTGACTTTTATTTTTCTTAAACCGTATTTCGAACGATAAATTCGATGCCTGCAAACACACTATATCCATATGGTTTAGTCCGTGCGAACGAAATGTAATATAAACTTCTATGTATAAGAATAAACGTATAAGAATCAAACAATAATATTATATATCTGCGCTCCACACGTTATCAGGTGAAGGTTTTCATAATATTATTTATATTATATACGCACATATAAATTTCGCGAAAACGGTTGAAAATTGATAAAAATCTGATTTTCTGACACTTCTGTTTGCAAAATAATATCCAATTTTTTTTTTTTTTTTGTACTTAAATTAGTGTTCAACAATTTTGAATTGAACCAGAACGTACCTAAAATAGTATACACTTTGATTTGATGAATACAAACAGTAAACTTAGGCTAATACGCCGTTACAAAACGTTCTGTTTCCACTCCTCAAGTTTTGTTTTGAATACATTTTGAAGTAAAGAAATTTAAATATTCGTGTTAAAATATTTTTTAGATTTTTTCGTTTAAGTAGGTATATGAATATTATATGATACCTATAAACACAATACATTACATTTTATTTTCAAGCTTTTGACCGAGCAATATTTTTCGATAGATATTAAGGGGGAAAAAACATAAAAAAAATTCAGGAATAAAAAAGTTTTCACAATTATTTATAACACACACGCGGTTGCTTTAATGTACTATATACACATAATATTTTAGGTGACGATTACGAGGGGTTTTTATGTGACGTTGACATTGATCTCTGTTTGCTCTCTTTATTACAAACTATATACAAATATTATAACGGTAATATTGACGTTAATCCTACACTTTGTCTGCAACATTAAATTTATAACCTATTGACAATAATTATTGACATTACAGCTGCTGTCGTGCAAAAAAACACAAAGTTTTGTACGAAATTAAAACTCAGGAGGTACGTTTAGGTTATCTACTTATTATTTTCCTGAAACAATATTATGTTACAAAAAATTATTCCGAAATATCATTTATGAGGGCAAAAACCAAAGTCCAAGTCAGCATATCAAGTACGACAAGTCCAACAAACTAAAATCACATTTTCCCGAAAGTTTCGTTTTCAAAACAGCATAATCGTCTGTTGCGCGAAACGATAATATTAATATATTTTGTAATCATCAACAATATATTTACATTCATTTTTTAAACTAACTAAACGTGATTCGGTATGGCAACGCTTCCGTTCAAGACCACGAGGTAAAAACATATTTAAAGTCGCGGATTCGTGTAGGTATATAAACCACGGTTAGAGGCATTTGGTAATGGTTAGTAAGACGTGGTATCAACGCAAACGGCGGTTTACGGTAAACCGTTTTATATACGAGTCGCGTATTTTCGCAACGTTGCCAATATTTTGTAATTTATTATTTTCGTATTATTACACCAATTATTATGATATCTGAGAAATAAAAAAAAATTCAATTTAATATTCAAGCCTACAACCAGTATTTAAATCGTAAGAATACGGAATCTTTATTAATATATTTAAGCCAACTTGGAAACAGATACCAAGGTACATCAATTTAATTTATTATTATTTTATTATTATCAAAAAGACTTATATTATTGACTATTATTGACTTATAAATATTTTGATTTTATTATTTTCATTATTTAAACAAATATTTTTGTATAGTAGAGTTTAAAATTGAAAATGGCAACGTTACAGAGTTTTTTTTATGCTCCATCGTGTTGGTTTTCTTTTGTATTTCAATTTCCTTTGATACGCTCAATCGTATCTCAGCCCAGGAGATCGACCCATCCCTCACGGTGGCGAGAACCTGCCGAAAATATCATCAGAGTCTGTAAACATATTATGACATCAACCGTTCCATCACTCGATATACGTGCAACCGTATACGACCGCCTATTATTTACCGACGAGACGGAATTTGGAAATCAGAATGTTCAAACAACGAGTGCATGCGTACCGACACGAACGATCGTTTGCTTTGATTTGCGCGGCCTAATCAGCGGCTGCCGCCCGTACCGCGGCCCGGGCACCGTATTTACTCGGACGGTCGACGACGGATTGTCGGCGGCTCGCGTCAATAAATAAACGATGTTATTAACATAACATGATATTATGTATATAGGCCATAAAAAATTATTATACCCGTCGAAGTGTAAGCCGAAGTGTGTTTTATAGATACGATATAGTAAAAAGAGGAAAAAAACATTACAATTATGATATATAATACTGTATTATTAAGTGATCCGATATGCGTTAAATATCGTACTATGTCATACTGAACTGCGTGGTGGCCGGTGAGTCGTCGTATGAAATTGAGGATAAGACATATTATTTTTGTTCTGACCTTTTAATCACTGATATAATAATATGACCTGTATATCATGTATATTTTTATTTAAGCATAAACTACATCAAAGTCATTAGCCGGCGATCAAATCGTTGACATTTAATTACATTAATCTGTTTAAATTCGACGTATTTATAAATTATTTTTATGGGTACCTACATAACAGGTTTACTTTGTTTGCACGCTGTAATGTGGACCCACTGCAGTAATTGGACACAAGCAGTTTTATATTCTAATAAACGTGTACTTATCTGCCGTCACTTCGTGTGCCCGCACAATATATTGTTAACAGACTATAATTTATTTTAATTTATAATATACATCAGCTGGTATACAGGTTATAAGCACGTGTTATACGCTATCGAGTGGTACGTTTTTATATGTTATAATATTATATTTTTATGGGAAATATTGGGTATCGTATTATGACATAAAACCACACAAATACCGTTGCACTCCACTATACGCTGCCTACAACGGATTCAAGACAATTTGTCCCTGTAAAAAAATCAGTATGTGAACAAGTGGTTTCCGTCACGATTAAATGTACTGTAAGACTTTCACACAACGGTCACCGAAGGGACTGGAAATAATGACCGCTATTAAGAAGTGACCGTCCCATAAAGGTGACCGTCTTATAGAGGCGACCGTACCATAGAGGTGACTGTAATCAACAGAAATGCAATGAAGGGTAAAGATGACCCTTAGTAGAGTGCATAAGAAAAACAAATACACAATAATTTATGCGCTTACTAAAAAATGTATTTATGACGTCATTTCGACACTTAAGTGTAATTTACTTTATGTATGATTTAAAATTTAAAAGTTGTTGCATATTGAAATTTAAAATAACGTGCAGAGTAAATAATAAATATGTATTAAAACTAAAAATGTTGAGTACCTATGTAATTATATTACTAGTTTATTTTAATTTTTTATATTTTTTCGAAATTAATTTCTGATTTTTTTAATGAATTAAAACCATCTACGTCACATTTTTGAAGAGTAAAAAAAGCAAATTCCCTAGCGTTTATCGTAAATGTTCTATAAGATAACTATATAAACTGCCACAAATAATTTGAGCAAACCGCGCACTTTAAATTTCAATGACGTATTTTCTTAAATTTTGACCATTATTTAGAATTCTCGCTATACAGAGGTGGCCGTCTTTTAGGGACGACCGTTAACGGGAGTTTTACTGAATAAGTATAGGTAATGCGTATTGCATATTATAATACTAAAAAATACGTATCATGGAATATTTTAAAACAGTTTGCTACGAAAAAAATACAAAAAAGTTTGAATAACCGATGATCAAAACGCGTATCTTGTCTTATCTCATTTAAATATACGCCTCAACTGCTAAAACGCCGCCGTGTTTTTAGCGGCCCTCGGCCCTCGGTTAATTTACATTTTTTAAATGAATTATGTTGTGAGCAAAAAAAAACCTTTGACAAAATGTATATCACATATAATTACCCACAAAGACCCTTAGTAGTTTTTTATTGGTTAATACTTTTCTAATGGTTTATTGTGCTATAATAATATGGTATATCTGCGTCTCAAAAACAATTACATATAAAAGAGATCTTATTAAATTAATTTCATATTTGTTTAAATTAAGTGAACTTTAAACACAACTGCAATACACGTAAAAACAAAAAAAAAATATATTTAGAATTACCTAGTGCATATTTCATATTGTAGATTTTAATATTGCCTAAAAATATTTATTCATGCAATACCTATTATATTTCATTTAGAACCTATGTCTTCTGCTCTCGGAGACAAATTATTTTCTGTTTACATTTAATTTGAAAATGTAGTATGATAGGTATCTTGTGAAAAAAATAATAAATCACATTTCATTACATAAAAGAAAAATTGGCTGTGGACCAACTACGTTTTTCCGAGGGGACTATAATATCGTCTGTGATACAACAACGTCAAAACGGACTTAACGAGAAATCAATTAATAAATATTATTTGTAGATTTAGGTATAGGTATCGCGTTAGGATCTACTGCCGTAGTACTACTTTTACCCACTACCTACTATTATACATGATTAACCACTCCTTACCCGATTTAGGTATCTAGTCGCGGGTTAGTCGTGGGCGCAAATGGTCAATAAACATTTTTCGGGACCTAACACTATTTATTGATAATAACTATGGGGCTTAGAACTTAATGGGCTTAAAATGTACTAAATATACACGCACTTATGAGCATAAAAGGATACAATTAATATGCTTTAAAAATTTAAAATGTGAACTTTTTTTTTTTTTACTCACTATATTTTGTATCGTTACAAATATTTTACTAAAAAAAATGTTTATGTTTTATAGATTTTTGCTAAAATAATTATTAACAATAACGTGACATTGTATGTAAAATAGGGATTTGAAAAACACGGTACAATAATACCTACTCTAAAAATAAATTAACGAATAATGTAATGTATTAATTTTGTTTTGCCAAATTTTCGAATATTGTATCCTATCATTTATTATAAAATATTTTCTAAAGAAAGGTAAAATTAAAAATTAATATGCTCTTAAAACTACAAAATCACTAAACGTGTAAAAATAATCACTACATAAGCTCTTGATATCTTTTTCGTTGTGTCGTGAAATTAATAATTGCAACAAATCTGATGGTCCCAAAAAAACACGAAAACGCAACGACTTCCGAGTTCCCTTAAAATATTTGAAGTACAATGCATTTCCTACCTACGAATGACGAAATCGAACGAATAAATCACAGGTGAGTCACGCCGAGTCCGTTTTGTCATTTACAATAAAACGTCGTTAAATAGCGTCGCTGGTCGCGAGTATAATCACCCGGCGCTTTGTCCATTATTTTATAATTATCTCTCAACAGTGTGCGTTCATTGTTGTCGTAAACTATGTCATTGTCGATGTAAATTCCTTTTAAAACAGCAGCCGTCTGGCTTTAACGAATCTATATAATATACAGTACGACGATATCAAAGAAATAAATAAATAAAATATAATCTCACGGACGCTGTTATTATTGTCCGTCGAACGGCGATAAAAAAAAAAAAAAAAAAAACAAAACAAAACAAATAACCCACTAAGATCGCGTTAAAATATTTAAACGACCGACGTATGCACCCAAAACTCGCGATAAAATAATAAAAATAATTTTATCACTGACCTGAAGTGGTGCTCCGCCGCCGCCGCCGCTGCCGGTCCCTCGTCGCCTCGAAATAATTCGCCCCTTGTCGTGTCGGCACCGACGGTCGGTGTCAACTGCGTGTTCGAACGTTGATAGCACCGACATTTGGGGTCTGAAGTAGTTCGTCGTCGACGCGAGCCGACAAAACAAAACGCGCCATCGGTTTTTAGTGTCTTTGGACCTTTGGCCGCGGAGATAACAATAACACCGTGTAATCGTCACGGCACGAGCGGCGGCGGCGGCGGCGGCGGTTGTGGCGGTGGCGGCGGCGGCCACGCTCGGCGAACCGGAACTGACGTCATATCATTATATTACGCGATATGGTTTTTTTATGTGTGATACTATTATTATTACTATTATTATTGTGTAAATATTAAAATGTTGGGCGGTCGTTTTTTTTTTTTTTTTTATTATTATCTGTTAATTCCTCTGCGACGAATTATTTGTTTATCGTATCATATATTATTATAAGAATATACGTAATACGTATATAGTACTGCAGAGCACCACACGAGCATATTATATTATACCGCAGCTGAAAAGTTTACGTATATATTTTATTCGGCATTTTTTTTTTTTTTTTATGTTGATCGAATAGAACGAATATGCATCATAAATTATTACTAAAGATAACGTTTATGATTATCTATCTCCTTTGAGCATATAGCTCGTGTCGGAGATATAGAGAGACATTAAATTATATAATATAATATTATATTAATAAAAGAAATTAAATTAAATTACAATTTTAAAGATCCAAAGCAAGATTCTAAATACATATAAAACTAAATAAACAAATATTGATGTAACATTTTTAATAAATTGTACATGATAAAATGAAACCTATAAAAATACCATTATTTTCAAACGTATACATGAAATAATAACAAACATCGATTAAAATTATTTACATATAGCTTAAAATCTAAAAAGAATTTGATTTAAAGTAAATTGCATAATAACCATTCATTAATTATTTTTTTTTTTTTTGATTTTTGGTTTCATAGTATAGTAATAATTTCTGTTTTATATCATAATCCAATGAATTGAATGTAGTAGTAGGTCCAAGCGGGTAGTCTATGCATTTTTGGCCACACGTTTTTTTTTACATTCTAACTAATGCATCTAAATCCCCGCTGTGTTGTCTTTTACTTTTATATAACTCTGCATTGAACCATGTATTTCTGTTAGTATCTAACCAAAGTATCACAATTTTTTTGTAAACCTACCTATAATAGGCAGAACCTTAAACTCTTTATAATTCTGTTTCGTTGAGCATACCACACTATAAACATCCATATTGGAACACTGACTGATATAGAGCTAAATATATTATATACCTATTTACAGGCAAGATATTTTTTAGTTTATAAAATGTGTACGTGACAATAACATCGATCGTGTGAAACACACTATACTGGTGTTTTGCATAATATATTTCAGAGATCAATTATTTCCCCCGTGCATTAAATAATTGTGATATAAATTTCGCGGAAATGGTTGAAAATAAAAATTGATAAAAATCTGTATAATTCATTTCTGTTTGCAAAATAATATCGAATTTTGTTGTTTTTTTTTAACGTAAATTAGTGTTTTAAATTTTGAATTGAATCAATGTATGTCTCTCGAGCATAAATGTTTGCATTAGTTTAAGTTATTCAAGCACTAAATTGAAATTAAAAAAATGTCTTCGACCTATATGTTTGCAAAAAAAGTATAAGTCCCCATTCGAGTTTCTAAAGTTGACCCCTAAAATCCCTCTAATATATATTTAAAAAAATTATAAAATGTACAAATATTATTGTAAATGTTTCTAAATCAAAAAAAAATGTCGTACCATACATTTTTCTATATTTTGAATATTTATGTGATAAAATGGCTGTAACATACATTTTGAATCACCCCGTAAAATTTGTGTTGGTTCTCCTATACTACGAAAAACCAAGTCCCATTAACATAATATTTTAGAACGAGATATAATAGGTTAAAATCACCAATAATGGGTGTGCAAACATCAACTATGGAAAACTACACCAGTACGTAAGTTTTCACACGAAAAAAAAATAAAACGCATGTGAATTTCCATTCCACTTTATTAATAAACTTACAACTTAACGTTTTTGGTGCGATTTAATTTGGTTTGTTTTTGTGTTGCATAAAAAATGGTCCTATCCAACTTTTAATTGAGCCCAGTCAATATAGTATAATATATAAATAAGGTATACCTAACCTATATGGGTTGAAAATTGAATTGGACTTTTTTTTATGCAATACAAAAAAAACCCATTTTAAGAACACATTTTCAATTTTTTTTTTTGTGGAAACATACACATGATTTAACAGCGTATGTCCTGCGTTATCTTTGGGAACTAACTTAACCCCATTGGAACCACTTATTTTAATAAAATATCAAAATAAAAAAAAAGTTTTGGACTCTATAGATGTAGTGAATAGTACATTTTGCATCTATACATATTATTATACCTTCTTTTATAAATTACATAAAAGATTGTACGTTTCGCAAATAGTGCGTTTTGAAAAAAGTAATTTAGTAATTATAGTACGTTTTTATCACATTAATTTACTTAAGTTGTTCTACTTTCACAAAAAAAAAATATTTCCTTTCCGGTTCTTCATAACTTGTTGTAAGTGGAGCGTACCTAAGTATCTATAATATAGTTTTTTATATAAGCGTCTAAAGTTAAAATTTAGACAAAATACGTAAAACTCCTGAAAATGTGCAGTTTTTTTTATTAAGAAATTCACAAAAATTGTTCTATTTAAATCTAAAATTTGAAATATTAACACGCAAGATTTTCCATAATTTTTTTTACCTATTACAAAAAAAAAATTACTGGCAACTAATTTAATGACCGTTTGAAATTATACATTGCAGGATATTCATCCGTAAACTACCGATATCTCAGGGACTGATTTTCTAATATTGTTGCAATTTAAAAACCAATAACTGTAGAAACTTTCACCAAATAATAAGATTCTGATTTTCTATACGTCATACAATTTTTGAGCTGATTGTATTCATGAGAATTCAAGATTTTTTTTAAAATTGATAAAAAATGTTCTCTCGGTCAAAACACTTGAAAATTGAATATAGGTCTCCTCATAAGTTATTCTAATAGCAAGTTTAAAAACATTAAAAATACATAGTCAGACTTTTTTTATTAGCATTTAAAGTTTAAATGTTGATAAAAATTCATCAAAAATCTCGAATAGCTGACCATCAGCGACATGCAATCATTTTGTAGTTAAAAATATGTAAAATGTTAAATTTTTATAGCTATAAGGATTGCAAATTTAAAACAAGGTTAAGTAGTTAACATTGCAAATAAAAACCAAGAAATGTATTAACATATTTATTTTTATAAACATTTTAGTTCAAATATGGAATAAATTACATAGGTATTTAAACGAAGAATAACAATGCTAGTTATTACGTCGAAATTAAAAAAAACATTATTTCTGAGAAACTTTTAAAGTATATTATTATATGTGGTACACACAATGACACTTTTAAATGGAATGTTTTTGGAAAAAATGTAATTCAACCTAGGTATACTGTATTATTAGTAGTGAAATGAATTACATTAACAACAATATTATCATAAAATAATATACTTAGTAGCCTTCGCTCATAACCGTTTTTCGTGTACAATGATTTTATATAATTTAATTCAATTTTCACACACCCACTACAGTGGCTCACTGGACATCTACCGTATTTCTGTACAGTAGAGCGCGGTAACCGCCGATTTTTTTTTATTTATGAAAATTATGTAAATTATGTACCGTATAGATTTTAAATAAAATTTAAATGTAGTTTATTTCAATTTTTTTGGACTGATGAGTTCGTTGTTTTTAAATATTTTATTTCATTACCTACATACAGCTTATTATATAACACTTTAAAATTAAAATATTAAAACCTAACCGGTGCGAGATCACAGTAAGTTATTCAACACACCTCCTTCGACGATATTTCAAAAACGGAGTGGCTGTCAATAATTATACCTAATCCTATCCCGTCAATGAGTATTATTTGGTTAGTTTTTTTTTCAACTACACGAACATGTCTTGAGACCTGGTCGTTGTTAAATAAAATTTTCCGAGTCATATTTTACAGGTCCTAGAAACGTATGAAATGCGTTTATAAATAACTAACAAAACCAAAGTAGATATAGCAACAAAGGTTTCTTAAACGTTTGAAATAGTAAAATAATATTACCTATACAGCACACCATATCGACCTATATCCGGCTCTATATCGGAGGTCGGCAAGCAATTTCTATTGGAGTCCTAAGAATTAAAACAATAAATCGACGTGGTCCAAATCTTTGTCGAATCTTTATATTTTAAAAATAGCATTATAAAAATAATAATTATCGAGTTATTACAATCGATTTATATTGAAAACTACAATATTAGCAGTGTGAAAATAAAAAAATTAACTAGATTTCAATAAAACCGATTATTGCCTGCCCGATAAATAAATATTTGCAATAAATTATGATATAATATAACCATAACCTGAGTTTGATAAATTAAATAAAATATACATTTTCTAATAATACTAATATAATAATATAATAATATTATATACTTTTACAGTAAATAACGTATTAATCAAGTACGATGTGTTGGCGGGGTCCGAGTTTTGCCTTCCGGATGCGCGGACCCCAGCTCTATGGCGGTACTGGTTCGCGCACAAATGCCAAAAAGGCAACTTGTTTGCGCACAAAACTACCACTCTTTTTTAGACTTTAACTACCATGCATAATAAAAACTTTATTAATAATTGTAATTGTTAATTATTGCTCGTTATTAATTGCTAATATTTAATACTTGTTGAAGTCAAAAATGCACGTTTATTTTAATTTTAATATGAAAAATATGAAAATTTGGTCGTAGGAATTACGTGTCTATTATTTTCGTAATAACTGTTTCACAAATGTTATATGTACGCACACAATAAGTTCTCGAGATGTACTGTTTGTAGAGAGTTTAAAAATATTTCCGAACTCTTTATCGACAATAATTATTATCAGTGCCCATCTGTCTACCGAGATAAAATATAATATTATTGTCACACTAGTTATACATTTAATATCACTAGGGCCCGGAACTTGATGCATTTGCATATTTTTATCTAATGCTTGTATTCGAGGCCCTTCTTTATAGAAATTTGACTTGTGCCGCATGCAGAATTCAACGGTACAAATTTTGTTTTGCATTTTTTCGGTGATTCTCAGTTGTAAGGTCATTTTTTTTTTTTTTTTTTAACAATTTTAGTGCATTTTTCTACTTTTGTAGGTATATTTGCATTTTTCTTCCAGAAAGAACATGTTTTATATAGGTACCATATTATTTTGGTAAAATTAAATATTTAAAAAAACTAACATATTATATCGCATAGCTGAACCGTAATAGCTTTACGTATTGATGTAATTTTTTTTATTCCCAGTGCAGACGTGCGTGAAAAACCCCCGCGTGCTATTGTAATTTCGATTTGATTGGTTTACCCAGAATAGATTTATAGAGAATATTTAGACTTTATACTAACGGGCAAATCGACAAACTTTTTTATTTTAAAATATTAAACACACTTTAATAGCTCAGTGTAACACATTTATTGTTTAGTAGTATTTAAACAATATGACACATTTTTTTTTAGTACATAACTTGAATTTAAACTGTTTAAGTAATAAAAACATATTTAATGTGTACAACAATTTGCGTCATTTAAATTCATACTAATAAAATAATAAATAAATTATTAAAAAATATAATTAATACAAATATTTATGAATAGATTTATATTTATGATTTCTGACACGTGAGTTAATTATTAAAAAACGTAAATTTTTAAAAATGTATATTTTTTACAGTAATTTTAGTAGGTAATTTTTGTTATTTTTCGAGTCATTTTTTTTAGTCGTTGTTTGATATTTATAAGTCATTTTAACACTTTTTTGTGTGCATTTTTTAAAGATTTTTAGCTCATCAATTTCCGGGCCCTAAATATCACCGTGTGCCCTAACGAGTTCCGATTTTCCAGGTAAATATTATATAGATTGTGCGCAAACAACTTGCCGTCCCCTGGTCTTTGCTGCTGTCCATACTATTACCTGAGTAACCCTGTCCTCGAGGGTAGTATAACACTGAAGATCGCGGGAGTAGCGGAGTACGATGGTTGAAACGATTGGTTGATTATGATTTATTAATTATATAGGTGATAATATTATAAAACTGTAGTAAATCGAATCACCATTGTCGTCTTAGAGAATAGACGATTGTGGAAGAACCTGCGAGCTCGTCTTTATTATTACTTTGTGATTCGATTTCGATTGCCAAATGGCTATGCCAATATTATATATATACGCTCGACGATCCTGCAGTGTTCTGTTTACCTACCTAATCAAATTCGCCGAGACTCTGAGTGCGACGTCCGCACGACGAGTCGGCAATCTGCAAATCTTCAGGACTTCAAATTCGATAGGTCAACTCCAATGTTGAAACTGTTCAACTAGTTGACAAAACTACCCGAATGGATTCTGTCGAAAGTAAATTTACCGAATGTCGTACGATTGTAAGACGGCTTCGACAAAGCGTCCTTTTTAAAAGCAATTTGTCACGGAAAATGTTTATTTTAAGCTCTTCGATATCCCGTGTTGAATTGTGCAGTATTTTTATTTAATTTATTCGTTTTGAATTTAGGTAGGTACGTCACTAAAGTAGTATTTATATTATGTCTATAAGTTAATCCGATTGAATTAACCGATTTATTGATTGAAAAAAAGTATTGTAGCAAGCGTATTATAGTTTAGTACCTAATTTTTTTTTTTCAGTATTCCATCTAACAGAGTTGAGTGAAATATTATGTAATACTTACTTTTATCATTAATGTTTTATATGCAAATGATTTTTATTTTTTTATATAATGATAGGATATTGTTGATGGATATAATAATACTTTATTGTATATATTATCCGATATTATACGCAATTATTATACTTACTGTATAACCTACGTGTATGTCTTCAATAATTGTAATTTTAACAATCATCACCACCTGTCGATCAACCTATATAAATATACACGTCCATTCAGCTAAATCGAAAATATCACAAAAATCGAAAACGATTTAATAGTTTTGGGGCCGTAGAACTGCACTTACAGATCGCCAAGTGTTGAGCTGCGTCTTCGGCCGTTTTCTTTAACCTTCATAGCACACGATGTAAATATAATATAATACAATATGTAGAATATTATTTTATAGTTATGAGTGAAAACGTAAACACATCAGCCAATGTTAATAAAAACATGACACACGCACAGGCGTAGATTAAAATATAGAAAAAAGGATTCTTTTTCAAAACAGACCATTAAATGATAAATATTTTGTAATATGATAACACTCTTTATTGATTATAATATGTCATTAATTAAAACAGATGTGTAATGTATAATAATATATTCAGGTAATACAGATACGAAAAATTGACATTTAGTTTTGAAAACATTTTTGGATAAAAACATAATATTATTATCTATATAGGTATTTAATCGTATAAATTATAAATTATTATTTGGATGTGAACACGGATAATAATATGTGACATATGTTTCGAGTCTTGAAAAAAAAAATGTTATAATAAAATAATAATGTTATTAATAGCTTAAGTCTTAAATATTATTATTATGTAGTGAAATATTATTTGTACGGATTTTACGTGACACGAACGATTTAAATAAATCTCGTTGAGCGTAAACGGTACCTATAAGTACGCGTCAGGTATAATTATAAAAGTTTAATGAACATGTGTTTTATTAATATGAAACTTAAACGATTTGTAATTCGTATATAATATAAACTTTAAATGTTAGAATGTTAATTAAATGTTTGCATAATATAAACTTAATGATTTAAAATATCAAATAAATATTTCAATCAATCGAGTAACTATTATAATATTTGCGTGTTAATATAATGCGTGTAGTGCCGGTAAGAGACTATTGCCAGTTTAATAACAAATGAAATATTATGGAAAAAAACTGTAAATAATTATAATATATAAACTAAGTGAATATAGGGCCTTAAAATTAAATCGCCGCTTTTGCGGAAGCGTCGCTAATAACTAAGTGTGACATTTTTACCGTTTTATAATTTGAAATGCGAGGGAAAGGCTGATATAATTAATGAACGATGAAGTGTTTATAAATTGCCATCATTATTGCAGTCACGTTAAATTTAAATTCGATATGCTGTAAAAGAAAGGTTTCGGTGGATTATAAGATTATAATTTCATCAAAAATGTCGTCTGTACGCGATTAAATTCTAAGCGAATAGTAAAAATGTCACGATTACATCTATATCGACTATATCGTCGACTAATATCTTATATTATATAATGTTTTCATATACTACTACTACTGTGGTACGACCCTGCCCTATCGAAATCTGTGAAACGGTGTGCGAGAAAAAAAAAAAAAAACAAAAAGCCAGACGGTTGTCGTCCGTAATAATATTATTATATCGAGTGGAGAAAAATGGCGGGCAGGGTTCGTCGCGCGTCTACTGCAGATAACTATGCGTCGATGACGTTTTATATTACTAATAGTTTAATTATTATTTATTACTGAATATCGCCGCCGCCGTTTACTCGTCTCCCGCCTGGTGAATGTAGATCCGGATCCCGTAGTTGGTCGATCGCCACATGGCGACCGTGATCGCTATCAGGGCGGCCGCGGCGAACGTGTACAGGAACGCCACGTGACAGTGCTCGAGCAGGCTGTTGCCGAATTCGCCCAGCAGCGGTTGGACGAACGCGTTGAAGATGTACGCGATCTCGATGACCACCACGTAGATGATCGTGTAGACGCCCACGATGATGGGGATGATGCACAGGAACAGCGTGAAGAACGACAGGACGAACGACTGGACGTTCTCCCACGTGACGTTTGCCTGGTCGTCGGCCGAGCCCGCTTCGATCTGCACAGTCTCCTCGGCGGCGTCCGGTCCGGTCGTTTGGTCGGCGTTCGATTGGATCGCTTGGTCGGCGTTCGAGTCGATTATTTCCATTTCGGCGGTTCGGTTCGGTGGTCGATTATATGATAATAATAATTAAAAAGAATAGATCGGTATTGCGATCGGAAAAGGCTTGGAATGCGGAGGATTTGGGCTGTTGAACGGGTAGGTGTTGGCTGAGGACTGCGAAGTGGGGCGGTTTACCGCGAGAATTACGGCGAGTGCGGAGCGATCGGCTTGAGATGAGAGTTGCGTGATGAAGGTAATGTCGATGGCTGTAGAATGTTGAGCTACGTCGGCGGCATGCTGGATCGGTGGCTGTAAAATTTGTGGGTCGGGGTGGCGGTTGCTGGGGCGCATGCGCCCGCTGCACCGTTTGCGGCCGTGGCGAGGGTAGTTGGTGACGGCGAAGGTGACGGGGGTGGTTAGACTCGCGCGCTATTCGGTCTTACAGCGGGTTCGCCCCGTTTTTGCACCCCGCCGAAACCGTCACCCGACCGCCGTCGAAGGCCACGGCCGGCCACCGGACACCCTTATTTGGTATTTGCCTTGGGTATTTTCAGAGAGGCATTTTTTGAGGCGGCCCAACCAGGCTGCGGCCCCTTTTTTCCTCTCACCTTGCCATCAAACGAAAAGTAGTACTGTATATAATCGGTCAACTACGAGGATGAGAAAAAAAAATTTTAATTAGTCTTTGTGTGAAGTGTACATATTTTATACATATGTAAAGTATGTGATCTATCTAACGTAAGACACTTAATATTTTAAGAACTATTTACGTTTTTGATAATATTGTTATTGCGTGGTATCAAGTCTTTACAAAACAACATTTTTTCAAAAAAACATATTTCTTAAGTTTTGAACTTATTTGAATTACGACATATAGCTTTAATTTTATAATCCATAGCAGAATATTATTTTTCCGAGTATTTTGATACATTAAAATCGAATTTTTGACTAGCGTAGTCTATGAGTTATAAGTATTTTTTAGATGAGCGGTGTGGAGTGGTATGCGGGTACCCCGCAACTTTATGGTCCACTACTCCGCTCATCAAAATTTTGAATATTCATGACTCATAAACTACTCGTCCAAAATTCGATTTTTATGTATCAAAATACTCAGAAAAATATTTTGCTTTGGATTATAAAATTAAAACTGTATGTTGTAATTCAAAAAAATAAAAAACTTAAAAAATAATAAGGTTAAAAAATATTTAAACATTTTTTTTTTTTTTGGAAAAAGGTTGTTTTGGAACGACTTGATATCATGTAATAAAAATATTATCAAAAACGTAAACACTTTTTGAAATAATGAGTGTTTTACGTTAAATGGGTCGCCCTGTATACATATAACAGCAGGAAGATGATAAGTCCATTTTTATACATTTTGATTTTATTGCAATTTTGCCTTTAGTACATGTAAATGCGTAGTTTACTGCAGAGAAGAGACGAATCCGACTGTCAGGACATTTTTAAATAGAAATACGGCTTACAAAAGACGGTTCCATTATATGATTTTGTCTTTCCTAAAAAAATTTAATAATGGACTTATTGTGATCTCCTGCCTGCTGTTAGCAATTCATTTTGTTTTTAAATATACTATATACTATAATATATTCATTTATTTATAGTAGGGCTTATTGAAATTCCAATAAAAAAAAAAAAGCGTAATCGATATGATCGTTATGAGGTTTAGGGTCCGTAGGTCGTAAAATATAAACGACCCAGTGAGGTATTTATTTTTTTTGTCTTCGATTGTACTATTAATGGTATAATTACTACATAATACACATAGGTCAAAACATAAAGCACAATTTATAATTTCCAACCAGTGGGACGGAATCTGTCAAACTTTGTAACCGCCACGTGTAAAAACTATAAACATTAATTTATAAATAATCTCATTACCTACTGTTTTTCATAAGCCCGGAGCTGATACAACACATCTTTTGAGGAATAAAATTACAAAAATAATTACACCGAGGCGTAATCTTCGAACCGACCCCCATAAATCGCACTAACCGCGGTTAATTTAAATATTGCTCGGGGGTGTACGATATAGTTTGTAAGTCCAATTAACACGGAATTAATGACTACTTGAATACGAAATTACGTATTTTATTTTAATGTCAGCGCCAAACCTCAGTGCTATTGTTTATTATGTAACCGCAGTGTTGTGTTAACAAATATGCCGCCCGGGGTGGGTTTTTAAAACATAGCTCTTTATTTCCCTTTTATACCTTTATACCCATCACGAGAAACAAAGATTTTCCTCGGGACTCGTATTTGTAGAACACGGGTTTTATAAATAATTGTTTGTTTTACTTTCTATACTCGTATTCACGTGAAAACCGCGTAAGTACCTAATAAAATATTAAAACAACACTGTTTGTTGTCGAATTAAATCGTCTTTTTTGCAGTCGATCGGGCTCCGCGGTACTCTCAGCTCTCACCGAGGCTCGGCGACAGAAGATTATCAAAATTATGACAGGTGTTTCGCCCATTGCGAAAGTTTTACCTTTTTTATAACACGATTGCGAACGATTTTTCGAGCAACGCTGTCGATAATTTTTGTGTTTCATATATAATTGTGAGAGTGGATGTTGTAAGTTTTCCAAAAAAACTTACGACTGGCAATTGTACGCTTATTTCCTACACACATTTAATAATCATTTCGACGTCGCAAGAAACCCAAACTCAAACAGTGACAGTATAATGAAATCGATTGAATACGATTTGTAACCAACACTAATGGCTGAAAACGAGATTTTTATCGTATTAAGTGCTCACGCAGTTAATTGTTACAAAGAGCCTTTAACAAACGAAATGTAAAACGAATACGACGAGGTGTCGTTCTCGTTATACCTACTGTATAAAACTTAAATTAAACATAATGCGCCACCATTCACCAGAAATATTAATTATTAACACATTAATTATCGTCGAGTGTGAATATATTATTAAACCTGCAGTGGTATCCAACCTTTTTTTTTACCGCGGTCCATTAAAAAATGTCCTTTTAAGACCTTAAGTTAAAAGAATCTTAGAAACGGGCATTATTAAACATATTTTATCCTGTTATTATCATGGTACTCAATACTGGTTAAATAACCTTAATATACAGTCATAAATATAGTTATTATAAATTAAAAAAATATTTTTAAGATGTATTCATTTTTTTTTTTTTTAATAATTACTTTAAATGTTAATTTAATTGCGATTGTTGACCTATTATTTTGTTTACAGAAAATAACAATATTAGCTTGCAAATTTCCTAACCGATTTTTCAATTTGTCGTAAGTGTCGCATTCTATGTTAGGTACCTATATGTTATTTTAAAATTGCTTTAGTTTCTTTGCATATTATAATACACATAGGTACTTTTATTTTGCATTCTAAAAAAAAGTAATCATTTTCCTTTTGATCTCAAAAACACGATGTTGGAAGTCGATTTTTCGGTTTTTTTTTTCAAATATTATAAACTGCACTGTAACTCGAAAGCAAGAAACAACTACATTTACATTGGTAATGTTAACTCGCAGTGTTCGTGAAAATCGATAAATACAATAATGTTATTTTTTCTATTATAAAACGACATCACGACGATAACCATAATATGTGACACATTTTCATGTCTGATTAACAACGTATATTTAATCGGAAAAGAAGAAATATTCATATATATTTTATTTTACATACAAAATGTACACAATACAGTTTTAGATAAAATGTGAATTAATGGTTTTTTGTTAAATTTTTCATTGAAATCAAAAACTATTTCACTTAAATCGCGGGCCGTAATCGTGGACACTCCTGTCTGTTGAACTACCTAATTAATTATTATTACTTTAATGCATGATCAGGAATAAATTGATACGGCAACGGTCGCATGACAATTTTCAGGTAAAAATGTCCGCTTCGAAAAGGTGCCCCGATTAGGACAACAGTTATTGTCAGTTCGCAATTATTGTGTTCTACCCATAATGTTACTATGTAATGTGCAAATAAAACACTTTAAATTGTAAATATTCGATTCAATAATTAAATAGTTATAATACCCCGGGAAACAGAAACGATTCAATTATGTTTAAAAAAAATAAAATCTTACAAACGCATATCGTTGAAAATTTAATGTAACAGAGCGTGAAGTCTCTTCACAATCATCACAATATAATATTATATTATATTAAAATAATATATTATATATTACTATATGCATGTGCTTGGATATAACGAATCGTTAGCGAGTAGTAAACCTGTTAGTGTTAGGTAGAAGACTTATCAGCAGGGCTTGTAGCTCTAAAAGAGTTATTGTTATAAGAGCTAAAATATGCTCTTTAACACATTCGTATAGACGCTTGAATATGCACTAATTATTATACAAAATGAAAAAAAAAATTGAATTACTATTTTATTATGTAAGAAAAAAATCATTTTATTAAGTATTAAAAAATATCGTTATTGATCTGTTTTAAAAATGTAAAATACAATTATCTATTGATTTTAATATTATGCAAAATTATCAGAATACCTAGAAACTAGAAGAGCAAAATCCGAATTATACCGATTTGAAGCGAGATACATACATTTTGATGCAATTATTTTGCAATTATTTGGTGGTATTTTAGAGTTGATCGGACAAAGTGGGGGGGGCTGGCTGAAAATTTGAAAAATTCGTAAAAATTATAAAAAAATGATTTGTAATTAGGGAAACTTGATTTGCAATTATTTGGCGGTATTTTGAAGTCGAAAAGTGGAGGGGGGCAAACTTCATGCACATATAATATTATGTAACATAATAAAAACTAGTAACGACAAAAATCCAACGATTACAATTTATTATGAGGACAAGGCACAAACTGTAATACTTCGTTTTTTTCGAATAGGTACGATTTATAATGTGAAGATATTGTAAACTGTATAAATTATTCTTATTATTAAGTATGTTTTGAATGCTTTATAGGTATTGAAATGGCACTAAATACACAAAAAAAGTAAAATAGCACTTAAAAAGTAGGTACTAAAATGGCGCTTATACACAACAATAGCAAAATAGCACTAAAACTTCAAAATATTCAAAAACATGCAGCAAAAACTTTCGTATACTATAGCTTCGCGGTTTCCTGAAAAAAAGGTGTACCTCACATAGGTATCTCTAAGGCCACGAAAATATGCAAATGCTACAAGTTATGAGCTTATCGGTAACGATAACTGACAAAAATTACTTAATTTTCGATAGTCGGTGTACATACTGCAGAATACGGTTAATATAAACCTTCATGAAAATGTTTATAAATTAAAAAAAAAATATAAAACCTTTGTTTAGTTTTGCCCTCGAAAAGTTGCCCCTTTACCACGGAATATAGTATAATATTATGAACCATATTAGAATATGAAATAATAATAATATTATGTGGGTCGTAATTAATATAAAACGTATTATTGTTAGTATTATTGCTTATAATATTTATTTCAACACGTTTCAGTTATATGTTTTCAAACGCCCGTTTATAGCTCTGTAATAATTCTACACGATCGTGTAAGCGTGTATTTTGGCTATGACCTATCGTGTAGGTCACCCTGCAGAACTCGACGATACGATAATCAGGAATAATAATAATAATAATAATAATAATAATAATAATCAATCGAATACGAGCAATACTCACGACGTCGTTTAAAGTGTCGATATCTGGAACGAAGTCCATGCCGTCATTTTGGTACGGAGGTTCTTTCAGCCCGATGCATACGTATTGCTTAGCCAAGCACTGGTCTAGGCGCCAGCCCTCGGGAAAAACGTACGGACGGCTAGTGCTGGGCAAACTCTCTTGCATGGGCGGCGACACCGGTGTCGGAGACGTGGGTATCGGCAGCGGCGGCGGGGCTTCCGGGGCTTGGCGCGTGGGCAACCACGAAGGCCTCGGCGGCCCCGTGGGCTCGGTCCGCGGGAAACGGACGGGCGCCTCGAAGGCGACCTTTGCCGCGGACTTCCACACTTCCTTCGAACCGCCTGGGCACGCGGACAGGTCGAGCATTCCGACCAACTCGGACGGGCCGAGATGCGGGTGGGCGCGGCTCAGCGCCATCATCTGGTCGGTGAGCGCGGCGCACACGGCGCGGTTCTCCCGGTTTTTCGCGTTGTGTTCTGCGGTTTTCCGTTGCTTGAACGCGGACACGGCCGCCTTCAGCCTGGGACTCCTGGCGGGACTCTCGCCGCCACGCCCGTCGATTTCTTCCATCATCCAATGGTCCTTCACATCCCGCGGCACGGTGTTCAGCACGTCCCTGCCGGCCTTGCGCAGCTGCCTGTTGCTGTTGGCCAGTTCCCGGAGCGACCACACCTGGTACTTTCCTCCTTCCCGGGCCACCACCCACACGCTGTCCGCGTCCCGTTCCAGGTCCATTTCATTGTCCACGTAATCGATCGCGCACTTTTGACACTTGTGGCGTCCCACGTGGCAGTCTTTGCTGTGCTTGTCGCCGCCGCCGCCGCCGGCGCCGGTGTCGTTTTTCAGTTTCTCTGCTTCCAGTTTGGCTCGTTCTCTTATCTTTTCGTTGGTCATCGGCAAGCCCGTTTCCGTGCAGATGTATTGTCCCATTGGCGTCAGCAAGTGGGTGTCTGCCTTGTACACGTACGAGTACTTCAACTTTTCCGAGTCCGGCACCTTTGGACGGGCGTCCTCCCTGTCCGCCGGCGACTGCTGCTGCTGCTGCTGCTGCTCGGCCGGAAATCCCACGATAACGCCGCACAGCAAGGTCCAATGAGCGGTCCGGCCGTCGTTGTACGTCGGTCTCATTTTTTCGTCGGCGTCGTAACTGAAACACCGAAGACCGAAGACGAAACGTCGTAAAATTGACCGATCAATTAGAACCAACAAACCCGCGGATAAACGTATATATTATAATAAATGCATATACGCCCCGCCTGCGTCCCCATACAGTTGAGACTATATTATAATACAGCCTTTATAATCAGGGCTTGCATTTGAAAAACAAAAATTTGTTTTACGCGTCATGTACGGTCTAAACTTTATACAATTTTTGCGTTTATCGTTATTTAGAATTAAAACGTTTTACAAATTTGGCGTTTATATCCTTAAAAAATAATATCTAATGCGGAGAAATGGCACAGATACAGATTATAAAAAAAAAAATCTCACTAAATATTCAAACCGCTATTATAACTTTTAAGTAAATAGATTTTAAATTATTCCGTTTTACGTTATGTTTTGTTTAATGATATTTTATATTTTGTTGGCCGTTATATGTTTTGTTTTGTATTATTTAATAACTATTGTTGGCCGTTTTAATTACGCTCACAAGTTTCAATGGTTTTTTGTCGTATACAGTTACAATTCAAAATATTATTTTTTATCTTAATTATTGATAAAAAAAAAAATTGATTTTAATAGATTTAAATTCGATTTTATCATATTTTAACTCTCGTTGTATTATTAATATTTGAAGATTGTTCTAGGTACACTAATGATTTCGGTAAGCCAATACCAGTTTATAAACATAATTTTAACTCGACTGAAAATATGATAATATAGTATTAACATAACCATTAGACGAATTAACTTTATTTGTATAATTAATCAGTATTTGGAAACATTAAACATACGTCATTGGCAATATGTACAATAAACGATAGCGGTTATATCAACTATTAAGGTATTTAGGTATACATTATTTTTCTGGCCAATGCGGCAGATTTCAAAAATGCAGTTGTGTTTAAAAAATTAACCTTTAATCTATTGACATGTATTAAGGTGACGCATACGTTGAGTACAAACGCACGACATAGCAAATTGTAAATAATTGTAATAATTGTAAATAATCCATTGAACTCTGTTACGTTTAATATTTGAGCGAGTTGACCAAATGTCATACAATTTAAAAGTACGAATATTATCTATATAGTTAATCGCATATTATGTTTAATTTTAAAGCGAATTACAAGCGTTTTAAAATGTACAAACAATGTTTACTATTTTAAAATTCTAATCGGAAATTCTCGAACCAAAAGTTAAAGAATGTATTGATCAATTATTTATAATTTAAATATTTATTGATGATTTTCAGTGTACGGTCGTGATAAACGTAGGTACACGTATTTTAAAAACATTGTCAAATTTAGAAGTAATAATATTATCTGTAGTGAATCGCATAGGTTTTTTTTTTTTATATTTACAAGCGAATTACAAACGTTTTATTAAAATGTACAAACAATATTTACTATTTTAAAATTCTAATCGGAAATTCTCGAACCAACAATTATTGAAGAATGTATTATTGATCAATTATTTATAATTTAAATATTTATCGATGATTTTCAGTGTACACTATAGTGTAATTGGCGTTCACGGATTTTTATTTGCAAAAAAAAGTACATATAATATCTACTATTGTTTGGTATTTTGAACACTATATCGGCCGTCAATATCCGTATTCCGAGTACCTACGTTTTTGTAAAGTACCTATGATATTCTCAACGAGACTGCTCGCGGGTAATACACACAATAATAATATAACACACGAGAAACTCACCAAACAACGATGAAGTGACCGCGTACTAGATACTGCACGGCGGACATCGCCCAAATCGGATCCTTTTTTCTTCGCGTACCCGACGACGTCCCCTCGTCCGCTCCGTCGGTTTCTCTGTCTCCCGACGGCGGCGGCGGCGGCGGCGGCGGTCTGGCGTTGGCCAACAAATCGCGTTTCACCAGGGTGACGGAGAACCGGTCGCCGATAAACGCGCTCGCCACGCCCGCCAAGACTTGAGCGCTGAATATTTCGCCCCAGTTCGTCAGCTCGTATTTGACGATACGAGCTATCAGGCTCGACACCATCAGCTTGTTCCACTGCGACGTATCGTCGACGTCGAAGTAGCTAAAATATTTTTCTTGGCATTCTATGTACCTGTCTCCCTTGGGGAACCGTCGCAACAAATCTCTCGGTTCATGGCGGTCTTTGCCGTTCTCGTCTCCCAAAATCACTTCGATCAATCTCAGTTGACGCATGGCCATGTAAATCGCCGAAAATCCGCCACTGCAGAAATGCAACACAAACACACAATGGTATATGCACATTAGTGTAATAATAATACGCCTCCTGAGGCCCAATGGACAATATTATTATAACTGCTTTAGCGCCCGATCTTAATTTTATTTTTGTATTTTTACGAACCCGTCGTCCACCGCAGTGGACATTTTCTCTTATACCCACGAAAGCCCGCCAATTTTTTTTGTTTATATTATACTTCTGTCAATACATAACCTTAAACTAGTGATAATTTGGAAGGGTAAACGTGTGTTTAAAATGTCCATTGAAATAGACATTGGGCTTGTGGTACTACAAAATTTAAATACGTGTTGTGTCTCAGGAGGCTTGTATAGGTGTTTATTTATTTATTTATTTATTTATATAATTTATACGGACACGAGGTCCAATTGCAATAAAATCGTTTATCTTATTATTCACCACTATAAAGAGCTAAGTTCACATTGGTTTTAAATTCGTTCAAACTATTATTATACAAAAGGATCAATATTGTACATATTATAGTTATACATTCATTAAACGGTTAATTGGCGCATTTGAAGAAAAAGAAAGTTGATGGAAGTTAATACACAACAATTTTTTATAAGCGTCTTAAGTTAAAATGTCGACAAAATACTTAAAATCACAAACATTTTGCAAGTTATTTGATTTAGAAATTCATAAAGACGGTGTTATTTTTACCTAAGATTTGAACATTTAACACAAGATTTCCTATAGGTTTTTCTACCTTTAAAAAAAAAGTTTACTGCCGGGTCGAGTAGACAAATAAATTTAAATTATCGATATCAAATTCGCACTAATCTGATACTATTATATAAATGTATAATACAAAAAATACCATTATAATATGTATCAGTGCGTGTACTGCAGCTGTAACTTGTAAGTATATTGTGTATTGTATGATATATTATGTATATATTCGAAAATAGAAATGCGTTGGTTCCTCGGACTCCGAGCGCTATGTATAATATACAGTGTTGAGACTTGTCTTAATAAATATATTAATCGTCTATTATTTCATTTAGATAAATAATATCTAAATGTTATCAATTTATCTGTCTTAGATAAACACAAGTCAGTCGTTTACTGTAATTTATCTAGATATTTTTTTTAATGTTGTTGAATTGATTTTAATTAGTTTTAATATTATTTTATCAAAATGTTGTTTACACGATAGCTTGTTACATTTTTTTTTATCTAATACAATTTTAAACCATTGTTTTTTGAAAATGTATCTGTTTTTTTATCTAGACGAATAACATTCTGATTATATTATTTTATCCATCAAATAGATAGTTTTAATAGAGTTTATTTTTATTTGAAAATATTTCCGGTCTATTATCTATATCTTGAAAAAAAAAAATAATTATCTGGACTTAACATAATATTATGGTCTTTCCGAGAATACGCTCACTGACGTGATATCACTGCGGTATAATATTATAATATGATATAACTATTATTATTTATCGTGCATATTTTTCAAAAATAATTCCTATTAAAAATTGTAAGTCATTAGATAACTTTTATGTTCGCCTTCAAAAAATTGTCACCCTGGGCAGCTGCGCCCTATCCCCCCCATTAACGAGGCACCTTTATTAATTTTTATTGTTATTAACTTTAAGGGGATTGAAAACCCTATTCATTTTTCATCAGAACAATCTTAGAGACTGACTAAAATTAAGGTACCTCTAGTTATTGGATTAAAAAAATATAAAGATTTTTGAATTGGTGAACAAGTCTACTTTGCATCGGTCGGAGCACATATTTTATATTTTTTAATATATTCAATATTAAAAAATTACGTATTTATGAAATGTAAAATATTGATTCATGTCAAGAATTTGCTAAAATTGAAAAAGTGCTCCTACCGATGCAAAGTAAACTTGTTTATAAATTCAAACATCTTTAGATTTTCTAAATCAAACCACTAGAAGTACCTAAATTGTTGTCAGCCGCGCAGCTATTCTGCGTCCATAAATTGGTTTCGAATATTCTGATCGAATGATAATAAATGTCATGTGCATGCGGGTGCTTATATAGTACTTAGCCGACCGCGGCAATTTACTACACACACGCATGTACGACTCGAACAACCGTACCTATAATATTGCCTATACTGAACCCCTTAAAAATTATACGTTTGCAATCCCCTGTCAATGTAAATAAAGACGTACCGTAGTACGGTGTGAATAGGTTTGTGGCAAGTAGACAGTACCATATTATAATATTAATCGAAATGTTTTGAAAATGTCATTGTGTTTATAAAACATGATAATATACGTAAAATTTACAAGTCCTCTCGAATAATATTTTTGAATGAGTCACAAAAATCTAAAATCTTTATCATTCGTTTGAAATTTTGAATAACTAATTTTGTCCAAATTTGTACTTCAAAATAGTGTTTTTATATAATTTATATTTGTTTGTTTCTGTATGAACTACTTATGAGGAACCTTAGTTTATTTTATTTCCAATCTTTATAGTAATGTAAATTGAATATATTATACACATTTATCCACACGATAATTTGTAAATGTTCATAATTCTGAGGATCTATATTTCAAGCTTTTTCCACAAAAACAACAATTGTATAATGCATAATAAATCGAAAAAAAATAATTAAGATATCTATAAATAGTACAAAAAGTAGGCGCCAAAATATTTTAAATTAATTCTCTTCGGTAGTCCCCACTTCCGCGCCCGCTTACCCGACCATCGGTGCACTACAATACCGTCGTGACACTCGGTAATGCACCGTACATACAGTTGTAAAGGTAATAATATGGTAAACGCTGTAATAGTAGGATTTTTAAATGTTTGTGAAATACCGGTTGTAATAATACTTACTTACAACTTAATTATTACTACTACTTAGACTCAGTGGCGTATTTACGGGGGGAGGGGGTCCCGAGTACCGATCCCCCCCCCCAGAAAAAAAATTATTAAAAACGCATAAATAACTAGCTACGTAGAGTACTTACAGAGAAACAGAATATTAATTTATATTATGTACTTTTAATATTTAACCCCCCCCCCCCCCACCAACAAAAAATTTAAAAATACGCCACTGCTTAGACTACTATAAAAAAAAACAATAAATTGCTATAGGCACAATATTGTTGTAAAAACAAAATTAAACTCACTTGATTCCATCTTGATTAATCCACATAACCGGTGATATCCAGCACTTCAAAGACAAATTATTACGGTTTTGGATGGCTTTGTCTTTAAAGTCCTGGTTCACCGGTTGACGCATGAATTGGGATACGAGATTTTGGCCGTAATGTCGTCTCCACTCGCACTCCAACAGTGATCGTAGGGTGTAGTTGAGCTGTCTATACCGGTTTACATAATACATTAAGGATTTCCTCCTTGGTCCGTGAATTATATATTCTTGTTGGGCGTCTTCTCGTCTCCGGGCCATTTCGGCTCGCACTCGCTGAGCTGCCAACGCCTCTGCGCGTTTTGCTTCCGAGTCAAAGGCCGGCACTAATTTTCGATGATTTACGTTGTATTGGATTCGAACCGAACGCCGAGCTTCGCGAACGGCTCTGCGATAGCGCCGTTCGTTGGCCGACTCTTTAACGTACAAATCGAACCGTTTACGCACGCGTCGGTCCCAGTAGTCCCCGCTGTGGCCGTCGACAAAAGCGTCCAGTCTACTAGATTTCGCTTTTCTCGGGGCATCGCTTGCGGCGGATTCACTGGACGTCTCGGTAAAAGACGTTAAGCCCGTTATGCGGGGGCGGTCGCATGCCACGCCAGCGGGCCCGCTGTCGACGCTGCAGTCCGTGTCAAAGTCACTGTTTTCGGGCGAACTCATGTGAAACGAACTGTTGTCATCCGTATCCAAATGCAAGGGCCATCCTGATGGCCAATCGCACGAATCTGTATTCAGGTTCATCCGAAGTTTCGGTACTTCGTGATTCCAGAAACCGTGACATAGGCCTCGGGGTCCGATCAATGCGTTTACTGATATATTTGTCGAAACACACTCATCGATCGAGTAATTATCATTTGGATCCACTCCCAGGCGGCGTTGAGCCAGGCCCATCGCCATTATCATCTTCATCCAAGCGTCATAGTGAAGACGTTGATTGGACCATAACCATTTAAGCATTTTCACGGTATTTAAGTCTTTGAGCGAGTCGTCTGTAGATATATGAATGGCGTATTGATCCCAATCGTATGAAGGCAGAGTGGGATCACTAATTTTTTTAAGGGTTCCAGGTTTCGGGCCTTCTAAATAATTTCGTTTTTTCATTATCATATTGTGGAGTGGATGGGGTGTGGTACATAGCAGGTTAGCTTCCGAGTATGACATAAAAATTGTAAATGTGACTCTGCTCAAAACGTCTTCTACTTTTACAAACCCATTCAAAATAGGTGACATCCATCTGACCAAATCCAATTCACGCACTTCGTTTATGTAATCGAGATTCCAGCGGATATCGGTTATGGGTAGATCCTTAATAAATACAGAGTTTCGGACACGTTCCCGGTTTTCATCGTTGGCCATACTACGTTTTTTGAAATTAGATAATTGTGACTGATTCATACTTACAAGCCGTGGTATTGATAAGAGTCAATAGGTATTCGGTGCAACCCGGGCGGTGGTCACGACCAAGACGTAGTCAGGTGACAATCGACGTGACGCGACGAAGCCCCAACGCCAGTTTCGTAGCACCTGTTGTCGCGGCGGAACAGTAATTAAAATTGAAAAAACCACTAGTAAAAAAACTGTTTAGGGTCTAGACCGTAAAAAAATTATAATCACTGAAAACACACACCGTTAAAGATTAAAAAAAAAAAAAAAAACAATACGTCACGAGCGAGACATAATATCGATAGAGTTATTATATAAAAACGAATAGGAGGAGTTAGCGCGGAAAGAACCAACTGATATCTGACTGGGTCAGAGCGAACCGGTCGAATGCAATCCGGTCTTCGGATACCGATCGGTCGTCGTCAGAAGCGCCACGAACGGAAATCGATAGAGTCCCACCACAACGCGACTACACACGTCCCTACCTATAACCGACGTCCCTACCACCGACGCCGTTGCCGCCGCCGCCGCAACGGACACCCCCTCCCCAAAATCAACACCAACAATATCGCCGCGGCCGCCGAAGTCTCCACCTACACGACGACGACTACACCGTCATTAACGATATATACGATAAAACACAATACATATTATTATTATATTGAAACCGTTTATATAATATTATCGCTCGCACGGATAAAATGTTCAGCCGTTTATTATAGACTCGAAATCGCCTCGAACGTATCCAATTAATTCGTTAAAAAAAAATGTGTATATATGTATTTAATTATAATAATATATGTTTTTTGCCTGTACTTTGCCTGTACAGTTTTCGGTTGTTTTGCATTTGTGTACAGTTTTACTGCTATTTATGGCTTATGAATTATGAAAACAAATTAATTCTTTAAACATCATATTCTAAATAAATTGACAACACTAAATCTCGTATGCATTAAATATGTTTTCAAACGTTTTACAAAAAGATATGCGATTTTAACAAAAAAAACTGTCTGGGCGATAAAAACAAGAGTAACATTTTCCTCGAACGGTCCAACAATAACTAATACCATATAATTGATTGAAATCATGCGCCATTTAAAAAGGTACGAACGCCATCACATTTATTATTTCTGTCAACCAATGGCTATTAGAGATGTAATTATTGTACCAACGAAAGCGAACAAAATATTAAATTGCAAATTCAGTTTTTTTACGCAGCTACATATCGCAATCAATTTGATATACCTACCTTATTCGCTTTAGTACAATATAACTTGCATATTATATTGTATTAAACTTATTAAACTACGCGTGGGCTGCCATAATTATATTATATTATTATTTTTCATTATCGACATCATTCGTACAACTTCCACCGCACCAACTCTCTACTACCATACCTTACCAGCTACCTATACCATACCGGCGCGCGGCGACCCGCATAATGTTTAATATTATATTTAATGGCGGAACCGCTGTGCGAACCTTCGTAGAGACTTATTCGTTTCAAAACTCGAGATACTGTTTTTTCCTCATCAATCATTATTTTGACATAATATAACGTGTTTAAACTAACAAAGTTACGGACTACTTTTTATCGGTACACGCGGTTTATGAAGTGTAATGTGCGCAAGGTCTACGAGTTTTTTTTTATTTCCGCACAAAGTTACGAAGAATAAAGTTTATTTTATAACATACCTATAATAATAATAATATAATAATTTTAATACATTTAAATCATGGATATAAGTAGCACATTCTCGTGGTAAATAATGTCATAGGTACCTACTATACAGACTATAATAAAAGTTAAGACCTAACAAAGTTGCTTATTTTGATTAATTGAACGAAAATGTGCAAATTATTAGTGTTTTGGCGGCCCGCGCAAACACTTTCATCAGAACAACCTATAATAGTGACTGTCAAAAATCAAGGTACCTACTTCTGGTGGTAGGATTTAATAAAATGTAAAAATTGATTTGATTTGGTAAAGAAGTTTTCTGCATCGGTCGTACCAAATATTTGTAATAGTTTTTAATATATTTATTATGAAAAATGTACAAACATTTTTTCTAGTACACCTATAAAGTAAAATAAAATTAGGATGTGCGAGCAATATATACGCATTACCCATTTTTAATTATATACGATTTATTATTTATAAATATTTCTCTGGTTTACACTCTATAATAACACTCTACTTTACTAATTTATTATATATATATATATATATATATATAAATAAGGACTTAATTATAAAATTAATTAGCTCGCCCTAATTAAATTGCAGACTTGTCATACATTTGTCGAACAAATAGGAAGAAGAAATATAGGTTTAACATTGATTTGCTTACAATTGAATATTAATTAAGAACACAATTATAATAAATTAGAAACTCAAGAGAGAGAGAGTACATTTATTATTATTTAAATACACAAAATATTATACTGGATTATATATTATAACTTATAACCTATAACTGCCGTGCGAAGGTGAGTGCCTTTGTCCACATCGGGTGTCTTGAATGTCTTCCTAGCTGATGGAACAGTTTTGTTTAGATAAGAACATAACAATATACAACCATAGATGTCTATATTATCATAATACAAACAACTGAGTCACTGTAGGTATATAATATTATAATAATATGATATAATATATAAATTTATTATTATTATTTATATATATATATATCAAGGCAGGCGCGTATTATACAAGGGAGGTTTTTGATAAATATGCTTTTTTATTTTTTCAGTTATTTTATTTTAAGAAATTGTATTCATTAATAAAATATATTAAATGTATATAACCTACATATAATAAATTGAAAGTTTTTATAAGAAATAAATAACACCATAGAAATTGTATTATAACTCCTTATTATATAATTATAAAAGTGTACAACAACAACCCCCCCCCCCCCTCAAAAAAAAAAAAAATGTTGTGTACGCACCTGTATTAAGGATGATTATCTACCGCGATGCAAATAGTTATCTATTGTTTATGCGTTCAAACGTGTCAACATTTTTTTTTTTTTAATCAAACCTTTGAAAGTACTCGCATTTTTGTCAGGCGTTTCACGTCCGTTATCAATTGGTTTTGAATATCTTATGACTGCTATGACCAATAATTGCATTTTGCATGCGTGTGCGTATATGATTTGGGCGACGGTTGGACAGACGTGTACACACACTAATGATCGTTTACAACACACACATGCAAAGACACTGTCGACGATCGCAAGAGAACAAATGAAATTGACTAAACACAACTCCTTAGAAATGACTATAGTTTGCGGGGGCTTTACGGAGGCCTGCACGCGGCGTGAGAATAATAATAATTATTATTTGGTAGACGGGATTCTTTCTTCTATGTGGTTTTACGGAAGTATGTTTACATTCAAAACAGTTTGTACTTTTATGGTTTATTCTGTTGAATTTAATTGTTTACTCCGATTGATTAGAACATAATATTATATTATAATATATAATATTATAGGCGCGAATAGATGCCCGGTATGCCATATACGGAATGTCTTGCCGACGAGTTGTCTCAACCGTATAATATATAGTGTTTGGTCGTAAATGTTACGATTATAATAATTGAAACTGCATTTTAACAAGACATTTTTTAATATTTTCGTATAGAAATATCGGGAGCCTCGAGACGTTATCAAGTATGTATGATATCGATTAGATTTCATGATAATAGGTATTATCATATTGTGCCAATATTCCATAATCACCACAGCTGATATAAATAATAAAATAGATATAGCTTACTCGTGATAATGATTCCGAAGACAAAATCCGCAATTTTTGTGGGAATTATGGTTTCAATCACAGAATACATTCAAATCTCAACGCTTTTGTCTATTTTCATAAAAATATCAAAAAAAGACCGGCGTGTGGATACCGTTCTGCTGTACATTGGGTGTCGTGTATAGGTCTCTGTTGTGGGCGAGTTAAATTTTAATTCAACGATTGAACATCACATTGTATATACGAAAAACGATACTGCGCAAAAACGGTATATCTTAGTCCAATTACTAAAGAATTATATTTTATGTGATATTATAGCTATCAAAATAATAGTCAATTTCCGAAAACATATTGCATTTGAAAATGTCATCGTGTATATAATAAAATAGTTTAAAAGTTACAAGTACCCACTAATAATGCGTTTTGAAATTACAAAAACATATGACTACGTAATATTAGGTATTATTCGTTTAAATATATAATTTTGTTCAAATTTAAACAAAAAATGGCTATAAAAAAAAAATCAAGTTAATTTAATAGATTTTAGATTTTTTAGTTACAGTTTAAGCTACTTGTGAGAAACTTTTTTTTGTACATTTTCAAACCTTAGCCATAAAAATTAAATTTTTTTAAATTCTAGTACTTAGTGACTATATAAGTATGTTAAAATGGGAAGGACAATCGTATGTAGTTTGTGCGGGCAATGGAAGTTTATCGCGATTCCACGTCTGCATGTATAAAGTATAATTTTTCTTTAACGTTTCGACGATGACGATTATCGATTACATTTTCTCCGCGATGGTATCTAACTATATAACTTACTGTACGTATTGTAACAGCCGATACTATACCTATATGGTTTCGATACGTGTAATAATAAGAGTATAACGAATATAATCGATTATTACCGCGTGATAATTTTATCAGAGGGTTTGCCAACGACATTTAAGATCGGAGAAACAATATAGAATTTTAGATCAGTTGAAATTACACCGTTTAACAAATCGGCTGTATTTTTGCAAGTGTTATTATTTTTAATTTTAAATTTTAGTTTCTTAAAACTTTTATTTTTTTGATATTTAAAATGGTTGATTTAAAATTTTATGAAAAATTTAATATTCTTTTGAGTAAAAAAAATTCGAATAATGTATTTTTAAGTGAAGTAAAATACAACGAAGTATTAGAAGAAGTCAAACGGTTAAAGAGAGGAGCAAAATTAAAACCAAATGATGGGAAAATTTTCAAATCTTGGCGGTCAAGGATACGACCGGTGTAGTAACTGTAAACAGCAATGCCAGACAAATAAATGTAAGTGTAGGGCTGCAGGTAACCTATGTACTTCTAAATGTCATGATAGCTTAAGTTGCAAAAAAAAAAATTTAAAAAATTTGTTTATATTCATAAAATAAATTATTTTAAATTATTAAGATAACAAAAATTGTTTTATAGGTACATTTTTAATTAATTAATTGTAATTGCCCACTGTGCTCTGGCCATTCTGTACAATGCCCGGGCAAAGTGTAAAATTTTCCACATTTTTCATTGAAATTGGGCATTGTACCACATCGTTTATACACTTTGACCGTAACATATATATATATATAGTATGTACCTATCAGTAGTAACTATTGTCTATTTATCAATATTGAAGACGTTATTATTGTACCTATAGTAAATAGTCCAGTTTCAGTTCTACATAGTACATATAGTCTTGGCTTTATTATTTAAATAAAAACCGAATAATATTCAAACATTATTATTCGAGTAAGAAATTATTCAAATAATTTTCAAACATTATTACGTGAGTAAAAAAAATTATTCGAGTAATTTTCAACTATGATTATTTGAATAATTGTTGTTTATTTTATTTGGATAAACATATTGTGGTTGGTAATTTAGAACAGGCACATATTATAAACAATAGTTGGCATTGTATTTTCAATTACACGATTATAAATCTTATTTTATTCAGACAAAATTTAAAAACATTATAAAAAAAATAAATAATAATTCGAATAATTTTTTATTCAAATAATTATAAAAAAAATCGAATAATAATATTTTAAAATTATTCGAATAATTTTTTATTCAAATTATAATGTTTTCAAATTATTCAAATACATTTTTATTCGAATAATTGTGAAAAAATCATTCGAATAATTATTTATTCGAAAAAATGTTATCTAAATAATCGTCTAAATAACACATTTAGAACAACTTACGAAAAACCTTGTCTTAAATGTTTAAACTTTAGTTATAAAAACTAAAAATGTAATAGATATTTAACTACAAAACTATTTGCCAATGTCCAATGATGAATTTTTTTCAAAATTTGAAGTATAAATGCTTATAAAAAAAAAATTGTGTATTTTTATTATTTTTGATCTGCTATTTTAAAAATTTATGAGGTATCTTGTATTCAATTTTCAAGAAATTTGATGACCCAACGAAATTGTTTTAATCCATATTTAAAGAAAAACAATTTGAAAAAACCAAAACTTTCTTAGGCCTACAGTTAGCTCGAAAGCTGTCAATATATTTTTAATTTTTTTTGGTGTATAGAAAATGATAATCCAAAAAATAAATAAAAAATTTCAAATGTCTGCGGTCATTTCTTTTTGAATTACATCGAAATAAGAAAATCGTTCCCGGAGAAAACGGTTGAATATATCCAATGTCTTATTTCAAACGCTCATAAAAAATTAGTTTGACTTTCCGGTAAACTTTTTCTTTTTTAGAAAGGTAGAAGAACTTATAGAGAATCTTGTGTAAAAATTTTAAACCAATATATTTTCAACCACTTCGTTTGTATAACAGTCCTCACTTTGTACAAATGGGAAGAAAAATATATAAATAGAAATTTATGAGTTGCCTGCACGCGACTTGTTCTTTTGCTCAATAACATGCTTTACGGGAAAAACTCTCACGCTCCTCATAAATTGATCCGATTTTGATAATTTTTTTTTTTTTTTGATAGAGGAACACTTTTTACACAGTGCATTGAACTTGGATTTTCAAAATTTTATTTTAAAACCACATAGTAGGAATTTTAATGAGACCAATTTTCACAAACTTTTATATTTCATTATTTTTGTTTTAAGCTACGATACAAAAATTTGAATGATAAGTTTCGGAGACGTGGCGTGTCGTGAGAAAATCGCGGACTCGACTCATATAAAATGTCATTTTTTTTATGCAATTCGAATGCACCGAGATTAGAACTAACTAACTATTTTTATGACGAAAACATGTATTTTTTTTTTTTAGAGACCTATCAAAGCAAGAATATTATAGTATAGTAATGCATACGATGTTAGTTTATGCATAATATATACTATATAGGTACAGTAATGTTCACGGATGAACCAAAACTTACGCAGTAATATAATAATATATTATGTATTATATTCCGACCACCGGCGTTGACCGATATCATAATATGTTTATCGTATATCATTCTTATCGTAGTTATTAGTGAGACCTACAAATATACGGTTGAATGAGTATAATATTTAATATGACACTCACCGTAGACAGCGTTAGTCATCGTTATCGACGACGATGTTCGTTATAATAATCGTTATCTTTCACATCGTCGCACACGTCATATTTCATCACGTTCACACGCTCGTTTTTGAAATAAATTCTAAATAATTTAATTTAAATACATGATAAGACTTGTGTGATATTATGTAGGATTATAATAATATGAATTAAATAAATATCAAGATGAAAATATTTTTCATAATATACGACGTGGACGTATAATACATGCAATGTATTTATTACGACGATTTCCAATATATCCGAACTAGGTGCGGTCCCATTTATTTTTAAAATGTTTAAAATTTCGATCTCCAACCGATCTTTCCGAAATTTTAAGTGTTGATTATTTCTTATCTTTATATATATAATTCTACTGTACGTGTGTATGTCACTGACTCCTCCTATACGGCTGGACCGATTTGAATGATTTTTTTTTAAAGCGTTTGTGTGACGCCCTGGATGGTTTAGATTCACAAGGTGGTGAGGTGCGGGGGTGCGGTGAGGTGCTCACACGTGGATTTTGAGATTTACGATGGAAATATTTGTTCATAAATGGTTGTTGTTAATTTTTGTAATGGGCCACGAAGTGCACTTGATCAGCTAGTTTGAATATAAAATCTTAAAATGTGGCCTGATCGATCTCAAGAGGACATATTAAGGAATTCAAATCAGTTTTCAGACGTTTTATCGCATCATTAGGTCCACCTGTGGGATTGACAAAAAGTACATACAAATTAGCGCATACATATAGTATTTTCTGTTCACACGAGCGACGTCGCGGTCGTAGCGGTGACTTGTACGCGCGTGCCGCGTGCGCAAGTGTTTGTCTACTACTCGTCTACTCATCCACAACATAACTTTATTCTTAGAATCTATACAGGTATACATTGGAAGGTCTATAATAGCAATGGTCATTTTCTACTAATAATTTTAGTCATATTAGGACGTCTAGTGTATAAAATATAAACAATAAATATATCCATTGAATATTGATATTAATAATAATTATTGTAAAATACTAAATAATATCTGTGTACACAACTGCATTCAGCATTTCAACCATAACATTGTTTATTGAGTTTCATACTGTATGTATAATTTCCATTTTCTTACGTTTATGTAACATTGTTTTTCTTATCCAACAACAAATTAAAAAACAGCTGTGTATTTGGTTAAAAAAAATTGGATAACGATATTTTTAAAATTAAAAAGGTCGGCAAGTGGGTACAGCTTCGCTGTACAGTTGGTGTAGAGTTGGTCACTGTGATGGATGGTATTAAATTTGAATTCAATGATAGAACATCATTGTATACGAAAAACGATTCTGAGCGGAGACGGTCTGCCGGCCTAGGATATTTTATATTATTATATATTTATATTGCCATTATTAATAATTTCAAACGCTCGTAAAAAATTAGTTAGAGTTTCCGATAAACTTTTTCTTTTTTAGAAAGGTAGACAAACTTATAGAGAATCTTGTGTTGAATTTTCAAATCTTAGATTTAAATAGAAAATTCGTATGAATTTTCTAACCAAAAAAAAACTGCATAACTTCGTGATTTGTATATATTTTGTACTGCGCGTGCCGCGTGCGTAAGTGTTTGTCTACTACTCCTCTTCGACATAACTTTATTCTAAGAATCTATAGGTATATATATATATATTGGAAGGTCTATCATAGCAACAGCCATTTTCTACGAATAATATTATCCATGTTAGGACGTCTAGTGTATACATTGAACATTGTCTACAACACACATAAAACAAACAAGAGCGAATCAGTGACATTGATACTATATAGTATATTTACTGTGTAATTAATGCTGACACGGAATAAAAATATGTTTCCGATCCAAAACGGGCTCTGATCAAACGTCACATTGACCCAAAATCCAACACGTTTGGTTACAAATAGACACAACGTTTGGACACGAAAAATAAAAGGTATTTTATAATTTTACCTGATAAATCAGAAAACGTTTGGGTACACAATACACATATTATACAAGACACGTTTGGGTACACTTTATAAACACGTGATCGAAAATAGTGGTATACGCATTTAATTTATCTCCAAGCCAATTAATGAATTGCAATTGCAGCTGCTGCTGCACAATAAATTCAAACTTGACAACGATATAAAAAATTATCTATATGACATCGGTCCACTTTTTGACGGAAAAAATAAAAAAATACCTACAAATAATTAAATAAATAACACAAGACTTTAATAGAATGAATGACTAAATATTTTAACTTAATATTTTATTTTAATAAAATAATTAAAATACTAATAACATACATTTTTGGGGGAATATTAAGAGCCAACCAAAGTTACCCAACGCTTTTAATAGGCTCTAAAAAATAAAATGTAAAAGTAAAAAATGTGCACCTAAACGTTGGTACCCAAATGTAGTATTATTTTAAAAATATTATGTTACCCAAACGTTGTATTGCTTTTTGGGGTCTGAAAAAAAGTGTACCTAAACGTGTGTTCCCAATCATTCTCCCGAATCTTAGGTAAAAATATCGTTTTGTGCCCAAACGTATTACGGCCCCAAAAACCGACTAGCCTGTCTATTATAGGCGGGCGGACGATATCCTCCGCGACCTCCTCCCGTCACCGGTATCCGTGGGGGGGGGGGCATCGGTTACCGTGACAGGTGGTTGTAGAGCAGCGTTTCTTAAACTTTTTTATTCGTGAAACCCTTTTTGACGTCCACTTTTATCGTAGAACCCCTACTTTGTTTTTTAGCTTTTAAGATTTTTTTTAGGATTATTTGCAAAAAAAATGTTGTATTAAAACGTTGAAACGTTATTTTATTCGTTTATCTGTTTTTCAGAAATTCACGCTATTGCGGACGGTCGTGACCAATTAGTATTTTTATTAACGACACACAAATATTATTTATGTATAGTACTAGTACCTATGTTACTCATATGCTTTTCGTTATCGACGGTCGTTTCTCTTAAGTCACGCTATCGCAGACGGTCATAACACTCATAACCAATTAGTATTTTTACCAACGACGTTCAAATATTATTTCTGTATACATACTGTATAACTGTATAAGCACTATAAGTGCACAATACATTATAGAAGTATAGATAGACTCTATCTAATCGGATAGAGTATAGAGATAGACTATTCCATATGACATAATATTATACATTATTATTTAAGGGGATTCAATACCGACCGGTTTTTCGACTAAAACATACCTATCTTTTGTCCATCAGTCCGATGGACCTAGTAATGCGATAAGACTTTTAAAAATTGATTTGATTTTGTTATTATGTCTTCTTGAGATCGGCCATGTCACTTTTTCAAATTTCGGCCCCTAATTTTTATAATATGGACTTAGAAATTGTGAAATTTAAAAAATTGTAAGTTTTAATAACACTGAATTAAAATTGTAAATTTGAAAAAGTGGCTCGGTCGATCTCAAGAAGACATAATAACGAATTCAAAACAGATTGGATGTTTTAGTCGAAAAAACGGTCGATTTAATTTCCTCACGCGCGCGATGTTGTACACGTTGACATGTGTATGAGCGTGCGTGAGTCTAGTGGAGGTGCGGGTTTCACTCACACTAATAATCAGTTACTACACACACATAACCATGTCTTGCACGCACGTACAATAAAAATTGCCTATACTTAACTCCTTAAAACAGGTCGGTATCGAATCCCCTTAATATATACAAACATTTCCAAGAAAGTTAATGATCTTTAGTTAGACATTTTTAAGTAATTTTCTTGAAAATTTTGAAAAAAATTACTTGGGTTTCGCGGAACCCTGAAGCGATCTCAGTTTAAGAAACGCTGTTGTAGAGAAATATAGATAAAGCGGCTCAGCGATAGGAATGCATCAATCCGCAGGACAGTATCAAAGTCAAAACTTCAAACGGACATAAAAAATTACTGCGTGGATTTATGACCAACTTTTTTTACAACAGAACGATCGGTTTTTTATCGACAATTATTGAAAAATGGTATATATAGGTACATCATCTACGGTCATTATTTTTTTTTTTGAATTACAACAAAATAAGAAAATCAAATTTATCTCGAAAACTAATTTTGCGTAAAAATTCCCATTTTTAACTTTTTATTTTTAATTTTAGCGATTATTTTGAAAAGAACTGGACATTTTTAATTTTTACCTCCCAAACGACCAACTAAATTCACTTTCATGCCAAAAACAATATTGAAGTTGAATATGAAGGCATTTTTTCTACTTTCGTCATAGTAAAATCAACACATTCGTATCGCTCCGCTCTAAAATATAATAATTAATTTGACAAGCAAAATTATTATGTAATTACTATTAACTATAAGAACTAGATTTTTGTGCAAATGCATATTCTTCTACAATTCACCTAGAATTATTTTGATTCGAAATGATGACGTTTTGTAATGTGTGGATTCTATCGATAATTTTTTTTTTCAGATGTATGTATATTTCAATAAAAAAGACTATAAATTACATCTTTTTATATAATTGAATAAAAGTTACATTTTTTATAAATGGTTAATGCATATTTTTGATTATTAACTCTGATTCACAAAATGTATTTATTTTTAATTTAATTGCCAGCTCTGATCATTGACCGGCAGAAATTTTTTATTTGAATATTTAAAATCACATTTTGTAACTTGATGATGGTACTCATTCCAAAATTAATATTACATTTTCCGTTATTTAATTTCACAATTATTTAATTAAACTGTTTGTATAATAGTTTGTAGTTAGTACACAAACAGATTTGTAAGCAGAATTATACTGATATTTAAATTGTAATTTTTTTTACCACACAATAAAGACTTTTTTGCATATTTTTTAATTTTTGAGTACATAAATATATTTATAGCTATAATTTTTGCATAAAAATCTGGGCCTTACTAATAACTATACATTTACTCAAAAACCAATAACAACATACCTACATCATTAATTATAATTAAAAAACCATATTACTGATCTTTGCGGTGCACAACTTTCATTTTCACTTATTTACAAACCATAATAATATTATCATATTGACACCTAACAAATATTAGCTTATTATAAATTAAATTTTTTAATTTCACAATTTTTTGAAATACAAACGTTTTTGTACTATTTTTTAAAATTGGATTTTGAATGTATGCATTAGAACAAATGTGTGGAAAGGGGTGGTCCAAGTATCGTGCTGGTGATTGACTTGATACTGTTTAATTTGGCTGGGATGATATCGTAAGCAACAGATAAGTAAAAACTTGTATTCAATATCATGTTGAAATGTAATGATTTTAAAGTTGTGAACGATTGCTAAATATTATATGTTAGCTCTTACAGTCTTACCCCAATAAATAATTTATTCGTATTATACAACTAAATAGCAAATTATTATTATTATTAAGTTCAATGAAATAGTTACTTTGCTGATGACTATTGAAATATTTAGGTAACTACTATAAAAAGTAGCCAATATAATTTTAAATATAAAAAATAAACGTTATTGATTTTTAACTACTTACCTTAAACATAATTTTTATATTAATTGTACTGCAGTGGTATAGCTATTAGTTAATAACTTTTTGCATAACATTTTTATAATTTAAACGTGATACCTCACGCCTTTGTTTTTATGCTAACGGTTTTTTTAAAATTATAAACTACCTATTAGTAATAATTTTTTTAAATTTATATCTTTCAATAAATGAACTACTAAAATCATATTGGTTGATAATATTAAGAAAACAATTTAATATTAAAAATGTAATTTATTTTTGTATAAAATGTAATGAAAATATTTTAGTTTCGGCATTATATAATATCATGTTCGATGTAAATAATTATACAATTCACTTCAAATCGCATTGTTTGAACAAATAACTGAATTTACTTAAAATATGTGCACATTTAGGCCATTGAAATGGACCTTGCACTGATTACCTGTTAAAATTACATCGGTGAAAGGTCTTCTTTAAAACTCTGAAATGAGTGAAATGAACTAAATATCTCATTTCAATAGTACAGCTGTGTATAACTATATTATATTCATTATTCCGGGATAAATATTTTTGTTGATGACTAATTTATTTTTAGAATATGATAATTTATAGTTTATTAGGTCTGTTCATAATTTATTATTTGTGATTGCGTGAAGAGGATTTATAATTTAGTCATTAAGACGATGGTTTTATTATGCCGCTGAAAAATGAAGAAACTTATAATGTTTAGTAATGTTTCCGTCCCATATTGAACATAATATCATCTTATTGCTTATAGTTACATTATACAAACTTTTATTTCACAATTTATATAATATTTTTATTAATAACTGTAACCAGGTTAGTTATTTTGGGTGTTATTGTAATTATCATACATAACGTTAAGAAATTAACCTTTATACACCTCCCACTTATGAGTTATAAAACATTTATAATCGGCTCCCATCATTGACCGCGATAAATATCTTCGGCACCACAGTTGTGACGTCATTCATGTATCATCAGTGAGGCGGCTCGTGAGGTTAATTGAAGGTGGGGCACAGATATTTCCCTCATTTTCCACTATCACAACTTACCACCAATTCCTGTTGATTTCTTAAATAAAATAAAATTCATATTTTGTGTACAAAAACCTTTTAAAACATTGACGGACAGTCACGAAAAAGTACTGTTATAGCAGTATTTTCGTTTGGTGATGCCAGGGGACAGTTTTGAATATTACTGCTATAGTAGTAAGTAAGTTTTCGAACAAAAATTCATTCGAACAAAAATTCATCCGAACATATATGCTGTTTCGAACACATCTTATTCGAACATATCATTTTCGAACACGTAACCCGGACACCATTATGACAGAAGAAACACCTACTACTCGATTTAAATTTATTATACATTTTTCTCATTTCCTTCATTTTTGTAGGGGGGGGGGGGCACGGGCCCGTGTGCCCAGTAGCACGAGCCGCCACTGTGTATCATATGTAACCACATAAGTAAGTTTAGGTCCACTTACCAGTTATCTCGATATAATATATATTCATTGCATTATATCTCACGGTTTCGGCCAACGTCCACGGTCCTGAAACGTAGTGCTGAACATTTTATGAACAGCGTACGGCATACTGCAGCATACTTTTTCTAATTTTTAAACTTCAAATAGGTAATTAAAGTGATGTGGACAGTGCGGTAGAATAGAGCAATACGCGTCCATAGAAATAAAGGATATTATATTGAACGAATTTAGTACGCAATAAAAATAACAAATGTTTTTTGAATAATATTAATGATTATAATTGTTTATTCAACACAAACACACAAAAACGAATAGAATATTACAACGAATAAAATAACATATAGTTATATGAGTACCTATAGGTAGGTTATATTGTACCCAAACACACGCGACAAACATTTATTATATGAGCAGAAATTGTTTTTATGATTATAACGTAAACATTCGGTTAAATACACAGTCATAAAATATAATTGAAATACCTAATAACAATAATATAGTAGATATGATAGTGTTTTAAACTTCAACTACAATAAATCAAACAAAAAGTGACAAGGGTAATAAAAAAAAATTGTTATCTTTATAAAATGTCAGATACATATAAATATATATATGATGGGTTATAGTTATCTTTCTATTGCTTATAAAAAAAATACAATATAACATTTTCAATATAAATATATAGGAAACATAAAATTTGTTGACACTTAATGATAATTCGTTCCAGTAAAATGAAAAAAAAACTGAATTTTCTAAAAAATTAAATAGGTAATTTGAATATAATATTGTTGGCCAAAAAATAATAATTTTTGAATTGATGCTAATAAATTATACTAATATAGGTATATTTATCATAAACGAAAACTAAAGAAAACGTTTAAATGTAATACTTATAAGGACTTGAGTACACCATTAAAGTTTTAAAACCTTACATTTATAACTTATAATTTAACACAAAATTACATCGTCACCAATGTACTACCTAATTATAGTATAATTTACGAAAAATCATTTAAGATTTTTTACAAATAAATTATACTGATATTAAATAGAACCACGCGAAAACGAACACACTTTTTGAGTAAGTGCTTTTTAAATTACAAATCAAATTAATGTACACAGTACAGTAGGTATACTACGCTACGTTATACACTAAAGAAGGGCACACCTTAACATAAATTTTGTGTTGGATGGCAGTAAGTACGACGAGTCTTAAGTAAAAACATCCACTGCACAGTCACAAAATATTAACTGAGTATATTTTAAAACTTTTTATTCTGTTTTCATAAATCAATATGGATTATGACGTATATAGAGGGGCACAAAAATACTTATATTTATGTTTTAAGTTTTTATCAATTTTGAAAAATTAATACGTTTTGATATATTATTTTTATAAGGTGACGTGATACGCTAATTCTCTGATGGTGCCCTTAATAATATACTATAAAAATAATATAAAATGAACACAAGACGACTAGAGACACGAAAAAACCGTATATGAGAACTTTCGTCAATAATAGTTCGAAATCATTTATAATTTGACTTAAATAAAATTGCTTTGTTTTAAATGCAATTATAAAAATAAAGTATAATATAGTATAACTCACATCAAACTTCCGTACAGATAAATTATACTTATATTTCGACTGAGACTCCAACAAAGGACCGCATTTAGACTTTTAGCACTCCTGGGCATCACAATGTTGCCACTCCATTTCTTCTCAAAAAAACCAACACATTTGTTTTGGGTTAAACAAAAAAAGGCATACAGAAAAAAAATTACTCATATTTCTACACCAAAACAGGTACATATTACAATAAACAAAAACGAAATTCGATTCTTTTTAAGTTGAACGTTTTTTTTTTAAAATCACTTTGAATAAACATACAAAAAAACATTTTTATGCAATTTGCTGGTTTAGTAAAAATGTGCTGCCTTTTAAAAATGTCCACAAGAGGCAACTTGGGACAGTTCTCTCTCCACTAAATCCGGCCCTACTCCCTCACAGATCCACCCACGTGGTAAGTATAATTATTATTATTGGTTAGAAGAAACTAGTAACTACACGTTTATATAAATCAAAAAACCAATTACCATTCAAAACATTAGTTATGATATAAATACAAATCGAAAACAATAAAACTAAATTTAAATAAGTACGTTTAAATATACGTTATTCAATACTTGAATATATTTATAACTCAGCTAAGGTATTATGAATGTAATTCATAGGTGCAACTAAAACCAATTTTTTTTTTTGTGGGGGTAGGGGCTGTAGCGCCTGTAGCCACATATTTTCTTATTATTAATCTGTGTGTACTAATCCCTACACCTTTCTATACTAAGTTGATATATTATTGCAAATGGCTCGTAATAAATACAAATTTACATCCATTTTCATATTTTATATATATATAATAATTTAAAAGATAATTATCCAATGTGATTCGCATGCAAATCACCATTTTATTTCTGAATAATATATTTATTCGAATTCTGACTATTGAAATTTTTTAATATACTTCAGGGACAAACTCTCGTTTTTTAAATTTAAAAAAAAAACTGTTGTACAAAATCAACTTGATAATTTACAGAAAAAAACGTTTGAAAAAAAAATTGGCATCACCATGGGCACTCCTTAAATGGTACAACAAATCTAATAATTTGCCAAATTTGAGACACAGCATTGCATTATATACTCGTGCTCAGTCAACTGAATGCCCCATTGAGTAAAACATTTCCCGTGACTTATTATACAATATATATTTTGAAAGAAAGGGCTAAGCCTCCCTGAGCCCCCAATTTTATTTATTTAGTATAACGTAATATGTAAAGAATCAATAATAAAATTAAGTTTGTAGTTAAAAAACCACAAAACACTACTACACTATAATAATGGACACACAAAACATATTCAGACATTTTTCAACTGTCGACTATTACAATAATATAATACTACTGTTTAATTCACACAGAAAAAAAATATATATTACAGTACGCTGTAATGAGAAAAAGATTAGAATTCGAGAATTTTTGAAAAAACATTTATTATTTACGAATTACGACTATTTATTTGTTCATGGTGTAGGTACATTGTACATTTGTACCTATATAGATTATTTTACTTAACGATACTAATATTATATTATACTACTTGATACCAATGACTAAATGAAAAAATCCTACAGTATATTTTTTTTTAAATGTTTTATCGATTTATAACCTTAATGAAATTAAACGTTAACATTATATTTTAAACTATAGTACCTACCTATAAATGACGAAAAATCAAAAACGATTTTGTGCGAAAAAATACACTTATATTTTTATTCTAAAACTCCCACGTAGTAAATATAATCATAAGTGTGTAAATACACGATTGTATAAAAGGAGCAAATCTTATTAATTTCTAGTGAGATAGTAAATAACACAAAAGTCCAAAAAACTCCAAGTACACCAAATTTTATTAATATTTATTTTAAAAACTTTTAATTGTGCGTGGTATCAATACGATATTCCAACAGGTCAGCTTATTAATTTAGTTTAGCTAATATACGAACAACGCACATGCGTGTATATTCACACTAATGGTATTTTTTTCAATTTTCAAATATTAGAATAATATGGTTTATCATACATTTTTTTTCTTAAAAAATATGTAGTTTATTCAATAACGTGATAGAAATATGATTATTTTTTAAATTCTTGATTTTTAATCAAGTAGATCAGGTAATTATTCGTAGAATGAAAAATCTGAATTTGGAAAACTTCAAGAGTGATGTGTATTAAATACGAAACTTTTTAAAATGTAACTCAGTAAAAATGAATAGGTGGGTAATATAATAATTAGCATTTATATAAGATGTTAATGAGATGGATCATATACCAGTATACCATGCCCAAGCGGTATAATAACTTGAATCCAGAAAAACGTCAGCGTGTTAAGCCCTGAAAACTATATTTTTGAATTTTTCTCTTAAAACATGAGAGTTAGAAGTTCGTTTAAAAAGTGCTTTCTGATTAGATACAAAATTTGAAAGTTCATTATTTTAAATAAATAAACTACATTTTTAATCGTTAAAAAAATATCCAGTTTTAGCTAGAGTTTTTTTTAGCAACGCTGCAGATCTCCAAAACTGGAGAATGGATTTTGTTGTTTATCGTCTTGTTAGAATCACATTGGCTAAGAGAAATTCAGTGAAGAGTTTCAGACCTTAATCTTTAAAGGTTCATTCACATTCAGACCTTTAAAGTTTATATCATAAAAAACACACACAAACACATACTCTTACACACCCGCGAGCGAGCGGTGTGTGTAGTTAATACTTAGTTAACTAAGTACCAAAGGCAAAAATTCGTTGTAGAGGGCTAAAAGAACGAGATGAGTTCCATAAAAATAGTACAACTTAAATATTAAAAAATGGTTATAATCTTAGAAACGGACCACTAACATTTTGCATACTTGAAAACAATAATGAATTCTGGATCAGAAAATTGTCCATTTCGAGCACTGTCTAAAGTTCAATATGGTTTAATCCTATTGTAATAAAATATTTACATATTTATAATTAATAATTATCCAAAAAATAAGAATTCAAGAAAAAATGTACATGCCGATCCCGATTTGGCAAACAGTTTTAAATTTAAAACCCAAACGATGTTTAGTAGTAAAATTTGAACTAATATTTATGAAGTACCTAATATATATTTATTTTTTTAATGCTCTATAAATACTAATATACCGTAATTAAATAGTCTATAGACATAATGAATCTAAACAATGTAGTTATTCGTACACAGAGGAGTCAATGAAAGTTTCTAAATATTTACAACTTCAATTAAATTAAACTACTTACGTTATTATTAATGTTCATTTTTTAAGTCTAGTAAAATTTAAGAATAATAATCAAAAACTAGTTGATAACTACTTAATACATTATTATTATTACACACAATAAAAAGGCGCACCTATGATTGATTTTTTGTGTGCTAAATAAAACACTGTAGTCTGTAGTGGAAAAATCCTAACGCACAGAACTAATCAAATTTATTTTTGAAAAAAACGAATAATTGTCTTGGTATCAATACGATATTCCGTCAGGTTGGCTTATCGATGACATATTAAATCAGTTGAGCTTGTGTACGCACGTTTGCGTACGATGTACAATTCGCAATTTGTGTTTTTTTTTTTCAATTTTATACTTTTATAACGAAATGATTTGATTTTAAATTCTGTCTCTTGAAAAATGTAAAGTATATTAAATAATGTGATAGTAAAGATATTATTTATTTAAAACTCAAATTATTTTTAGTAGTCAATTTTAAAATAATATATTTTATGATAAGTGACATGTTTATTTTCTGACGATAGACTGATAAACAATTAATACAATAACGAATCTATAGGATGTAGACCTTCCTACACATAAAGATGACAATGAAAGTTACTATAGTTAATTGAATATTTGCGACTGCACTTAAATGAAATCAAATTTAAATTTTGACATAATATTAAATCAGTTTAACTTGAACGTGCATGTTTATGGTTTATTTATTTATTTTTCAATTCTCAACTATTAAAATAATATCGTTTGATTATAAATGCTCTCGCTTAAAAAAAAGTGTAAATTAAATTAAATATTGTGTTAAGCTTAACATTATATTGTAAATATAATATTTGTGAAGTGACATGTTTATTTTCCGACGGACGCCCTATAGTATACTATATAGTTAAACAAACTATACTAAACTACAAGTATAACAAATATAGTTGTAACTATAAGATAGGTACGCCAATAACAATATTATTAAAAATTTACAACATTATTATGAATGTATAATTACTAAATTATATTTTACGAAAAGTTACGACTAAATTATGATTATAGACTATAGTTTTTGCAGGATTCGCGTAGGTAATCGATATTTGTATAATCGACGCGTATGCGACTATATACATGATTATTTGAGCTGAAACCCGTGCATATTATGTATCTAAAGGATGCTGTTAATGCTTTATAAGTATTATTTATTCATTAAACCATGTCCATTGTTCAACTACACTAGTCTTAACATTAACCATATTATACTAAATTAATAATGCTAACGTATATATAATATAAGATTAAAGTTACCTATACTGTCCTATGAGGAATTAGCAGATGACCGATTTATTTGATATTTATTTCGTCCCAACTCCAACTCCCGAGTACATTATCCATCTATAATCTACCTATACTGACTATCGTCTTATGCTATTTATTTTTTACCCTGTATCTTAATCCCGATTTTTGTTCAAATTAGTTATAAGATACTTAAATGCGTTCGTTTACACGTCGGCGGCACTGAGTACCTATATTATAATGTTTATCACTCGAATAATCGACTGCTCGCCGTTGGACGAAAAACGCATATTATTAATATTATTAAAACTTAGTACCTAAATAATAATTGAATTTACATCATTCATAAAGTAATTAATTACAATATGACGAATTTACGTTTTTAGAATTCATAAATCCACGTTAACTGCTATACCACGTTAACTAAAACTATTGAGTTAGTACCTACTAATAAATTACTTATTTTCTTCAAGATTCATTAACTTAATCAATATAATTATTTACATCATTAGTACGTTACTTATTACTAGAGCGCGGATATTTAGGTTTTTACATATTTTTATTGGCTTTATGCAGCTCTACGAGGATGAGAAATGTGGACGATTTATCCATCACAGAGTTCGTAGGAAAAAATTTATTTTACATATTAAAGCATATTTTGGACATTAGAGAATATTTGGCATATATTACATATTTTAGAATATATTCTATTATTGTTCATAAAACACCATGTATATTGTTAATTTCTCGATTTGTGATATTTTCTAACAACAATAAATAATTTGATATAAGAATGATAAAAATTAAAAATAATTCAGTTATCTACTTGTTTGTAATCAAATTGGTAATGTTGGTCATTCTGTTCCTCTCAGTCCGTGATTGTATACCCGATGAAGTACATCACATGTCTTATATTCAAATAACTTAGCTGTCACGTAGCATTTATGTATTGTTTTTATTAAAATATTTTGTTTTTTTATATATATATTTCATTATATTATTTATATACCTACGTATGAATTGTTTTAAATTTTTTATATTTAAATAATTTACCTGTTACCTACCAAAGGAATGATAGTGTATACTGTACAACTGTTAAGTTATATATTGTTTTTATTGAATTATTTTGGAAAAAAACATATTTAAAAGTTCAGAGCATATTTAGAGAATATTTAAAGGTTTTTTTAGAGCATATTAGCATCATATTTTAAGATTTTAAAAACCTAAATATCCGCGCTCTACTTATTACTAGGGCTCGGATTTTAAAGCATATTAAAGCATTTTTTTTTGTACGAGGTAGAAATGTAATTTTAATACATCAATTCGTTTCGTGTCATTCTGATTTTAAATAAAACATTTTTTTTTAGCTTTTTTTGGCTTTTTTTAATGTTAATGAGTTTTTTTAATTATTTCGGTTTTAGCATATTATTCAGTTTATAGTGCCATAACATAAAAAAAAACAGGACTGCGATGATATTAAGGTTATCTTTTATCGGTAAAACCAATACACGATTTCATAAATGCCATATTATTACTTTATTTCGATAATATTAAGAACCGTAATGTTATCTACCTTCATAAACATACGGCAGTACGCCGTTTACTTTTACCATTGCATACTTAAAAATGATTTAAAAAATAATTTTGTGATTGTAATTTTTTACGTAAAATGACTTAAGAGAAAATCGAGGTAAAAACATTAAAAAAACTTTATTTTATTTTATAATTTAATTTAATTTTTTGTTTTTTTATAAATAAATATGATTTCTTTGCTCTTTTCAAGCAGTTGTAACCGTTTTTTTGTTATTTATTGTGCTTTAAAATCCGAGCGCTGTTTTTACAAAACTGTTAGATAAGTTCTACGTCAGTAATTTTTCGGGACCGGCTAATCGTTAATGTGTATAATCATATATCTATTACAATCTAGAATACCACTATTATATTATTATCCTATAGTTATACATTTATATAAATTAGTATATTAATATCTAAAACTAAACTGTATTTACTGTACATTTCAATATTTATTATACAATAATATAGATAAACCAATTGCTAAAAATGCATGCACCGTTCTATAGGTTACTTACCTACTTAAAGTTGTTTTTTAATTATACTATCAAAGTTGCTATGAATATCGAAATCGCAGATGATGTGGCAAAACGTGTGTTGATAAGTAGTGCATCAAGTAAGGCGTTGGCGTATGTGGTGAGAAAATAGTAGAACTCAAACCACCAGGAACGGTGTTGTTGACAGACCGCCGATTGAGAGTGTGATTTGGAAATTAGCGTGACTAGATGTCATGAGGGTTGTGATTAGATTGTAGAGGGTAGGTGTTATCGTCATTTCGACACATCGAAGACCGGCGTTCGTCTTCTTCGATTTGATGCAGCAGCAGTTGTCTTCGAACCATCAAATGCATAGCTTTTGACGAATTGGACGGTGGTAGTTGGAGCTGATGGAGCAATCCAGATTGTGGGTCATGCGATAAATCATCAGTTCGTTCAGGATGATCTGATTCGGACAAAGTCCGTGGCTGCTGTTGCTTTTGTTCCAGAGGCCATTTGATGTCCATTTGGGATTGAATCGTTTGTTTCACTGATTTTGACTGAGCAGAATATTCTTCTCGACGCCATTGCATTTCTTCTGGATTTGCTAAATGGTCCATTTGACGACTTCGCGACAGTTTCCGATCAGGCGACGTACTACTTTCTGAAGATGAAACCGATGGCTGGCGACGATATGGTCTTGGCCAGCGATCTGTAGTATTTTTGGTCAGATCTAAGTTCATCAAATCCTGGTTCATTTTAAATGAAAAGTGACACAGGAGAGTAGACAATGGCTGTATGGGTTGTGAAATAAAAAAATATATAATTAGTACCTGTTTGTGCATTATAAAATCATTTGAACGTATCAGTTGTAAATCTAATATAAGGTTAAAATTTCCAAGTCTATTTATACCTAATCAAAGTAGTCAAATTTAGTTTTGTTTTATTTATTTTTCATTGAATATATATATTTATATAAGGTTTATAGGTTAAAAAATTATAGAAAATCTTGTGTTGAAATTTCAAATCTTAGATTTAAATAAAAAAAATTGTTTTGAAATTCCTAACTAAAAAAAACTGCAAATTTTGGTGTGTTTTACGTATTTTGTTGAAATTTTAAGTTTAGATGCTTATAAAAAACTATTTAAGACTTATGCTCAACTTTTTTTTAATTTTCACTGTCAACAAGTTATGAAGAACTTTGTACCTACCTATTTCATATTCTAGTTTTTTGACCGATTAAAAAATTTTTATCCTCATACGATGAATAACAATTTTAGTGATTTTGTTGTGATTCAAAAATATTATTCTTATTTTAAATCCAATGTTTTTGGCAAAAATGTATTTAACCTACTGTATTACATAAGGTTGAGTAAATTACTTTTATTACAATATAATATAATCAGCAACATAACGGTCTGCATTCGCTCAGAGTCACTCTTCGTATACAATGATTTATCATTAAATTGAAATGTACACAATATATACATAATACATTGCAGTGACTTACCCTTTAATTATGATATACACTCGGCATATACTCAATACAAGCAGAGCAATTAATTAAGTACCTATACTTTGCCCTTTTGTCCGGATTTATTGAAAAGAATTAGGAATTTTTTACTTTTGACTCCAAAGTACCAACTAGATACAACTTTCTACCAGCAAACAACGTCAAAATGAATTGGATCATTTTTACTGTTCCAAAAGGAGAAATTTGAGAGCTCAGAATTCGAAATATAACATACATTTAAATAAAAATAAAACAACATTTTATTGCATTAATTCCTAAGTCTGTTTAAAAATGGGCAGAAAAATTTAGTTTAAAATAATATGAAATTATATATTCCGTAATATACATCTATAATTTGATATTTTTAATTTTTAATTATTATTCATCCCGAAAAAACATGAGCCACAATTCGTTTAAAAGCTAAAAAAACTGGCTGTAATTAGAATGTATCTCATAGTATATTACTCACGTTTAGTGTTTGTTGATTATCCTCATCAGATATTATATTTGGCACCCGCACTGGTTCAAATGAAATGTACTGATGGGCCAAACACAGATCGAGCCTAGGACCTTCTGGTAACACAAACGGTGGTTCATTGTAGTCATCATACAGGTTTGTTGTTTCTATTACTGGATGTGGTGGCAGCGGCGGTGGTATTAAGTGTGTTGGTGGTGGTGGAGGTGGTAGTGGAGGTGGTTGTGATGTTGGTACAGATGGTCGAGGTAGTTGTTTTTGTGGTGGTGGTGGTGGTGGTGGAGGTGGTGGTGGAGGTGGAGGTGGTTGTGGTGATGTTGGTAGAGGCGGTGGAGGTAGTTGTTGTACTGTTGGTAATGATTTAAGTTGTGGTGACGGTGGTAGTGTTATTCTTGATGGTATCGGTATTGTCGTTAGTGGTGGTGCTAGTTCTTCTGCTTGTATCTGTTCTAAAACTGGATTCTTTTTAACCATAATATTTTCCTCCGGCCCAGACTCAGCAATAGGTCTCTCCGAATGCTGAAACTTATAGTCAGTCTCGGTTGGATCTAGATTACAATTATTCGTACTATCATGATTATGAGCAATCAAAATAGATTCTGCTTTCTCCATAACAAAATCGGTAGTATTGCAATCGGTGGGCTGTTGTTTGTTATCCCATAGATTTTTTATTTCAGGCGGAATGCTTTGCAAAATCTTATCCGCAGGCTTACGTAACTGATAGTTGCTTTTAGCAAGCTCTTTGAGAGACCACACAGCATACCGACCGCCTATTTTTCCATGCCGGGCTACCACCCACACACGGTCAGCATTCCGTTCCAAGTCCAGATCAGATATGTCATAACAATCATAAGCACTTGCTCCCTCCATTAAATGTTGATTTATATCATCATAATCTTCTTCTTCTTCTTCTTCTATACCGGTATCGTCATAACTTAAGCTGGATTGGGTAGTTGCTCTACCAATAGGGTTTTCAATGTCTACTACTCTTCTATCAATATAACCATTTGGGATAAATTCGGTCGTATTCGGATCATATGCATATAGATATCCATATTTTAATGATTCTTCATCAGATAACTCATCGTCATATTGCTGAACTTTCTTTTCTGGTATTTTATTGGATTTTCCTATGATAACACCGCATAATAGTGCCCAATGAGCAGTGCTTCCACCGTTTGTCAAAGACGGCATCATACTCCTATCACAATCAAAACTACATGAAAACAATAAAAAAAAAAATTAGTTTATCTGTTTACTTATTACCAATCATATCCATGTATAAGAAAAATAAAACGAAATACTTACCAGACAGCAATCAGGTGGCCCCGCATCAGACGCTGGACCACGGTCAGTACCGATGACGATGGATGTAAATTTACGTTCTCAGACGTCCTCGTATGTAGATCGGCGTTTTGATCTAGTTCCTTAATTTCGCCATCCGTGTTGAAATCAGCTAGCCCAATACATTCGTTTTCAACCTCGGATCGTATTATTTCAGGTTCAGTTCCAACGTCCCCGTCATTAATTTCTTCTGTCATATCCAATAAATCACTCTTTACCAGTGTCACATTGTATCGTCCGGTTTGATGTTTTCTAGCCAGATTGACCATGGCCTGAGTGCTAAACATTTCACCACGGCCCGAGTACCCGGATTTTATAGCCTCCTTCTGTATTTCCGCTAAATTAGGTACGTCAATGTCTGGTGTATAGATTGAACTGTTTGTAGAGTGTACAGCTTTTCGTCTCTCTCTATCTGTGGACTCCAAAATGGCTTTGTCCACCACCTCATTTAGCTCATCAATGTCCTCCAATCCATTGTAGTTATCACCACCGTCACGAGCACTTCCCATCGCTGCCTCACAAGTCAGTATCGGACGTGCAGCCATAGCAAGCACTGCCAATCCACAACTATTCATATGAAAAAAAAATAGTTTAGCATGCTTTACTGATGAATATCACGAACATGTATATTATATTCTACAGCTTAAAGCTAGCTAACCTAGCCAACACTAACATACTGGTGTATGTAATAAAATACCACACATACATTATGTATGAACCCACATTTAAATATTCTGTATTAAATGTGAAATATGACAATATTATATCAAATCCATAAAACAAATTAATGAATCATTAGCATAATTATTGAACTATGTACTTATTATACTTACAAATTTAGAAAAAAATACAAACAAATTTGTTTTTAAAATAATAGTATGTATTGTATCATAATGTTAAAATATTTATAAATTGTATACGTATTTTAAATTTATACCATAAAGGTGGGGTGAAATATTTTATTAACTATTTCATTAAATATTAATACAATTTTACTTTAGTATAAAACATAATAATTATGTTTTATACAATTATTGATATACTCCTGATACCTGATATATTTGTTCATTATATTTTGGTATTTTTTTGGCATATTTATTGTAAGTGTTTTTATAGTTGTTTATTGTCATAAGTCTTCCAACCCTATTGATAACATTAACAATACCTATATATTTTATAATGTAAAAAATTATTTTCACTCATTCGAAATTTTATTTACTATTCGATTGTGACTATTTGGATGTATTGTTCACGATTTTCAAATCGAATGTACTTAATTTATAATTTATTTATTGTAAGCCAAGTAAATTGTTTTTACTAGTAGGTAGCATACCAGTCACCAGAAGCTAATTCGAAGATGTAAGAGAGTAACGTGGAGGTCGCCCTAGATCATGGGTATTTTTAAAAAGTTGTTAATCCGCATATTATGAGATCATATTATCATAATAATATATAATAACATGATTTATTAAATGGTGTCGTATACTATTGAGTACGAGTATAGACGGTCATTAAAGAAGTACAAAACACAAAAAAGGGTTTTTTTTAATTTGAAAGAACGTTCAATTTTAACAAAACTAGTATAGGTTTAACGTTTATACTCACATTTATTTAATGAGGTTTGAAGAATTTAATAAAGACGCGTGACGTCATTGGGCAGGACTCACTGTAATTGTACGCTTATGCATGTTGTATAAAGTTGCTTGCTTCACATAATAATTTAATTACATTGAAAGTATATTTTCAAATTTGTGTTGTACGTTAGTGATGTGTTTTTATGCACTAAAGATATTAGGGACCAGAATTTCTCTAAGGTGTTGTTTTTTTGAAATATTTAAAATCTTGTTAAAATAATATTTGTCACGCACTCTTCTGTAACCGCAGTTTTCACTTATCACAACACGACATTATAGGGATCAAAATGCCGGAAAAATTCAGGAAAAAAACGGAACCCCCCGTTTTTTTCCCAGAGCTTTGATAAAAATGGAAAAATTGAAAAATATTCAAATAATACATTTTTTTAAACAAAAAACAAAAGTTTTCTTAAATTAAAAAAATTGTATTTACGCTTAAAATAATCCAAGTAAAAAAAACCCAGTGAAAAAAAAATAGATAAAGAAACCTTTTTTTAAATCATTACAGTCAGTTTTATACATTTTAGTACTTTATTATTTATAAAAATAAGTTATAAGTGTATGACCAACACGAAGCATGGATTACTTTATATAGTTTAATGTTTTATCTTCAAAACTAAAGACAATCTGAATAGCGTTATTCAAATAACACATTTGTAACATCGTTTTCAGCATAATAATGGCCAAGTCAGAATACAAAATCCAAATTAATAGGGATTCCGGTATTGTAAGGTATGCAACTATAATTAATTTAATACAGATATTTGTTCTAAAAATAACGTTACCTATCAAATATTGAAATATTTATGTGGGTGTGGGTATTTTTCCATAAAATAAATCATCTGTATTTTTAAATGTTAAGTATACTTATAATTATTATTTTTGTAAGTTGCTGATTAAGTGATGTATGTAGGCAACGCACGATTGACAATATTAGGTAAATATGTAACTACAAAACATTATTGGTGGGAGACGATATAACAATATAACAATATTATTATTACAATTAATATGAAATAATACAAGACTGATTAGTGGCCAGTAGGTATTTGATAAGAAACGTTATTACTTATTAGTTATTATATGGTCTAGCAACTAGAGACTGAAAGCGGTACTTATAGTAATGTTAGCATTTAAAAGTTTTTATTTTATTTATAAATAAAATATGTAAAAATATATAAAATAAATGAAAGTATTCATAGTTATTTTACATTTGTATAATTGTATGTTAACATAATGTACTCTATTCTTTAGCACATTAATCTACTCTTGAATTATTAAGTAATCAAATAAATACTAAATACCAAAAATATGTCACATCAATATTAATGATAAATAATAAGTTAATAAATATGAATAATTTAGGAAAGGTTACAACATGTTAAATAATTTAATAATGTAGATTTTATATTATATTTATAACAATAAATTATCATTATTTAATATATTTTATTGAATAGTTTCAACTTGACTTCACTTTTTCAATTTTCAGGGAAAACATTTATACGTAAATTAAACATCAAAAATGTCTTTTTGGGTAGATCATTGTGTAAAGCGAGCAACTTTTAAACGTATAAGATAGGCGATTATATCCAGCTCGGCCCAATGACATCACCCGGTCATTATAAATACATACCCTAATATCTCTTTAAATAAATTATTTTTTAATTGAAATTTTATCAAATCATTTTTTTGTGTTGTGAATTATTTTAACATTATAATATAGTATAGTATAAAATATATATAGGACATGGGCACAATATTATAATATAGGTATACTATGAAGTTTAAATTCTAGCATTTAAATCAGTGGTGGGCAACCATTTTGGGCTCTCGGGCCATATTTACAAATTAAAAAGAGCTCGCGAGCCAGACAAAAATAAAAATATTTTATTCCTAAATTATTTACTATGAAAAAAATACTGTCTAAAACTTAAAATAATAAAATGTATAAAATAAAATATATTACAGTTTTTAATATAATTAAAATATGAAAGTATGGAAATTACAACTGTTTGCCGACCACTGATAAAGTCATTAACACAAGTGGGGTCCAAGAACATAGAAGCAAATTGTGCTCTGTATGTGTGTGTGTGTGTGTGTGTGTGTGTGTGTGTGTGTGTGAACAGATATCATACGGATCAAAGTGTCATATTTTACGTTTGTTTTAATGTAACAAAAAGGTGTTTCTGACCATAAAAATGTTTTTATATTTATGTTGCTATTTGAATCGATTACGTATTTTTTAAAAGACTGAACTGGCGCTAGGGTATTCACTATATGTAGTACTAAACCTAAACATACTCTGTGTCGATGTGGTCTTTGAGCGTTTCCACCGCAGTGTATCCCAGACCTTAAAGGAACAGACCTAAAACGATAAGGGTCCAAACGTATGACATTGTACCTCATCAGAAATAAACAGTGAAAGCCAACTTGAATTGTTGATAGAGTTATTAACTTAGAGTGTACAAAGTCAAGGCGTTATATGGTTTAGCGCGTGTCACTTAATACGAGTGATACGACAATGGTATTACTGAAATATGTGGTCTTAATATATTTACAGCAACTGTATAAAGACTAAAAAGTCAATCTATTGAAACATTAATTGTCTATGCTTACCGACGGTTTTTCATCATTTAGTGAAATTATTTGTACTGGTACCTACAAATCGATTGAAAACAATACAACAAAATCTAAAAATCGATATTATCTAAAAGTAACTAGCAATACGTACTACTGAAAAAATATGAATGTTTAAAGCAAGTATCAGTAATGATAAATGGGTTGGATGATTGATTCATATCATTGATGAACAATTAACATTTTTTTGCAATAACTAGATTAGGTATTAAATGAATTGACAATAAATTATATTTTTTAATGACAATCGTGTAGAGTTTTTGCTACGTACCTACCTTTAAAAATAATGCACCACTACTCACCAGTAATGATAGTCAACAAATGTATCACAAAGTGTAAATGTGTTCCACTAATAAATTATTATTACTATATTTTGTGTGCAGTTTAACAAATAGGATCACCAACGTGGTATGCAAGTTACCCGGTAAAAATGTGATATTGTGATATGGTGAATCGAGTTATTCAATAAGATGTTGTTAAGGACCATTCGCAATCGTGATCTATCCAAAAAAACCTAGGAACTACATCTACTGTAGGTATGATATGTTTCCATTGGGGGGCGCCATTTGATGGAGGGAGCATTTCTATTATATTTTGAGTCATATTGGCCTACCATAAAACTAAAAAACGCGCAGATGGCTGATGGATGGAGTTGGCATTACAATGTTATCAACACTTGTCAAGTAAAACATAAAAATTAAAATATATTGTCCGTTACTATGGAAAATATCTAACCCTTTAATTAAATTAAAATAATCAAATCTATAGACGAAAAATCGATAATTTTAACTATTTTTTAATAAAATAATCAATTTACTTATTTTAATTGATTTTGTCAATAACTGGTATTGTATAAAATACAAATAAAAATATTCAAGTTTCCCCACCAATTTGTTTGTGTTTTCACAATTAATTCCAACTTTTTACCCTCCCCCACCTTCCTCACAACTAACAACTAGATAAAATTTGATAACCAGAGACTATCCTCAATGTTTATGATCAAAGAAAATTTTCTGTTCCTCTAAGTGTAGGTATGCAGACTCAAAAGGAGAAAATAAAAAAATTTAGTCAACTGATTAAATGAGATTGTTTTTATGTACCAACTTATAAAAATTACATTCACATTATTTTGTATTATTGTTTTACATTTTTAAAAAAGATCGAACGTATTACAATATGATACAATTTTAGTATTATAATCTTAATTAGACGTTATTTGACGTGTCCCCATGTAACAACGTCGATCACCAATACTTTATCCATCAACACTGCACCTCTTGTATATCTGAAGTCACCTACATCCTACATGACCACCAAAATTAGCACAGACGGTAAGTTCGTCGTTATACATTTCAGGAAAGTTGAGCAGATAACGAAACCCCACAATTGGCAATTATTAATCGTAAATATATTGTTCCCTAACTCTAATGTGATAGTAATAACGATTTCACAAATGTTATCTAAAAGTTAAAACCAATTACTGCAGCCATATAATAACGATAAAATGTAGGGGATATTAATTTATGGGTATTTCCTACTCAAAAACGGATAATAAATCCGCGGATAACGAAGAATTACTATACGTACTGGGTACTGTTTAATTTTGAACTACATAATTAAAAAGGATTATAACAAGACCTTGCACTAAAATTAATCTGAACCTGTAACACCCATAAAAACCCACAACCTAACCCGAATGATTTAATTTTCAAAACATTTTAATTCCGAAACTCATATAAATTATTATTATTTTACAAATTTCGTTAGATAATATGGAATTTCTTATGTATTTTTTGCGGTTAGTTCGATTTTGTTATAAGTTAATTAATAATAAGAATCATTTTACACTAAATATTTCTAGTTCAAATGTATTATTTATGCTTCGTGTCATTCAATCATTCAGTAGGTAGTCTACAAGTAATATTTATAAATACAAAATAATATTCATAGGAATATCCTAAAATCTAAAAATTTGATAACTATAAATAGTTTCAAAGTTAAAATTTCCCCGAACTTCTTAATATACACACCCGTATTAACGGTTACGAACACCCAAACGTTTGTTTGATATTTTAATTCCGATATATAAACACCTGAATACACCCTCTAACAGAAACCCAAATAAATTATTCGAGTGCAAATCTCTGGATTATAAAACACAAGTAATTAGGTCTAATATCAACAAAAAAAAGCTCACTTGGGGCCAGTTTGTCGAATCCACCGGACCGGCGTCATCCAGCAGTTGAATACCAATTGATCCATTTCTTCGAGTGTCGCTTTAGCAGCCATTTGGTCTCCATAAAACTGCGTCCAAGTATGAGAAACCTGTTCGCAAAGCGATTGTCTCAAGTCTTTCAGCCGATAGTCCATCAGCTCGTCACTAGGTGACAACTGGCTGTCCATGCCGGCTACTATTCCCTGCTGGGTCTGGCACCAGTGCAAGACGCGTTCCGTTTTCCGTTCGGCGTTTAACAGTTCTTGGGCGCGACTCTCGTTGCGTGAATCTTCGGCAGCCAGAACCTCGGCACGTCTGGCCTCCATGTCGTAAGCAGGGTCATCCAGTCGGCGCTGCCAGTCGTAGTGTTTGCGCGTCTCACGTCTCGCTCTTCTCATGGTTCGGCGCTCACGTCGTTCGATGGCTGACCTTTTCATATAGCCCTTGAATCTCTTAAGTCTGAAACATCCGTCCGCGTCATCGGGGTTGCCCATCATGGTAGGCTGATGTACGAGATCGTCATCGCTAGTTATCACGCTAGACGCCTCGCTCAACGACGACATGCCAGTGACCGGCGGGCGGCCACGCGCAACACCGCGCGGCCCACTTTTCCAACTACCGCTTTCGTAACCGACCGAATCTGAGTCAAATGAACTATCTCCGTCAGTTTCGGCGTCGATAGCACATTCGTACGACCACATGAATGGCGCAATGTCACTGTGATGTTGTAACGCGTTAATTATGTTCGGCATGTTACCGGACCAACCGTGCACTAAGCCACGGGAGCCCACCAACATGCGCGCGGCCCGGTCGATCGATAATCTACTAGGGTTGAACCTGACAGTGGGTTGGTCGTCTGGATGCGGGTGCATCGTAGCAATTATCACAATCAACAAAATCCAGTTGTTAGAGTCCTGGTTGGACAGTGTATTCCGCAACCTTTGTATCGCATCCGCAGTTCCTTGGTCGTAGATTATCAATTGTTCCATTTGGAGAATGCGTTCGTTCAATACCGCAGCGGTATTATTAGCATACATATCGAGTGGTAGACCACGATTTGGATCAAGCGGATCGCCTTGCATAAACTCGTGTTCTTCGTTGGGGTCCTCGGGGTTGGGAGGCACCAACATAACGGTGAATAGTGGTGTGTAAAGCTCTTCCCCTCTTTCATGTAATTCTAGCGGACCTTGACCCGCACCCCGGAGTAACCAGGGCCGTCCTTGTATGACACGGAGGCCGTATCGACGGCGGTAATCGTTTTCCTCCATTCGCACAAAGTCATCCAAGTATATTAAAGAGAATCTCTGTTGTCTACGTTCTCGCTCTTCATCATCGCCCCAAAGTTCATCATAACGGTGAAAAAATGGTATAGGCATACTTACTATGTTGGTGGTTGTGGCGGTTGTGGTGGTGGTGGTGGTGGTGGTGGTGGTGGTGATGGTGGTGGTGGTGGTGGTGAAATTACAGCACGTAACTGGAACAGTCCGGGTGGTGGCCGAAATGCTGATCTCTGTGGATCCCGGTACAATGGTTCCTGTGGTAATATCCGGTACAGTTCGGGTGGAGGTCGATTCGTTGCCGGTCGAGTCTGCAACGGAAGTAGCCTCGGTAGAGGTCTGTGCAACGAATATCGATGTAGCCCAGGCGGTGACCGATAACCGCTGTCTGGCCTTGGTAAGGGCCCCGTCTTCAAGTCGTGTGTACCTATTATAGTAATACGAAACGATTTTATTCCGGTATCTAAATAATAGTCATTACCGATGCGAAGTGGGTATTAATATTAGTATCGGTATTAGTGGTGGCGACAGTGTTTGTTCGTAATTAGTAACAGCGGTATCAAAGTCTAAAAAACTGTGCCATAAAATGCCTAACGCGAGCGCCTAAGTGAATGAAAGGCCGGTATACTGTGCGACGTCGTCGGTTGGCAGATAAGCGGGTAAGGCGCGCGTGACTCAAGAACAGGCCGTTGAAGGAGGTGCGTAAAAACCCTCTGGCGTTGGGCGAATATGGAAAACCGAAATTGATATCTAAAGTCCACGAAAAGAAACGACACCGAACTGTAATCGTAAAAATTACGATACGATCGAGTGACACTACACTTTCCAGTGTAACCGATTGTGACCTGGTCTGAAATGAGGTATAAGATCGCACAAGTGATGACATGCACCAAAACTATAAGTAAAACTCAAACTACATGATAGGAGTTCAAAAAAAAAAATCGGAGGGAAAAACTACGTAGGTACACGAAGAAAACGTGAAAGGAATGCACTAGTGTCCAGCACAGCGCGCACGGTTCGAATGACTCCTGAGTCCTGGCGGCAGTTTCACTGGGCTAGCGACACGGACATAATCGAATCGTGCTATCGAAAAATTCGATAGACAGTACCAACAGAATAATTCGATATTTCGATAGTCATTAAAATAACGTACCATGTTTCAAAGAAACCGATGAGCGACGGACCATTATAACTTCAAATAATATGTTTCAATCCAAAAATAAATAAATACATAATATTACATATAATATTATGTAAAAGCATTCAGTTTTTGTGGGCAATGATCAAAACATTAGATATTATAACGACATTGTGACCAATTGTTTTAACGAAATCGTAGTGTGTATATAAGGACGATAGTAAACAAAAAAGATATCGATAGTGACCCCCGATACACCGGTGCCGCCAACATGGCCATTACGACCTCCACCAACCGAACAGAACCGCGAGAGCTCACGCCTCCGTGCGTTATCCCCGCTTACGATTCCACTCTACGGCGTTATCAACTGGCGCGCGGCGCACATTGATAACGATGGTAATCACACAATATCACGATAATAATATTAAATATTACAATAATATTATTATTATGACAACTTATTTTTTACCACACCATGACATTATTACTGCGTCGTTACAGAGCACAAGCGAAAACGTCATTATCGCCGATGTACAGAACACGTAGCTATGGTTAGCCGATTACTACGTTGTTATTTTCGTATATAAATCGACGGCGGCGGCAGAGACGACGAGATACCGTGTTAGTTGTTGTGTACCCAAACACGTATCGCGCCGTCGTAAAGAACGAGTCGACCTTTGGTTTTCAGATAACGTGCGTTTTAATGGCGGTCTCGACAAACAGACCGAACAAACAAACAGACATCCCGACGACACGCTCCCGAGTTATCTCCGGTCGCCCGCACGAAATGTTAGGTTTTCCGTCGCGGATCGACCTTGCACTTAGTCTAAACTTACATAACACGGCTTATGTTGACAGGTTTGTTTGTACGACTCGTCGTCGCAGCCACCGTCGTCCTTGTCGGCTCGCGTAGCAAGTAAACAAACAACAATGTCATCGTTACTACCGCCGCCGCCGCGACGACGTACAAGATCATTGTGCTCGGTCGTGACCGTCGCGGAGTTTCCTTTTAGACTTCGAACCACCTCGAAGGAGACCGCTCCGTACTCGTCCCGTAATCTGCAGAAGTCGTGGTCCATCGGTCCGTCGTCGATGTCGGCATTCGGTTACTCGCGGTACTTATTACAGTGATAAGAACGGAGCAACGAATAATAATAATAATAATAATAATAATAATAATAATAATAATAATAGTAGTAAAGGTATGTAGGTCAACGCCGTGATTGATAACAGTAGCGATTGATAACCACGTCGCCGACACGGCGGCCGCGTTCCGTCGGACTGCAGCAACACGCACGGCGAACCTGATAGAGTCGGCGAGCGATTGGTATCTGATATCACATACACGCACACAATATATAATATAATATGCATATATTATATGTGTACAATAATATGTAATATTTACATTCGACATTATGTACATCGCACGCCAACGGTAATAATCTAATAACGCCTAATATAACGTTATATAACCGATCAACTATAATACGGTCGGCTGCGACGGCACGCGCATCGGCGAGACCGTCGTCGACGAGTACGCAAAGACGTACCGACCATCGGGTGTGTGCGTGTGTGTGTGCGTGTATGTCCGTCGTCCGTGTCGTGTTTTGATTTACCTAATTCGGTCCGAGGCGTCGTCTCGTTTTTTACGTCGGACGTCCATCGGCAGAAGGCTCGCCGCCCCTACGGGGGTCTTGTCGGCTAGACGTTAGCAGCTCTTCGGCTGCGGCGGCGGTGGTGGTGGAGGAGCCGCGGTCGTCGCTGGTCCGGGCGCCCGCCGTGCGCGCGCGCGCTCGCTCGCTGGCTCGTCTATGGACTTTGGATCGGACTTTTCGTGCCGGTTTGACGGGCACGTGTACACCCGAACTGCAGCTGTGGCGGTGGACGCGGTGGCACCTGTGCGATAACGAGATGAATACCGAACGGACGTAACCGACGGCGAAAATTACTCATCTCCCGTCGACATTAATATTAATAATTGAATTACGCCCCGCGTCCGTTGCAAATACCCCGCAGTATTCTTTCCGATTTGCTATTTTTCCGGCCCCCCGCGCGGTCGGCCGCGGTCTCCGGTACGTCCGCTCACAGGTAAGCAATCGTTCGAAATATCATCACAATGCACACCTGTGCGCTCCACTCGACCATTACATGTACAGCCCGCACGATCACACGAAAAATAAACTTCCCGTCTGGGTGGTGTATGCGCACTTTGTGTCGATGGCGTACACCATCGCTTACACTACCCCTTTCCTACCTACTCGACATTCAGTTACCTGTTTTCCCCCCTGACCAATTATTATGATTAAACAGCGACAAGTAATATAGGTATACCTCCTGGTCTATTGAGTGAAAATATGTAGTGTGTGGCTTTGTTGAAAAAAAAAAACATCAAAGTATGTATTTTACAGTGCCTACTGACTGTCGTGGAAATATGAATATTTCATCTCCGTTGCAAGTGGGTACCTAGCGTTTAGCACATGTGCAAAAACCACAAGTAACAAAAAGAAGTCATTAAGATGATGATTTCACCAGGAGGTGGACACCAGTCGTCAGCCACTGCTGCAGCCATGGCGGCTGCTGCGGCTGCAGCTGCAGCATCCTCTGCAGCGGCAGCGGCTGCATCGTCATCTTCCTCAGCTGCCAGTAGCTTTCTGCACTTAGGTGATGTGGTATCACTTTACTCGGAAGGCAGTGTGTCAGGCTTTTTGAGCACCTTGGGGTAATTATATGAAAAACAAATTTTAGTAGGTTACCTATTATATTGTTGTACATTGTACTTAGTAATTTTTTTTTTTTTTTAATAGTCTGGTGGATGATAGAGCAGTCGTTTGTCCTGAGGCAGGTGACCTAAATAACCCACCAAAAAAGTTCCGAGGTATGTATGTATATATATAATCTAGTATAGTAAATAGTAATACTTAAGTATTTGTGACTTAATGAGTATTCATTTATTTTTCTTCTAGACTGCCTTTTTATGATGTGCCCAATGAATCGGTATTCGGCACAAAAGCAATTTTGGAAGGCAGCTAAACAACAACAATTGCAGCAGCATCAGCGTTTAGGTGGTAATGGATTTCCACCCGTGATAGGACCATTTGGACCAACTACATCAGTAGGACCTCCAATAGCCACAGATACTGTTTTAATTAAGCGTCTACATGTAAGTATCTTGTTCATACTTAATACCAGTGGCGGCGGAAACTTCAAGTCTTTGAAGCAAATTGTTGATTTCAAATATTTCTAACACCACCCCATTGATTATACCAAAGTGATTCGCATAGGGCTAACCCTAAACTAGGTTACATATATTAACTATAATACTTGACATCATATTCGTGTTGAGGTCTTACGATAATCACTCAAACCCGTCCACCCACCCACTCACCCATTACAGATATGAAGCAATCGCTTCAAATAGTCCTACATCCCACCGCCACTGCTTAATATATATTTTATTAGTAGGTAATAGTATGAATAAAATAATACTATTATACTACACATAATTATAGACTTAATAGATTACTGTAGATTATGTTAGCACAAAGTGAATAATAGCATTATTTATTTACTTTTGTACTGGAACTCACTGATTTGAATGCCTAGTATTATATGTCCAGGTAGTACATACAATTATACAAATTACCATGATATAATAGAAACATTTAAATAATAAATTAGTAAGTGTGACATGCATAGTATTATACATGCTAGTAGATCTAGGACATTTTTTCTAAGTAAAGTTTAATTTAATGAACATTATTATACCTTATTAAAAATTGATATCTTTTATATAACATCTATGTAAAATCAAAAATGTACACTTTGCTGCTAACATATTATATTTTACTATAATGAATATCAAATTTAAACTACCCTTTTTTTGTAGCATGCTGCTGAGATAGAGAAACGCCAGAACGAGTCAGAGAACCGCAAACTGTTGGGAACTGTAATCCAATATGGCACTGTTGTACAGGTATACAATAATACAATATTCATTTATTTCAACTTTTACCAAGTTTTTTTTTTTAATCATTCTGCCCATTGTAGCTTCTACACTTAAAATCCAATAAGTATTTGACTGTGAACAAGCGCCTGCCTGCCCTATTGGAAAAAAATGCTATGCGTGTTTACCTTGATGCAAATGGTAACGAGGGCTCATGGTGGTATGTGATGCCGTTTTATAAGCTGCGTTCTACCGGTGATAATGTTGTTCTCGGAGATAAGGTCACCATGGTGCCGGCCTGTGTTGGCGGTGGTGGCGCGTCACTTGGTACACCTGGTTTGGGAGGTGCCATGGGTGGTACAATGGGATTCGGCTTCGGTGGAGGCAGTGGATTTGGCGGAGGAGGAGGATTTGGTGGTGTTGGTTCATTTGGTAGTAGCAGCTTTGGAGGTGGTGGCTACTATAATCATCAACAACAACAAGTTGCATTGCACGTTGCTGGAAATTATGAGCTTCCCGACAATCCTGGTTGCAAAGAGGTCAGTAATATTTTATCTCCATATTATGCTCCTATAGTTTATTGTATTGTTTAGTATGTGTGTGTAATGTATAATATTGTTAATAAATAGTGTTATACTGTCACAACATACATTTTTGTGGGCTATTAGTGTAGTATAAAACCAATAACTTAATTCATGATTAAATATGTAATATCTCATACATAGTTCACATAAGAATATAATAATTAATAGGTATTTAAGCTACTTATTGGTATATTTCTTACCAAATCATAAAAATGTAAACAAAACCATTTTATGAATTTTAATACGCATTAAATATTAACATATATTTTAGCCATTTAAATTTACATGGATAATAATTATTTATCAATTAATTAATACTCTAAGTAATTAAATCTTTGAATATAATTACTATACAGTGTATCATATGTTATTCTACACATGGATTTATAGTAATAAATTATGAATTAATTAAATAGAATTGCAAACAATGAAGATGGTTCTAATTATTTCATTAAAACTATAGACTTTTAGCCATCGATATTTTCAGAAATATAAGCTCTACCAGAATTCAATAAAAAATTTAATTTTCAACATTTAAAAGAAATAAATTTGATTTTGTTGTTGGTATCAATTTAAAATTTTAATAAATGAATAGTAAGCAAAAAAGAAACTTTAAATTTTTTTGAAATTCAACTTTATTGATTCTTAATTGTGTAAAAACCCGGGTACAATGACATAAGATAAACCAAATATAGGTAAATAAGAATTAAAAAATAAACAATTAACAATGTTTTTATTTTCTAAGAAAATAAAAAATACTACTCAAGAAAAAAAAATGTTTTTACTTAACACAATATCTCACAATAAGCAATCATGTGATATATCATATTCAATATTTACTTCAATATTTTCATGATACAATGAATTATTATACATACAATTTTATAATTTTATTGAAATTAGGTAAATGTTGTCAACGCTGCCACAGGCTCGTCCATCCATCATCATGTTCAACATGGTAACAATCAACAGATTCAACAATATCAACAGCAGTCATGGAAAGTCACTTTATTTATGGAGCATCGCGACAATCAAGACGATGTATTGAAAGGAGGAGACGTTCTGCGGTTATTTCATGCTGAACAGGAAAAGTTCCTTACAATGGACGAGTATAAAAGACAACAGCATGTATTCTTACGAACAACAGGTCGGACATCAGCCACGGCGGCCACATCAAGCAAAGCACTTTGGGAAGTAGAAGTAAGATAAATTCAATGATTTTTACCACTTTTTGTTTAGGTATAAATGAATCAATTATAGATAGAAAATAATACAATTTTTCTTATACAGTCTAAAGAAGTATATTTTTCTAAGAATGTACAAATCAGACAAAAAGAGTATTTTTCCTATATCTTAAGATTTGAGATCATTAATTGAGTCCATTTCTTATTATTTATTACTAGAGGACTCAGAATTTCTGAGGAAGTTGCATATTCAAAAAAATTAGTTTCATACTTTCATAATATATACAACTCTATTCCATAAACAAATGTAGCATATTTATCAAATTTACCTTTATTTTAAGATTCAAAAGGTTTATACATATGCTTACATATCACATTTTGTTACAAATCAAAAAGATATTATTGAATAATTTGATAATATGTAATTATTTTCAATAATTTATTAATAACAAATCTAATTAAAAAATTAATAGCCTTTTACTCCTTCATATGTGGTTTTTATTTTGAATCATACTTAAGCTTTTATAACTAATTTGATTGAGCATACCTACCTTCTTAACAATAATTTGAACAAATTTTAGTAATAATAAAAAATAGGTAGATATAATGTCTATTTTTGCTTCTTTTATCATTTTAGATTCGAATAGAGCGAATAATGTATTAATTTTACAATAAAGTGCGTTTTTTTTGATCTGTCATCACGTTTTGGGGCAGTAAAAGTGCTTCGATTTTCCTCATTAGCATCTTAATTGGTACCTTAGGAGGTCAAAAGTAAAGAATTCCCAATGGTTTTTAAACTCGCCGGGAAAAACAATAAAAAAAATGGTAAAACGGGAATTTTTTCGCAAAGCAAATTTTTGGGAAAATCGTATTTTCTTTTTTGGTATAACACAAAAAATAATAATTGTAGATACATGCAATTTTCACCAAATGTTTGTATTGTAATTTTCTATACACCATAATATTTTCAATATTTTTTTAGTCTTTTTGAGATAATTATAGACATAAAAAAATTTCGGTAAATTTTTTTTTCTATTGTCGATAAAAAATGTTTTAATTGGTCAACAAATTTGAAAATTTAATACAAGGTCTCATAACTTGTTGTAAGTGAAAATAAAAAAAAATTAAAGCTGAAGTTTATGGAAGTTTTTTATTAGCTTTTAAAGTTAAATATTAGACAAAATACGTAAAAATCACGAAAATTTCAGTTTTTTTAGAATAGGAAATTTGTAAAGATTTTTCTGTTAAAATCTAAGATTTTAAAATTCAACAAAAGTTTATCCATACATATTCTACCTTTCACAAAAAAAAAAAGTTTACCGGAAAGTCAAACTAATTTTTTATGGGCGTTTGAAGTTGGGCAAATTGGATAATTCGCCCGTAAACTACCGTTTTCTCAGGGAACGAATTTCTTATTTTGTTGTAGTTAAAAAACGAATAACCATAGATACTCGACATTTTTACCAATTGTTGAGATTGCTATTTCCTATACACTATTAAATTTTAAAAATATTTTAACTCTTTTTAAGTTAATTGTAGGCCTAAGAAATGGCCTTTAAATATAGAACATCAAATATTTTGTTGGGTCAAAATTCTTAAAAAATTCAATACAAGATTCCTCATAAGTTCTTATAATAGTGCTTCAAAAATGTTAAAATACATAGGTACAATTTTTTTTCTAGGCATTTAAAATTAAAATTTTGACCAATATTCATCAAAATATCGAAAATTCGCAAATTATTTTGTAGTTAAAAATTTATAAAATATTCAGTTTTCATAGCTATGGATTGAAAATTTAAAACAATGTTTCTTGTACTTAAATAGTTTATATTGTAGCCAAAAAATATAAAATATAAAATATTTTTTTACATAGTTGATTTTTATAGATATTTTAAGTAAAATTTTGGACGAAATTAGTTATTTAAATGAAGAATAAAGTTAGTTTTTTCATTGTTATTTAAAAATGTTTTTCATGGGAGCTTGAAACTTTTAAAATATGTTATTATATTTTATATTATTATCATACTTTATACACGTAATGACATTTTCAAATGGTTTCGGTAAAAATTAATCCAACCTACTGTATAGTTCAATGAATTACTTCAATATCAATAATGTCATAAAATATTCTTAGTAATGCGTAAAAGCGTAATCAGACGGTCTGTCTTCGCTCAGAATCGTTTTTTGTATATAATGATTTTAGATCATTAAATTAAAATTAAATACATCCATTACAGTGACTCACTCGACACCTACTGTACACCGGTATCCACTTGCCGATTTTTTTCTTAATATGAATGTATTTTTAATTGTATTTCCATAAAAATGCATATTTTATTTTAAAAAAATAATTTCATATTATACTGCATTAATTGTAAGACTTCACAGCTTGTGGAAACTGGTCATATTCAAATTTTCGCATAAATTTACTTTTAGATTCCAGTTTTATTCGTATTATTTTATTATCTACTGTGGCCAACTCTCAAATTTTAAATACACACATGATATATATTTTACATATTCATATATCATACAGATATGCCAACGATATTAAAAAATATATATATATTGACATTCATGCCCCAAATTACCCACTATTATAGTATATGAAAATTTTAAATGGTGGCAAGTAAATATTATAATATGCTATACTTACATATTATAAATTGTTATAAAAATAATAAAATTAACCGGTTTTAAATAACCATAAAACAGAGGACCAATATTAACCAATTTTTTAAAACGAAAAAAAAATAATAATAGAACTAAAACCATCAACCACAAAAAATTATTTCGGTTTAAAGCCCTATTTTTAACAACACGTATATTTATTTTATCACATTTTACTTATACGTTATGCATACAGTTCATCAGTATAATTTTCAATTACATACAAGTATAAAACATTTAAATTCATGTTCATTGAATATTTTTAATCATTGTTAGATTATCCGCACCTGTCTCGGTCCCAAAATAATGCGTAAAATCAACGCTCTATATTTATGATAATATTATTAGGTATGTAGATCGACCGGTAGATCACGATCAACTGGTTGGAAACCCCTGATTTCGAGGAACAACTTATAGATTGTAAAACCATTGATTTACTTCGCTCTTATTGAAGGTTGAAGGTGAATCGAATAACAATTATGTATGATAAATGTATATCAATATTAATGTTTACTATGATACCATTATGATCACTCTAATAAAAATAATATTACAATTAATTTAATATACATTAAATATTATTTACCATTTTAACTATAGCTATCATCACTCATCAGTATTATGGTTTATTATGTTAACTATATTATCAGACCAGTGGTAGGAAAACTACGACTTGCGGGACAAATTTAGCCCACGACTGCACTCAATGCGGGTCGAAAATCATAATTTTAAGTTGTAAAAAAAATAAACTAATACAAAAAGTATAAAATGTATGTCTTTTTTTTTTTTACTTTTTGAACCATTGCTAAAAAAATTTGACAATTCATGATATAGCGCAAGAATTATCTCGCAAAAGCCCCTAGATAAACTCGTTCAGGTTTCTTCGTTGTCGGTCTCCATGTGGTTTAAGTCACTTTTAATACTTTCTGTTTATTGTCGCCTTCTGCGATTACGCGGCTCTTTTTTATCTAAATTTTACCATAATATGATTTATCTTAATTGAGTTCTTTATCATAAATGTGTCATTTAAGTAATTTGTCAACACGAATCATGATAACTCAGTTCATGCATGACTGTGTACATCATTATATTTTATATAAATTATACAGACATTGATATCATCCTGACAGAATGTATATTATGCTGATACAGTGACACTGGCATTAGTAGACTTAGTAGTTATCGATGTGTTGTTTCTACATAAAGAACAGTCTCCCAAATTTGTTCTGTAAGAATATTTTATTACTTTATATAAATCAAAATTAGTATTTTTATTATAGATTATTTAATAAATTATACACATACACAGGATCATCCTAAAGTGTATTCAAGCAATACTTAATAATTTTTTCTTTTACACAGGTGGTGCAGCATGACCCTTGTCGTGGTGGTGCCGGCCATTGGAACTGTTTATTTCGGTTTAAACACCTTGCTACTGGCCACTATCTTGCTGCTGAAATAGACGACGACGAGACTATGGATCAAATGCGATCAAAACTTAGAGGTTCTTCAATTTTGTTTATATTTTCATCGGTTTATTTATTAAATATCTAATCCTCTTTGTGTGAATTTATGTACATAGATGTTCATGGTGGACCGGTATATCATTTGGTGTCGGTGCCACATTCCAACGAGATATCTTCATTATTTGAACTTGACCCTACAACGCTGTATCAGGGCCGAAGTGGTCAAAGTAGAATGGCTGCCCGGCAATTACAATCTGGTGGCACTCCTGCATATGGATCATCCGGAACACAAGCAATTTCTGGATATGGTGGAGGTTACGGTTCTTCAGCAATGGCTGCAATTCAACATCATCAACCAGCAAACTTAGACTCAGTAGTACCACAGTCTTCATACGTTCGTCTCCATCATTTGTGTACGAATACGTGGGTCCATAGCACTTCGATTCCTATTGACAAGGATGAAGATAAGCCAGTCATGTCTAAAGTACCTAATGTTTTTTTTTTTAATTATTATATTTTGTTATTTCTATATTTAAAAATGTTTTACTTGAATAAAAAAAGGTTGGCTGTGCTCCAGTCAAAGATGACAAGGAGGCATTTGCCTTGATACCAGTATCCCCATCCGAGGTGCGTGATTTAGACTTTGCCAACGACGCATGTAAAGTACTAGCGTGTAACAGTGCTAAGTTGTTAGAACACGGGTCGATATCAGCTAATGAAAGGAGGTAAGTTTTTTTAAAAAAAAACAGTCAATCATAATAACAATTTTGTTATACTTGTCTTTTTGTTTTTCTCTGAAAATAAAGGGCCGTCACAACTCTACTTCAGGACATAGTGTACTTTGTGGCTGATATGGAAAATGAACAAAACAAATCAGAAGCGTTGGAATTGGTGGTAGCAAATCCAAACAGGTAGCTTTTTACTAATTTGTATTATAACAAATATGCTGTTATTACAATAGTTATTATATTATAACTAGAGACCGGCAAAAATTGCTACGTGAACAAGACATACTCAAGCAACTTTTCAAGATACTACAAGCTCCATTTGTCATGGATAATGTTATAAATTCTAATAATGGAGGAATCAATAGTGGAGAGGGTTGTGGTGGAGTAGCTGCTGCTGTATTAATAACAACAGAACCTCCAGATGGAGATCACCAAAAATATGCAGCTGCTTATAAATATATGTTCCGGCTATGTTATCGTATACTGCGACTTAGTCAGCACGATTATCGGAAAAATCAGGTGTTGCCTACTTGCCTATTATACTATGTTATAATTTATTTTTATACAAAAAATAGGCTTATGCTCAACAGATACAGTATTTTCCAATGACATGTTCAAAAAGAAACTATTTTATGTATAAAAAAAATTAATTTGATTATATTATCATACAATTGTTTTACTATTTAATAAATATTTTAATTAAAATAAATTTCATAGGAATACATAGCCAAACATTTTGGGTTCATGCAAAAACAAATAGGTCTAGACATACTTGCCGAGGACACAATAACAGCGCTGCTGCACAATAACCGAAAACTGCTAGAAAAACACATCACAGCTGCTGAAATCGAGACGTTTGTTGGCCTAGTACGGTTGAAAAATGGCGGTGGAGGAGGATTCAGTCAGTCAGCACCCAGATTCCTCGATTACTTAAGTGACTTATGCATATCAAATAAGAAGGCCATTGCCATCACACAGGAACTGATCTGTAAAAGTGTGTTATTAAGTGGTTCTCGGGACATTTTGATAGAAACCCGGTAAATAGTTTCCTTTCTTTATATTTAATGATGTAAATGTGTTCATTTCTATTTAACAACTTATATTTATATTGTTAACTATTATTTTTCATATCAAAGAATGATGAAGCAATTACTGCAGCGTCAACGCAGCAAAGGTGGAACAGCTCCTCCGTTGAATATCCACCAGCTAACTGATGCTGATTTCTCGGATTCTGGCCCAAGTGATGACCAAGTGGTCATGTTATCTTGGAATAATGGAAAGGTTGGTTTACTAGATTTATAAAAACTGCAAAAACTAGTGACAAATAATAATAATAGATTTATATAAATACATATTTTTATTGAAAACAGAATTCCAAATCGTTGGTTGACCTTTCAGCAGAGGCCCGTCGCTGGCAACTACAGCAACTGCAGTATCTACACCAACACAACAAAGCTGGTGCGGCCGCAACAGCTGCATCAAAAAACTGTAATGGTTATGACGATTGGCATCTGCTCGAGTACTATCGACATCAATTGGACCTGTTCTCAAACATGTGCCTAAACCGTCAATACTTAGCACTTAACAATCTTTCACCTCACCTAGACATTGACTTGATACTGAAGTGTGTATAATATATAGTTATTGTTGTCTTTTGATTTACTGATGCAACTGTTGACATTGTTTATTCCAAGCAAAGTTATAATAAAAGTAGTTAACTTCCCAAAAAAAAATATCTTTTTATTATTTGTAGCATGAGCAAACAATAAACTGTAAAAATTCATAGTCACTTAGTTATTATGGTTTTTCAACAGATAAATTTCTTAAAAAATAAAAACAATGATTGCATACACATTTTTTTAATATTATTTCATTTCTTGAGTTGTTAAAAGAGGTGTACATAGTTACATGAGACAATACTTAATTATTATTTATTAATTTTCATTTATGTTTTCTGGATCAAGTTTTAATATTGTCAGTGTTACATTTTTTTCACAATTCCTTAAAGCTGCATTAGCATATTTAATTGATTTTAACTTAATAGTTTTAGAATATAAAAAATGTATAGGTTAATTTGTTATACTATTGTTTTCCACATAATAATTGTTTAACTGATTCTGATTTTTTTTTATTCATTCAAGACCACTATTTAAAGTTTATCAAAGAATATTTTAGCTTAAGATATTACTTCCAAATAAGTTTTTTTTTAAATTATATAATACCTTTTTGTATTTTTTCATATAATAATAAGCAGTGACTACATTGAATTATATTTATAATTTTTACATTAACAGGTGCATGGCTGATGAAAATGTTCGTTATGATTTACGTGCTTCATTTTGTCGGCTCATGTTGCACTTGCATGTAGACCGTGACCCTCAGGAACCTGTCACCCCTGTCAAATATGCCAGATTATGGTCTGAGATCCCGTTAAAAATAAGCATTGATGAGTGAGTAATTTAGAATAATTTTATCATGTTTAATGATGGAATAAAGCAAGTATTATAAAATTGTTACAGCTACGATAACAATAGGCGGTTAAACAATGATACTGCTGCCGCTCAACAAGTACGCACCAGGTTCAGCTCAACCATAGCATTTGTTGAGGACTATTTGTTCAACGTAGTGGCCAAAATGTGGAATTTCCAAGATGCTCAACAAAACAAGTTGACATTTGAGGTTAATTTATTGTTGTTTTATCTGTTTATTATTATTTATGACACCTTAGCAAAGCTTATAGATATTATTCGGATAATGAAATAAATTTAGGTCTATTTAAACTCGTATTACAAATTATCCAAATTATTTATTTAACTATTTTCATTGTTATTACTTATTATTAACGCTCCCAGTGCTAATGCCATTTTGTCTTCAATAACACACTCTACGGGAATAATTATCCTGACCCTTGGAATCAACCAAATTTGTTTTTTTTTTTTCAATTGATAGAGGGAAATATTCTACAGCCTGCATTGAACTTAGTTTTATAATATTTTAATCTCAAACTTTTAAATAACGCTTTAAAAAAAAATACAATTTTAAGCTTTATTTACAAATTATTTTATAATATTATTTAAAATCAAATACAATAACTGAGTTCAATGCTGGCTGTAGAATATTGTTTTTTATGAATTAAAAAATAAATTATCTGAAAATATTCAATTGACAATGAGTAATCCATATTCCCATAAAGTCATTTCTGTCTGTCGAAATGAGCAGCAACTAATAATTTGTTATTGTTAGTTCTATGACAATTACCTTGGAGTGCGTTCGCTTCATTCATATACGAGTAGCAGAGGGATTACACTAAAAACCATTTACAGTGCTATACAAGATCATGAGACACCGAAAAAATATGTGGATTAGGTTGCCAATAATTTGATCCTTAATAAATAGCACCGGGGGCTTCAAGTCAAAAGTACATAAGTCTTTAAATATTGTACGAATAATTTATAAATTGATATTACTTATATTAGATCTTTGTATAAGAAACATTTCTTAAAGCTGAGTAAGATAATGTTATTGTCTGTCATGATATAAAAAAGTGCCAAAAATAAATAAAGATTAATTAACATACGAGATTTAGATTTAATTATGAAAAACAAAATTAAATATAATCAATTTTGTAATGTTATCCATAAAAAAAAATTCAAAACAATTAAAATGTAATTTTTTTTTTAATTTGAATATCTTTGGGATTCATTTTAATTGGATACAGGGTTGTTTTGGAAGTTTATCAAAGTATGGGTATCAGATACTTTCTTGTCCAACTGTTCTTAATAGTAAATACGAGTTTAAAGTATTATGTTAATTAATTTATTTTATGATTTTAAATGGTTTTTATACAGGTTGTCAAGTTGGCCAGAGACTTGATTTATTTTGGATTCTACAGTTTTGGTGACCTACTCCGACTCACAAAAACGCTATTGAGCATTTTAGATTGTGTGTCAGAAAACGACTTTGCTGCTGTTGGCCGTGGCAATGGGAGTGATATCGTTAATAGCGTTTCAGCAGCGGTAGCCGCTACAACAACAGCATCGACAACATCGGCAGATGTGCAAGGTAAGGAGCAATATAATTCTTAGATATCTGTTGTTACATTCTTTATCTAAACGTAAAATGATTCTAAAACAAAATTTATCATAAAAATTCATAATTGGGTCTATTGTAAACTTTTGTACAGCTGAAGGAATTGGTGCTATGAGATCGGCCATCGGTGACGTTGGTGCTGTAGTTACTGGACTAACACTTGGTGGAAGTAGTGGACGCAGGCATCCCCCGCCGCTGTTGAATAAATCGAAATCCACATTGAGTATGGTTACCACAGCTACGACGGGTTCATCGTCCTCCTCACTACTACACCAGCAGACCACTGGCGGTGGTTCAACGATCGTGAGTGGTGAAGCATATCCCTTGGTCATGGACACAAAATTGAAAATTATTGAAATATTACAGGTCAGTGTACTTTGTATTCTGACAAAAAATAAAAATGTTGTGCTAACCATTATTGTTATAATTGTTTGATTCGTGTTTAATTTGAATTATATGTTTCTTACTAAATAATATTTACTGTAATTTTAATATATTATAATATTACTTATGTGAAATTGTTGTGCTTGCAGTTTATATTGGACGTCCGCTTAGATTACCGCATCGGATGTTTGCTGTCAATTTTCAAACGGGAATTTGATGAAATTGAAAAGTCTGCTGCGACTGCTGCAGCATCCATTTCGAACCTAACACAGCAAACGACAACAGCAGGTACGGGATCACCAACAACTTCTACCAGTACTACAACGTCTTCCACATCATCACCATCGTCTGTGTCGTCATCGGCATTTATCGATCACCACTATCATAAGTCCATCGATTTGGAACGAGTCGGCGCTCAGGCCGAAGGAATATTTGGTGAAAGGTATTTATTACTTACTTAAATCACGTCCTGGAGTTTTTGGTTTGGTATATTTGAGTAGTAGTTTTTATTCTCATTCTTGTTCCTTAACCCAAAAATACGATAACTAACTATTATTAACGTGTGTATGTGTGTTTTTGTGTGTGTGTGATTAATTTAACAATAGCGAAGAGTGTGGTGGTGCTGCTTTGGACCTAGACGACAACGGCGGCAGAATGTTTTTGCGCGTGCTCCTGCACCTGACCATGCATGATTACCCTGCCCTAGTCTCGGGAGCATTACACCTGTTGTTCCGACATTTTAGCCAACGGCAGGAAGTGTTACAAGCGTTCAAACAGGTACGTTTTCAAAATAATTGATTTCACGATCAAAAACTATAAATTATTTATGAAGATAACATGCATATAAATAACAAGTATGTATTGAATATATAGTGACCAACTTTGTTCGATAAATATACATTGCTGTTTTTAACAGTTACAACAATGTACTAATTATAGAGGTATCAAATATCTTATATTAGTGTTATATTAGTATTTAATACTTAGTACTCATTTATTTTTTAACAGGTACAACTTCTGGTGTCAGACGCTGATGTTGAATCGTATAAACAGATAAAATCGGATCTAGATGTGCTAAGGCAAAGTGTTGAGAAATCTGAGTTGTGGGTTTACAAGTCAAATAAACCGACAGCAGCTACAGTAGCAGCTGGTGGTAGCCAACAATTACATAATGGCAGTGATGAACACCAACAACAAACATCTGCATCTATCACCAAAATACCTACGGTGACGACAGATGCTACCATACCAGTAGCCTCTTCATCATCCGCGAACACCAACAAAACTACACCATCGCAATCGATAGCAGCGGAAGGCACCCATGTGACTCAACCTACAAATACCACTGAAAAAGGAGCCTATGACACTTTTGTGGCTGACGATATTGGTGGCTGTGGTGGTGATGAAGAATTCGAAGATGATGAATACAAAAAAATACAAAAGGTAACAGTTTCTAGTGATGTAGGACATGTAGGTATTGATAAAAATAGGTATTTCTCCTTGATTGTCTTCGTACATATTCATTTCAACTTACTCTGTAGCCAATGCAGCCCTGCCCACACATTTAAAGTGTGTATTCTAAACTTATGGTTTATTACAAATATTAAAATATTTTTTAAAAAAAACTGGAAAACAACATTAAAATTTTTTATCTTGAGTAAAACAAAGTACATATTTGTAAACCATTAAATACTATATTATAACTTAATCAATATTGCTCTCTAGTACTGAAATCATTTGCCGCTCATATTTCAAAAATAATAATTTAGATACATTTATAACGGGGAACAAATATAGTGAAACAATCATGTATAATGTATAAATAATACATTATAATAATACAAATATTTTTTTATTTATTAATACTTATGTATTAAATAAATCATTGATTGTTTTTATTAATGAATGGAATGTTGATTTTGTACTTTTAATTTTTATAGATTCTGATTCGTATGAATGAACTTTGCGTTACTCGCGTACCTTCAGCTGTGAGTGGTGGGCTACAATCATCATCCTCTAGATCAAATTTATCCATTGGAACTCCGACTAGCATAGCCACAACAACAGTAATAAAAAAACCCAAAAAGCACGAACAACGACTATTACGCAATGTAGGCGTACATACAGTAGTATTAGATCTTCTGCAAGTGCCATACGATAGAAAAGGGGATCGGCGTATGGATGGTCTGATGGAACTGGCTCATGAGTTTTTACAATCGTTTTGCCTAGGTAACCCGCAAAACCAGCATTTACTGCATGCACACCTGGACCTATTTCTTAACCCAGAGGTACAATAATCGTCAACAATAGTAACTAAACGTTACAAAATAAATAAATAAATAAATAATCAAACCAACTTAATTGTTTCATTAGATTAGGGACGCACGTACTGTTTGTGCTATATTTAAAGACAACCCAGTGCTGTGCAACGAGATTGGCGGTGGTGGTGGTGATAAAGTCGTTCAGCATTTTATACACTGTATTGAGTCACAAGGAAAACGGGTCGAGTACTTGGAGTTTTTCCAGACAATAGTAGGCTGTTGTTCGCCTGCTCCAGGGTCCTCCTCGGTTTCGGATGCCTCGGTACAAGAGCCCGAAAATTACTATTATGGTAGTGGTGGCATGAAACAGCGTCATGGCGCAGCTGCAGCTGCAGCCGCTGCCATACAGAAGCAGCAGTTTATCAGGAAATCACAGGACATGGTTATGCAAGAAGTACGTTCAAATAAGGATTACAATAACATAAATTCAAATTATAGTTGTTTGATATTGAAAAGTGTAAATAGATTACATATTTGCTACACTTACAATATAGATTTTATCATAGGCACAACTAGACCTCTAAAACGTGGGGTGCTAAAATTTTAAACACCTCACAGTGCTGCTGCAGGGCATCGCTCCCTCCATCCCTTACTACTTAAACTACACAATCTTATAAATTACAAATTTACAGTAATCAATACATTAAAACAATCAACGCATTTTAACATATAAATTTTTATTCTATTTTACAAATTAAGTCATATTAATGATAAATACAAAATAAAATGTATTTAAAATAAATATCCCTTTTATTAATTTAATTTTATATTTGGCCGATAAAACCAGAAATATTGTGGAGTTAACCACTAATATTGCAGTCCACCGCAGCATTTGTCTTTATAGTGTTTTCAATTATAGGAATATGAAATAATTTATAACTAATTATTATTATTATGACTTATAACCAAAATAATTTTAATTTTTCTTCGTTAAATATTTCATAATTTAAAAATATAATTCATGGTATTTTACTAAAATAATAATAGTTAAACCTAAAAAAAACAAAGGGTACCACATTTGAACTCAAAGGTGCTAAAAACCCTTTTGCTCCTTCCTAGTTGTGCCAATGGCCATTACCTTACATACAATTTAATAAATTCTAAATTTTTAATTAGTTACTGAATGCCGGTGAAGACGTATTGGTATTTTATAATGACAATAAGGCATCATTCCAACAATTTGTGGAAATGATGCGAAGTGAACGTGATCGACAGTACCGAGAAGATGTGCAAATGCTGGTAGTGACAGCGGTAGATTGTAGAAAAGCCACAGATAAACAGGAGGCCAACCATAATTTACATAAGTCAGCTACGGATATTGGGGATGCAGAAGACTGTTCTTTGCAAGAAGGTGTGGCGACTGCAGAATCAGAATATGAAGACAATAGTGATCATAATGCTCTGAGGTTTGTTTGTTTATCTATTGTTTTTTTTTTTTATTATGTACTGAGTACATTATTTATCGCCAGTGACATTTAGAAAGTTGTGATTATTATCACTACTCAATTTAGCAAAATAAACTATACATATTATAGAAAATAATACTGACATTTTATATGGTGCCTTTACAGATACCATGTTGAGTTAGTTAAACTGTTGGCCTATTGCACTATGGGTAAGAACGTGTACACAGAAATTAAGTGTCACAGCTTATTGCCATTGGACGATATTGTTGCAATGGTGTCTCATCCAGACTGCATACCAGAAGTAAATAATGGTTTTTAATCAGACTTCAGTCGAGCTCATTTGTTATATCCATTAATTATTGTTAAACAGGTGAAAGAGGCATATGTCAACTTTTTGAACCACTGTTATGTGGACACTGAGGTTGAAATGAAAGAAATATATGCGTCTAACCACATGTGGACAGTATTTGAAAAGAGTTTCTTGCCTGACATGAACCGTGTGGCAGACCAAGTTGCTGCTGCAGCTATAACCACCTCGCCGCCGACCATTGCCAGTGTTACCCGTACCAAATCACACAGCAAGCTGGCAAAATACGTGTGCGACGCTCTGATCACTGTTATTGGTTCGTTTTTTGGTAGTCCGTTTTCATCTACAGCCGCAGCAGCCGCTGCTGCAGCAACTGCATCATCACCGGATCATCATCTTCACCACCACCGACTGCAAACTGGTGCTGACGACAATGGCGGTGGTTCATCATCGGCCATAACAGCATCTGCTACATCTGCCGCCAACACTAATGCTACCTCTGTTGTACAGGTAATAGTGCTTTCAGTTTACTGGTGTATGTTTGGTATTGAAATGACAAATTTTTAAATATTAATCGGGTGTTTATCCAATTGTCTTTATAGGCTAGACAGCCGATATTCGTGCAACTCTTACAAGCCGCAGTCCGAGTACATCAGCAACTGACTGCTGCCGGCCATTTGACCATCCAACAGCGATTTAATGTGGAAAACACAATACGTACACTTTCAGATTACGGTGAGTTTCATATGGAATTGAATCAATTGTAAACTATTCATTTACTTAACTACTAATACTTATCTTAAATTACTTCATTACATTAAACAACTGTACTTTTAATCATAAATAATATGATAACTATTTAAAGCCCGGATTTTTATTTGAACAGCCAAAAATATGTCAATTGACCTGCCTTCACAATTGCAAACTCATATTAATAGTATATTCAACAAACAATCGCAGACCTCCGCTGGTGGAGGGGTGTCGGGTGGAAATTCGTCACCATCTGCGCTATTGCTTCGAAGGCAAACAACTAAATGGTTGCAAGCGGCAAAGTCAACACCTAAAAAGATGATTGAAAGATCACAATCACAGGTATAACATTTATAAATTATTATGTAGATATGTTACAAAGATGATAACATCATAATATTGGCTACCTATCATCATCGGTTTAAAAATTAACCCATTGGTTACAGTTAATCCGACTAGATAAGAGCATTGTTGAGGGGCTGCAAGACATAGTCCTAGTATTAGAAGACCAGCTCAGGCCATTAGTCCAAGCTGAGCTATCACTACTCGTCGATATACTCTATCGCCCAGAACTTTTATTTCCTACCGTTGCTGCTGCCGCAGCTGTTGGTGACACAGCTTCCGTAGCAGTAGCTGCTGCAGCGTGTGGTGTAACTGGTTTCATCAACAGGTATTACAGTTTACATATCCCATTTTTTCTTTACCATCTTCTGCATTTTTTTTTTTTTGCACTTAACTATTGTTTTTTTGCATGTTTATGTTGTTTTTTTAATAACTATTTTTGTTCTAGACTTATTAAACATACAGAACAGTTGTTAGAAGAAAAAGAAGACAAATTATGTGTCAAAGTCTTGAAAACATTACAAGAAATGATGGCTATAGACTTGGATTACGGTGACAAGGTATATCGCTCCTAAGTGTAGTATTTGTCCCCATGACCTAATTATTCCATCACCATGTATATTATGCAAAAATAGTTCTTCTTACATTTAGTTATGAGTAGGACTAGGATTTAAATGCAATAAAAAATGGTAAAATATGCATTTGATTTATTAAAAATATGCAAAAACATGCAACCAAAAAAATATGTGATTAAATATGATACAAAATACAAATACTCAATTTTTAAATTCTAAAATATTAAAAATATTACTTTAAACATTTAAACGCTTATATTATATAGAACAATGATGTGGTGTTTAAAATTTTCAAAAATAAAAGACCTTCTTTCAGATTTTATTAGTATGTTTTTATACTTGCTAAAACTATGTTCAACATCACATGAAGTAATTTTCGCGTTTTTGATTTTCTCATGGTGTTGGATTGTAATGGAAATCTTCATCAAGATTAGTTACTTCCATTTTTACACTTTACATACCTACTATACCTATATAAATACTTGAGTATTTTTTTTTTTTTGGATTAATAATATTCTATTTTTGTTTTTTACCAACCACCGAGACTAAAATATACCATAAAACATGCATTGTAGGTGATGATTGTTAAAATATGCAATAATATGCATTTTATTCAAAATATATGCAAAATAAAATAACCACCATTTGCTTCATCATGATGTAATTCATGGACATTTAAAACAAAATTAGTAATCAGAAGTTGCGAAAAAAATATGCCAATGCATATAAATCCCAGCCCTAGTTATGACTTTATGAGTGAGATGTAATTCCACATTACTCAAAATATGTATTTATTTAAAATTGTTGTGATTCTTCAACTTTTATTTATAGTGATGTAAATATATTATGTATACAATTTCCTATCATTTGTTTATATCACTCAAATTAATTATATACTTACATATTGTTAATTTAAATACCAAAGACTACAATAAAAATAATTTTGAAAAATACATGAGAATATGCACTTATTGACAAACTTTAAACAGTAGATCTGAAAATTATCCTATTTTTTTCAAGAGAAAAAGTAGTTTTGAAAAAAAAAGTGCTTATTGTGAAATCTATAACTTTATTGTTGATTTCAGGGTGATGCACTGAGACAAAGTTTGCTAGTGAGGTACTTCAATGGTGGCACAGGTTTATTGGGTGTGGATAGTTCAAGTGATAGTGGAATAGATGCATCTGATCAAGATGGCAACGATGGCAGCACCAACGCTACTGATGATGATGAAGGTAACGGTGATGATGCTTCTACGACTTCTAGCAGCCGCCTCAAGGGTTCCTCTACTACTGGAGATTCGTCAACAAAAACAGGGACTATCAATCATCTGCAACATTTACCTCCACCACCATCAACAACTTCATGGTCGCCCCCGCCCCCAATATCATTTAGATCTGAACAGCAACAAAATCAACAACACAGAGTCACTCATGGACCGGGTGGTGAATAATAAATTGTTATCCTTCTTAAACTAAATATGAGATCTTCACACTCTGACGCAAAAAAAGAAAATCATGGTGATAGACAATACGACGGGCATATTATATTATGTCTGCTAGTGCGTCAGAGTGTTAGGCATATTTCATATTTTATAAACTAATGTTATCGGTCACCTTATTATAACAGACTTTTTTTATTATTTATAGCAAAATTCTTGCAACGAGCTGGGCTTACTTTACACGAAGTACAGACCCACCTGGACAGGGAAGGGGCGTCTGATTTGGTCGTCGAACTCATTATAAAGTCAGCTGCAGCTTCGGCAGCTGCAGCATCAATGTCGGGCAGTAGTGGTAGTGGTGGTAGTTCTGTCGGTGGATTCTTTGGTTCAATCGGCATCGGTGGAGTTGGTGGTAATTTTTTCGGCAGCAATTACTACTTTGGTGGCGGTGCAGGAGCGAGTGGTTTTGGACCATCTGCTTCAGCCGCAGCTGCAGCTCTCTCTGCGTCCCCGTCTTACTCAATATTTGTCGAAGCTGTGCAGCTGGGCGTCGCCCTGTTGGAAGGTGGTAATCCTGTGGTCCAGCGTAGCGTTTACAACAAACTAATGTCACCATTGCCACCGGGCACAGCCGCTGCCGCTGCGGCTGCAGCTTCAGCGGGTGGTGGTGCTGGTGGTGGGCGAAGTGGTGGTGCTAGTCCGACTGACCCATCAGTGAACTGTTGTCAACTATTTTTCCGAGTTTTTTATGACAAAATGCGTGACGCTCAAAACGAAATCAAATCAACGGTCATAGTATCGGTAAATACAGCTGCCACCACAGCCGCAGCTCAAGCAGCTCAACAGCAGCAGCAAGAGGCTGAAATGGCTGCAGGTGGACGACGGATGCCTGCTGTCAATGGTCAACAAAACCGTGGTGGTCAGCGACGACAAAACAACCGTTTTGATCGGAGTTCCGGTAAAAAAGGTACACATATAGTCGTTATACCTACAAGATTTATAAAATCAGAAATGATAATATTGAAATTTAATTGTTGTTATATTTTGATACTTATAGGTGGTAAAACTACAAAACGATCCAGGGGTGTTGGCGGGTCACGTAGAATATTAATGACGGATGAGCTGCGTGAAGAACTGGCTCAAGCTGCAGCAGCTACTAGCCATGCGTACGCGGTTGGTGCTCGAAATTTGTCAGTTGCATCTTCAATAAATCCTGCTACTGGTATGTAAAAAACGCTATTTATTTTTAACAAAAAAAACAACCTTTTTATAGTTTCACCTAGAACGTGTTTTTAAATAACTTTAATTTTAGATCATAATATGTATGGTGTACTATAAAATTATATTGTCATAAATGAATACTACATGCATTAACTAATCATTGTTGTTATGTTTTACTATATAAAATAAAATGATTTGAACAATTCCATATATTTTATGCAAAAAAAGAGTCATAAATAACAGTCATTGTCTTAACTAACTTATTCATTATTACAGGTGAACGAGACAACGATGACGACAACGAAGGACACTTATCGTCGATAGCTGATGATGGTAACAGCACTGCAGCTGACAGACTTCAACGGGCTGATGATTCTTACTACTACTATTACCATAGACAGCAAGAACAGCAGCAACAGTACCTGCAGCAGCAACAGCAACAACAACAACAGCTGTTGTCGCCTAAAATCCTGATCATGCAACCTATACTGCGTTTCTTGCAACTCCTGTGTGAAAACCACAACCGTGATCTACAGGTATGACTCGTCACTTTTATTGTGTTTTAATGATTTTTTAATTAGCTCTTCTTACACATTCGCGATATAATGTCGATCTTAGCTCTTATAAAAATTCACTTCATTTATTCAGTATTTTTTATATCTGAAATAAACAACATAGAAACTGAGTTATTGGTATCAAACCAATTGTAGATGTATTATAATTGTTCATACGTTGAACTAGTTTTTATATAAAAAAAATTGTTTAAAATAACCTTTCATGTACCTATCCTGGTTTTTTTACAATGTTTATATTGGTTTTTTAATTTTTTCAATGTTTTTAACTGTTCTTTCATGATTTTATGAACAATTCCTATATTTTTCAGAACTTGCTTCGAAATCAAAACAATAAAGTCAATTATAACCTGGTATCTGAAACTCTGATGTTTTTGGACTGCATATGTGGTTCGACAACGGGTGGCCTAGGTTTGTTGGGTCTATATATCAATGAAAACAATGTGTCGCTCATTAATCAAACGCTGGAAACGCTAACAGAATACTGTCAGGTTAGTTTTTTTTAATTGGTTTATTAACTATGGCATAGTTACTATGCTATACAACTGAGACACATGGCTCAAATTATAATGATGCTTCATAAATTTATCTGTAAATATAAATAATATACTCAACAATATTTTTTTTAGGGACCCTGCCATGACAATCAAAATTGTATCGCTACACATGAATCCAACGGTTTGGATATAATCACAGCACTTATACTGAATGATATAAACCCACTGGGCAAAACACGCATGGACCTGGTACTGGAGCTGAAAAACAATGCGTCTAAATTATTGTTGGCAATTATGGAAAGCCGAGGGGACGGTGAAAACGCTGAGCGCATTCTTTACAACATGAATCCTAAGCAGTTGGTAAATAACATTTTTCAAAGATAATCCTATGCAACTCATGTTGGATACACAACCAGCAACAAGTGTATACTTACAGCACTGTTGCACAGTCTCAATCTTATTATCATTTTGAATGATTACGTTTTTCTATATAGGTGGATGTGGCATGTCGAGCATACTATCAACAACAATATGACGTGACGGCGTTGTCAGCGCGCCGACGACGTCGTGGTGGTAGGCTGACCATGGCATATGGCGTCGATGACGATTATTGTGATGACGATGACGATGACGATGATAATGAAGATGAAGAAGACGACGATGACCAAGAATACTGTGATGAAGATGACTGCCATATTGAAGATGTACGACTTGGTAAAGGGGCATCCATCGGCAGTGGCCGTAGTCGTGGTACCAGTGGCTCAGGAGGTATAGATGGTGACTGTGATGATGACGACGACGAAGATAGTGGTGTGTCGCCAAAAGAAGTACGAAATAAACATGAGCTTACAACTAACATATAAAATACTTTACTCAAATCCCTTATTAATACTTAAATCTATGATGTAACGGATTGTTTATGTATTATTATAATTTTTGTTTATCTAGTTTTTTAAGAGTCAAATATTTTCCTTCATACTTACAACATTTAATGCCATCTTGTACATGTCTAGGTGGGCCACAACATTTACATATTGTGCCACCAGCTAGCGCAGCATAATAAGGAGTTGGCTGGTTTGCTAAAACCTAACACCTTGTACTGTAGCGAAGTTGAAGGTGTTCAGGCGACAGGTGGACAAAATCAACAGCAGCAGCAGCAACAACAGCAACAACTACTCCAACAACAAAACCAAGTCGATCCACGAGTCAACCGAGCTCTAGTGTATTATGCGTCGCATACTGCTCAAATAGAGGTATAGAAAATATGCAAGGCCTCCACTAGCGGGTTAAAAAATTAAAATTATGTTAAATAGTTTAGTAAATAAGTCACTTTTAACTAAGTTACATAACGAGTTCCTTTTTTTTTAGTCGTAACTTCTAACTGAATTAATTAATTTTTTCCCATATTATGCAGTAACTTATAAGTTAATTAATTGTATTGGCATGTTAAGTTACATTTTTTCCTAAAACTAAAGATTTAAAATATATTTCACTAATTTTGAAAAAATTAATTGTATAAAACAAAAAAAAAATTATTACCAAAAATATCAAATATTATTTAAAAATATAATAATAAGTCATAAATAATAAAATAATATCTTTTATGTATATTATAATTTAATAATGTAGAATTTTCATAGAATATTTTATATATATTATAAACAGAAAAGTTTTATGGTAACCTCATCATTGAGAAAAGAAAAATATAACTATTTACTCAGTATTCCATGCACACTTGTAAATTCATTAATCAATAATCATTTTAATTAATAGTTATTAGTTATTACTATTTACTTATTATTATATTTTTATTCATTCTGCTAATAAGCTAATACAGTTAATTAAATAATTTTGGATATTATAATATGTATACCAAGATAATCAATTAGGTGTATACTACCCTATACTAATAATGAATTTTATTATTATAATTGAGTATAATTGTGGACCATTAGGAGGTAAACAAATGCATAAAAATAATTAAATTAATTTCTAGGATTTTATTATTGATTTTAGTATTAAATATTTTAATACACACCTTTACAAATCTGTAAAACCTATAACAAATTACAATTTTCTAATTTTAAAGAAGGTTTAATTTTTAATTTTTTATGAAAAAAAATACCTTATTTTTAACTAAGTTAAGTTACTTTTATTTTCTAATTAACTTAAATTGTTCTATGTTAACTTAACTTAACAAGTTTAAAAAAAAAAAACTTGTCCAGTCTTAGAAAATCGATTAGGTCATATTGAAAGTATTTAGAGTAGACTACATGCAATTAAAGGCCCTGCTCATTAAGTGGAAATATGCAAATGCAATTTTGTTGCTATGGCGTTCATGGAAATTGTAAATTATTAGTGCAGTTTGGTTGTTATGACCGGGTTATTTATACACACACTGCATGTGCCCACATATGAACGGCTCCGTTGATCGAAAATGAAACGCTTGATTTTTTTGCTCAAAACACGCTTTACAAGAAAAAATCACATGCCTCGTAGAATGGTCTGATTGATTCATCATTTTTTTTTTTTATAAATAGAACAGGATTTCTTCAGGGCGCATTGGACTTTGATTTTTGATTTCGTAGCTTAAGACAAAAATAATAAAACAAAATTGCAAATTGTAAAATTTAGTCATATTCAAAATCATATTATTTGGTTTTGAAATAGAATTTTGAAAAACCAAGTCCAAATCCCCCTGTAAGTAATGTTAGTCTTTCAAAAAATTATCAAAATCTGATCATTCTACATAACATGAGAGTTTTTCCTGTAAGGCGTGTTTTTGAGCAAAAAAACATATCAAGTGCAGGCCTTTTAAGTGGTTTTAGATTTTCTGTTGCCAAGTAGTTCAAAAGGTGTTAATCTATTGTGGCGACTTAACTATTTCATAGATTTAATTACTTTTTTTTGCAGATTGTTCGACATGATAGAACTCTAGAACAAATTGTGTTTCCCATACCGGAGATCTGTGAATACTTAACCCGTGACACTAAAGTCAAGATCTACAATACAGCTGAACGCGATGATCAAGGATCCAAAGTTTCCGACTTTTTCGAGAAGACTGACGACATGTTCAACGAAATGATGTGGCAAAAGAAGCTAAGAGGTAATTATCAAATACATATTGTGTTAATATAACTTACTAATATTAATAAATGTACGTGTAATATTGTCGTTTTGTAGCTCGGCCATCGCTGTTTTGGGTTAGCAGCTTCATGTCTTTGTGGAGCAATATTTTGTTTAATTGCGCCGTGATCATCAATCTTATCGTGGCGTTTTTCTATCCATTTGACAACGGCGGTAGCGGTGGCAGTAGCAGCAATGGTGACGATGGCCAACGCCGTCGGATGATATCTGGTGAGTTGAGCGTTAATTTGATAAAATAATGAACGATGTTCAATGATAATAAAAATAATTTGCAATTTGTTCTCATGTCGTGTAAAAGCTGAGAGGTACTGATGTTTTTCTGGTGAACCGAGATCGAAAACCGGAAAACCATCAGTTCCAAATCTCTCTAATACATGATGATAATAATAATATAACGTTTAATCGTTTTGTGTCGTAATTGCGCTGTAGCTTTAGGCGGCCACGTTTCGGCGGCTGTGTGGCTCGGACTTCTGGCTTCGGTCTGCGCGGCTGGATTTTTGGTGTGGGCTCGAGACGAAGACAATGCCGACGACGTGGACGATGTCGAAGACGACGACGACGAGGACGAAGACGACGGCGGTGGTGGTGACCGAGACCAACAGCAACAGCGGAAAACCACTCGCCGCCGTAGACAGCAGCGCCGGCGTAGGCGTAGGCGTACGTTGCTGACGACCCGGACAAGTCGACGACGGTGGACAGCTGCAGTGCGCACCACTCTGGTGGTCACGGCAATCCTCCGGTTGATATTGTCCGTTGGCCCGGAACCCACTCTTTGGCTGTTGGGTGCGATCACGGTATGTTTCGTACTCATCACCACATCGGCCCTGCTGCTTGAATAATAAAGTTTTCTTTTCCTTCACCGTTTAATTACTACTACAGTGAAACCTCTATTAACGGACACCTTTCAATAGTGGACCCTTCCCAATAATGGACACTTTTAATTCCCCGGCCGAAATGTATGTACTCATAATAGGGGTTATACCCAGAGTTGGGCAAAATTTTATCTAGATAATTATTCGAATAAATATGTATTTGAATAAAAAATTATTCAAAAGATTTATTTACAATTGTTCGAATAAAACTGTATTTGAATAATTTGAAAACATTATTATTCGAATCATTTTTTTTTATAATTTTTCGAATAAAAATGTATTCAAATAATTGCAAAACATTATTATTTGAATAATTTTCAAACATTATTATTCTAGACACTAGTACAAAATATGTACCTTTTATAGAATGATTATAGTTCTTCTAGTATGTCTACACTCTACCTATATGCCTCTATGTATAGTATGTACTTCAGTAGTAACTATTGTCTATTTATCAATATTAAAGACGTTATTATTGTACCTAGTAAATATTCCAGTTTCATAGTACATAGTCTTAGCTTAGGTGACTAGGTGAGGTTTTAATATTAAATTATTATTAAAATATGATTGAAAAATATATATATATCTCTAATCAGTGGCGTAGGAAGGGTATGGCGAACTGTGCCTACGCCAGGGGCGCAAATTATGAAGGGGCGCAAATTTGTGCTTCAAAATTGGTACTTATTTTTATTCTACCTTCAAAACGACATTTCTCTTTTATATATTTTGAAATGTGTATGATTTTGTAATTTTGTTTATCTTGTTTATCGTTAAATTCATGTTTCAATACAAGGTTAGGTTTGTGCGTACATGTGTGTTTGTGAACACGCATGCACAATGCACATCGAGCTTATCGTTATCGGATCGCCCGTAACCCGTCTATAATGTGGTATTCCCTAATTATATACATAAAAAATAAATGTTAAAAAATATCATTCCATATTTTCGTCATTTTTTTAATCTCTAAAATGGCGCATTTTCTTAAGTTTGCCAGGGGCGCTAACGAGTCTTCCTACGCCACTGTCTCTAATTCTTTACTTTCTTAATTTATTTTATAGATCTACATTTGTTTTATTTATAATATTTTTACATTTTTCCGAATAAAATAAAATTTATAATTGTGTAATTTAAAATACAATGCCAACTATTAATTATAATATGTATCTGTTCTAAATTATCAACCATAATATGTTTATCTAAATAAAATAAACAAAAATTATTCAAATAATCATAGTTGAAAATTATTCAAATAATTTTTTTTACCCGAATAATAATGTTTGAATATTATTCGATTTTTTACTCGAATAATAAAGCTAAGACTATATACTATGTAGTACTGAAACTGGACTATTTACTAGGTACAATAATAACGTTTTCAATATTGATAAATAGAAAATAGTTACTACTGAGGTACATACTATATACATATGGAGTGTAGACATACTAGAAGAACTATAATCATTCTATAAAAGGTACATATTTTGTACTAGTATAATTATGTTTGAAAATTATTCAAATAATAATGTTTTCAAGTTATTCAAATACATTTTTATTCGAATAATTGTGAAAAAATCATTTGAATAAAATGTGATTTAAATAATCATCTAAATAAAATTTCATTCGAATAACGCCCTACTCTGGTTATACCATCTTAATACTGAACACTACCAATAATGGACACTAAAAACTGGTACCAAAACTAAAAATTACCTCTCATGAATGGACACAATACATGTACATATTGAAAAGGTTTGAGTAATAAAAATACTATATTTATCTTTTATACATTTTGTTTATATTTTTTATCTTTTTATCTTAATGGTTTTTCTATTCGATAAATAATACCAGATTTTTTTAATTTTACATAAACATTTAACATTTTTATACCCACTTTTTAATAAATAAATTAAAATTAATATAAATCAAATATTTTGTATAATATACAATTAATATATTACTGTACAGTAAATAATAATAAATAATACCAATTTTAATTTGTATGTATGTACCAGGTATTATTCACAAAGATTTTTTTTTTTCATTACAGGTAGTAATGAAAAGTGTGCACATTATCAGTATCATGGGTAATCAGGGTACGTTTACCAAACGTCTGGGTCAGATTTTGGCTTCAGCTGAGATTCTCTACCATCTGATGTACATCATGTTTTGCATACTCGGCCTGTGCATGCATCCGTTTTTCTATAGCGTGTTGGTAAGCTATACAAACATAATTATTTATATTTTATAATATTGAATTATTATGCTAATAATATAAGATTGTAAGAGTTGATGTGAATCACAAAATAATACATCATAACACTATTACAACATGTTGTACATTCATATATTCTAGTTGTTGGATGTCGTGTATCGCGAAGAAACATTGTTGAATGTCATACGATCGGTTACGCGCAATGGCCGGTCTATTATATTGACCGCTGTTTTAGCTCTCATACTGGTCTACTTATTCTCCATAATCGGCTACATGTTCTTCAAAGACGATTTCCTAGTACAAGTTGACGATGATGTAGTGTTTGGTAAGTAAACTATTTGTTACTTATTGTTATACACTGGATTATTTTCTAACTTCCTTATAGTGACAATAATCATAAAATCATGTAATGATAATATAAAATGGCTGAGAGTCGTTTTCTTAACACGATTATTAAAATAAAAATTAGCGCGCTTTTAAGAGATTTTATAGTTCTTTCTTGAGTTTAGATTGCAATATATTTTGAAATATGTGTATTTAGTTATTATATTTTGATGGCGATTTCAAATTTTGTCTTGTTACGTTTTTAGATGCCAGTGGCGGTGATAACCAGCAAGCTTGTTCAGCAGCTGCGGCTGCGGGAGATGATTTCAATTGCGACGATAGTGGTAGCAGCTTAACAAGGTCTTCGTTGTCTGTAGATGCGGGCGGCGGTGACCGGAAAGAAAGAGCTTGTGACTCGTTGATCATGTGCATAGTGACTACATTAAACCAGGGTCTGAGGAACGGTGGTGGCATAGGTGACATACTTCGAGCTCCTAGTAGTCAGGTATATAAACTGATTACTATTGTATTCTTTAGTATTAATAATAGGTACTATTTACTATTTAGTACTAACTGATTTATTGTGTGAAAAAAATAGTTTATATAAGTAGTTAACGCATGATGACATGAGATAGCCAGTAAACTGACTCGGCAATGTCACAACACTTGACACATATCTCAAAGAATATACATACATATCTCATAAATCATAATATACATTTTCCATTGAGTTATTTTATAAATAATTGTATTAAATAAACAAAATTTAGATTTGAATAGTTAAGTTGTTGCATCTATTATTAAAATATTATTATATGATATACAGGAACCCCTTTTTGTGGCCCGCGTCGTTTATGATCTGCTCTTCTTCTTCATCGTCATCATTATCGTTTTGAACTTGATTTTTGGTGTCATCATCGACACATTCGCTGACCTGCGTAGCGAAAAGCAACAAAAAGAGCTGATACTGAAAAACACGTGTTTTGTGTGTGGTATGTACCTATAGTATACAATATTTTTACTTAAACATAAATTATATTCACTTATGACTTACATACGGAGCTTGCAAACGTTATAATAAAGTTATAATTATAACGTTTTATATGACGAAAAATGATTGAAATTTTTAAACATAATTAAAATGGAAAACAGTAAACAAAAATAATTAAATATCACAAAACAAAACATAACGATTAACAAAATATATAATATAATATCATTAAACAAAATATAACGCAAAACGAAATAATTTTACAAATGCAAGCCCTGCTTATATATTTTATTAGTTATAGAGATAATATATGTGACTACTATATTATTATGATGTAATAAATATTATATAATGTTAATTATTATGTTTATATGTACAAGTTACAACATTTGGTTAGGTTAAAAATTACTCAAAATTATGTTTACACGTTTGTATAAAAAATAAATATTTTCCAGGACTCAACAGATCCGCATTTGACAATAAGACTGTGAGTTTTGAAGAGCATATTAAGTGCGAACACAACATGTGGCACTATTTGTATTTTATCGTTTTGGTAAAAGTTAAGGACCCTACAGAGTTCACTGGCCCTGAAAGTTATGTGTATGCCATGGTCAAGGTAAGCTGAAATTATTTTTACTCACATTTATAATTAATATACATTTCTTATCTTGTGTGTTGTTAAAAAAAAACCCCAACAGGACCGTAATTTAGACTGGTTTCCGCGTTTAAGAGCAATGTCACTGCTGATGGCTGCGCAGGTGGATAGCGAAGGCGAACAGGTTGAGCTTAGAGGTTTACAAACACAATTAGAAACTACACAGACTTTAGTGGCATTACTATCACAACAGCTCTCAGAACTCAAAGAACAGGTATGTCTTCGCCAAATCGATCACCATTGACACACTAGATTAATACAATTTTTATCAACCTATTTTCACCGAGAATTTTTTAATGAAACTGAGGTTTTGAATCTGTTTAATACTCACTATATTTTGCTGTAACTATAACTCGATAAAATCTCATTTGTCTTTATTTATTCTATACCTTATTGTGTATGATTTAGATGACGGAACAACGAAAACAGCGACAACGAATTGGACTGTTAAATTCGACCAGTGCATATTACGGCATTGGTGGAGGCGGCGGAGTCAATGTTTTGCGGCAGCAAAATCAAGTGGGCATATTGTGAGACGCCAGATGCAGCATAAACATATTCTCCGTTTTTTCTTAAAATAATTTATACCTACATGAATTTTCTTTCAATTATTCAATACATTACGCACACAGAGACGTCTGTAATAACAACATTACTAATGGGATTAGCAATAGTAAATACTTAAACCACGGGGTACTTAGAATTCAGTTATTTATATTATTGTTTTAATGGTAGGTAGTTAAATTGTTAATTAAAAAAAAAAAAAAAAATGAAACATTTTAAAGTCTGACATTTTTGTAGGTAGAACAGGGTAGTTAATTTTCTAAAAAAAAAAAATCATGAAAATTTTTAAAGTCTAATTATATTGTTGACATTATTGTTATAGACAAATTATATTAATATTTTTATAGTTTAGTATCTATGTTAACAATGACCACATATTATTTATATTTATATACTGTATACGAAGTGGAGTTATGTGAGTTATACATCAATAAAAAAATACATTCCACTATTATGTATAATAATCTCTAATTGAGTAATTTATTATTCTTTGAATTGATAATTATATTTTTCCAGAATATTGTTTATTGGACTATTTGAGATCATTTTTATTAGGTTAAAATGCAGTAACGCATAATTTACACCATCAAAATGATCTCTGAATATGTAGTATCTAACAAAATATCACCAACTATTAGACGAACAGTAAATTACATATTCTAGGAGAAAACAGTATATCTGTGTAGTTACTGCTTATATATTTATTTCTGGGCGTACAAACTGCATATTTATCTAGTGAGTAGTGGCCCTAGATTGACTGACCAACAGATACCAGTATCTACATGTTTACTATTGAATGTTAATATTTTAAACTATTTTCGTACTTAATAAAATATACAAAGCATTTTATGTTTACAGTAACTTTGATCAATCAGAATTAATATCATTCGAATATGTGTAAATACTGCATTTTTAATTGTAATTGTAATCATTTTTTACTATCGCAAACTCAGTATCTACTTAATTTTGCCAAAAAGAAGTATAAACAATTGATTTAGCAAAAAGAAAATTATCCAGAACACTTCCTGAAGAAATTTCTACAGATAATAATCAAAATATTAATAAATAATTTTGTTAACAAGCGAGAAAGTTAAAAAAAAAACCCCCCATTATTTTCCAAACATTTACATTTTTGTAGCTTTCACTATGGCAGGCCAATTATATAATACATATTATGTGAAATACAATTTCATTATTTCTTAAATAATTACCCAAATTATTCTTAGGTAAATAGTAGGTAGTTATGATAGATTGTGATACCATGTAGACATAATGAGTTAAGTTTTGAGAGCAATTTTACCATTGTTTGTCATTTATATTAAGTAACTTAACCATTTCATACATTTTAAAATAGCAAAATTATCTCTGATACTCTAAAGAATTTTTCAATATTATCAAAAATTTTAACTTAACTTAACAACTATTATAAGTGAGTTATAAGTTTGTAAGATTTAAAAAATGTAATAAATAAATATAAAAATTATCGTAGCTCGTTTTAAAACTAAAATATATATATATTTTTTTAATGTCTCCGAGAGAAAACAGATAATGTTGTTGACAATAGATTTTTCACCAATACGGTCTTACCAATATTGAAAATAACAAGACTAAACATGAACTGCTAATTGAACATATGAACATTATTGAACATATAATTGGTATGTAAAAAACAAAATAATGATAATTCATTAATGATAATAATATGTACCTATTTATTTACTTGTAAGATGAAGATCAAAAATACATTGTTGAATTAAAAAAATTATTTTAGCTCCCACTTTTTGCGCTATCTAAATGCAAACACTTGAGTATAGTTTAAATAGCAAACATATTTTACTTTTCATAGTATTAGCTATGGTCTACGTTCCACATTGTTCGAGACACCCCGCACACTAATAAATGGATCGCCATCGACATTGAAACTACCATAATATGAATAAATCAATTTAAAAACTAGTTATTAAACCATTTGACTCAATCGATTTTTTTTCAGCTTTTTTCTATTAATATCGATGAAAAGGATATTTTAATGTCTTATAATATCTTATCTTATGAAGAAACGTTTATCAATTTTAAAACTTAAGGTGATATAATTAAAAATTATTGTGTACATTTTTAACTACAAAATAATATTTAAATATCCTCTAATTTAGATAAATTACATACAAATTAATTTTGTACTAAAAAAAGGCGGAATGTTCATCGAATGTTTATGTTAGTATTTTCTAGACACCATAACACATTCAATATAATTTAAACTACCTATTTTTTTAGGCATAAGAATTTTTTATTTTTCATTTTATTGTTTTCAATTAAATACTTCATTTTGTTATAAAAAACTTGAACATATAATACAAGATTCTTCATAACGTTTTGTTAGTAAAAATTTTAAAAATCACGTTGAACCACAATAGTTTTTTATAAGCGTCTAAAGTTAAAATGTCGTCAAAATATGTCAAAATAAAGACTTTATACACAGACAAGGATATTATGCAGTCGCGCACACAAAAGTATTGTACCTATTGATTTTTGTGTACCTACCTAATATTATAAATCACTATGAAATGGAAAAAAATTATCTTTTTATTTATCTTGATAAATTGCAATCATCTTTTATCTTTATCTTTTTATTTTATTGAAATATTATTATCTCTATTTAGATGTAATTATACTCAATTATCTTTATCTAGATAAATATTTAACTGTCTTTGCTCAACACTGTTCTCCCGTAATACCTACCTACTAACGAACCGATTTTTTTTCACGCCGCCTTAGTTGTGGTTGACAGTTGATGAATGCAAAAAAATCGTATCTACTGCGATCGCCGCCGCCTTGGTTGCGGTCACGTTTTTACTCCTTTTCATATACTACTTTCGTCATAATATAATTCATAATGCCATAATAGATACGCATTGATGATAACATTTAATGTTATTGTTTAAATTTTGAATGTTATTTGTAAATGGATTTGAGTAGGTAGGTACATTAAATATAACCCTACAACTTAAAATAAACTTTAAATTATGTGTATACTGTATAGTGCTTATGGTTTATGACAAACAATAATCACTCCTCGTTAGCAATGAAGAATAGGAGAACGACATAATGTATAATTTATTATATTATGACCAACCTACAACGTTTTAATAATTTAATGTTACCCTAAATAATATATAATATAATATAATTTTGAATTAAACCATAGTTTTTAGATCTATATAATCTGAACCTCTAGAACAAGACTAAAATATATGACTTCTTTAAATATTATGAAAGACTCTCTTAAACCCAAACAATTAGACTTATTGCAATTTTTTTAATGAACTCAAGACTGCCATATTATGAGACTTGGTGGTAGATCACTTCTAGTCGAAAATAAAAGACTGAAGTATTTCATATTACGGCTGCGATATCGCAAATTATGAAATACCACCACGACACTAAATATTGCGGTTTTCCACTCTACAATTTGCAAATCACACGAAAACGAATTCGACACAAATCGAAATAAGGCGGTCTTGAATTTTTACTTCATTGATTAAAAACTGATACTAGCTAGCTATACGCCATATAATGTAAATATGGCTCTGCTGCTTTGAATATAATTTAAAATTTTAATAATTTAATATACTAACACGTGTTTAAGGTGACAAAATAAAAAATGACATTGAATTATGCGATGTTCTTGCATTTTATATAGCTTATTTTTTACTATTCGAAAGTTATCATAACACGAAATAAATTAATTATGGTGCGAATTATTATTGTATCCCGAAATACATTAGGAAAAGATTCAAGAGAAATGGTATTATCAATATACTAAATATGATGGTGGATGGATGGTCTGAGTCAGCGGTTCCCAAACTGTGCACCGCGGTGCCCTAGGGGCACCGCGAGCACTTTCTAAGGGCACCGTGGTCTACGGTTCATAACAAATAGTTTAAATGTATAGATTTTTTTCGCTATTGATAACCTACAGCAGGGCACCGCGGAAAAAAAAGTTTGGGAACCGCTGGTCTAAGTGTTGTAGCTATGGCTTTTACACAATGTGCATTATTGTATAATAGGTGTCATAATATTGTATATTTGTATATAATAGGTACCTACCTACCTACCTACTAGGTTTGTGTTTCTTTTATTGTTTTTAGACATAATAAGAAATGTTCTTAGAGGGTTTTGTATTTTTGTGTACCAGTACCGACCGTCATAAAAAACTTATTGCCAATTTCGATGGTTTACCAGAATTTAAAAATTATATAGGTATACTACAGTATAGAACCTCCGTTATACGAACCCTCTATTATCCATACTGCAATAATTATTAGCGTTTCCGAACGTTCTGTCATCCGAACGTCACAGCTTTTCGTCAAAAAAATACCATAAATATAAGTCAAATACGCATATTTATGTAATTAATAAATGTATATGTTCCTAAATAAATAATAAAAATAAATTCTAAATAGTATAATTTAAATACATATAATACCTAACCTATGTAGGATTATAATAATATGAATCAAATATACAAAATCAAGATGTAGGTACAAAATATACTTATACGTACAATGTATTTATTAAAAACAATTTCCAATATTCGAACTTTCACGTGTCCGAACTATAGGTGCGGTCCCAATTAGTTTGGACAATCGAGGTTTTACTGCGTACTAATAATGACCACTAACACATTTAATAAAATATTATTAAGGTAATGGTAGTAATTTGAACAGTAACTATAAAATATTTTCAATGAATTCAATTTCAACAACAATGATCATACTTCCTCTATCATGGTATTTCACCAACAAAAACCTTCATAAAGACCTGCAAATTCCTACCCTTAATCAATTAGCCAAATTATATTACTCTAAATGTCATACCAATTTAAACTCCCGTAGTTATTCACTAATCAAACAATAATCATCCTCCATCTCATCACTTGTAACACATTTAATAAAATAGTTTAAAGTAATGGCAGTAATTTGGACAGTAATAGTTATAGCATATTTTCAATAAATTCAATTTTAAAAAAAAATAATGATAATAACATCCGTTTCTTGGTATTTCACTAACAAAAACCTTCATAAGGACTTGAAAATTCCTATCCTTAATCAATTGGCTGAATATTATATTACTCTAAATGTCATACTAATTTTATTTAAACTCTCATAATAATCCACTAATTAAACAATTATAACTATCCTCCATCTCACATCCGAAAGTATACACTGCAGAAGATTAAAAATACATTAGCCTAAAGACCTAATAAAATAAAAAACTTTGAAAAACCATAACTTCAAATGTTCCAGATCGGGTGGCACTAATAAGTGCCTGGCCATACATGTAAATTGTAAATTCCTCGGTAGGTATGTTATAATTTTAGACTTTTTAGTCATCAAACTTACTTATTGTATACATTGTAAACTGTTCGTATTGTAAATAAATTATATTTAAATTAAAAAAGTTTAAAAAAGAAAACTATAATAATGAAATTATTAAATATATATTATTTATATTACAATATTAATAAAAGATTTTTTCAATAAGAAGTTTTTATAAGAATAAACAAAAAAACATAAAATTAAATGTTTGTTAAAAAAAAAATAATATCATGACAATAATATAATATACGATAAAAGTATAACAGGAACAATAAATAATATTATTAATATTTTGTAGTATGTTAAAGGTTCTGACTATATTAAGTAATGAATATAGAAATGATCTGAGAAATAATATGTCACTCAAACGGATATTTCCGGCTCAACAATAAATACAATTAAGTCATTGACGGTTCGTGACTGTATAATATTATACGATGACTGGACGTAAAACACTGCTCGTATAACACCTAATTAAAATCAGAAAAAAAATGTATATTGTTTTATATTTACACACACATAAAATATTATAGTATTAATAATATTTAATAGTCGATATCGGGATGTATATGGTATTATGGTTTCTAGTTTTTTCTAAGTAGGTATACTCCCGAAGTTATGAAAATGATTTATAAGTTATATATAATATACATATAAGTATAGATTTAACTAAGAAGACTTGAATGCACATCGATAAAAGACATATTATTATAATTATGAATACGGCGTTCATATAAACATACGATTTTTGGCCAACATATTATCTGAAATCTAAATTAGAAACTGTGGAGGATCTCACTCGCATATAGAAGCTTCTGAACGATAAAGAAACAAACATATAAAAACGAGACAAAAAAGGGAGAAGTCGTGTGGAAGGCGATGTCACTCTAACACTTAATACGCTCTTCACGTGATACATAAACCAGAGCCAGAGTTGAAGAATTGTCATTAGCTTAAATATAAGACATAATATATTATATTCTATAAGTACACAATATATATATATTTAGTAGCTCCACATGAGCGTTATATATAATATACAGGGTGTATATTCGTGTCGTTTTAAGGGTATTTTTTTTTTTATAATTATTGATCGATGTGGGATTAAAAAAATATCGATAAAATACTGTTTCTTAAATCAAAACGCAATTATTGTTTTATCGCAGTCTTGCAATTTTTAACCACGCAGTTGTTTCAATAGAAATCTAAACTTTTGTTTTTTTTTTAACAATTTTACACAGATTATGTTTTTTTTATAGACTCTATTAGTGTTAATATAAATATAAAAAAGGTCGGCAAGTGGGTGTCTAGTGGAGTGACTGTAATGGATTTATTAAATTTGAATTAAATGACATAAATCATCGTATACGAAATACGATTCTGAGAGAAGACGGTCTGTCAGCCTTTACATCAGACCTATCTGTCGATTTTTTAAGAACTTGCTTTCGGGTCGTGTAAAATATAATATGCGTGTGACCGCGTGTAAAAGAAAAGGCGTCCCAATAACGCAAAACACGATTATAAAATATAATTTTGTTTCTTTTTTTGTTTTTGTCAAAAGTATCGATGATGGTTTGAGCACAGGTCGCTCTTTTGCTCAAAAATACGAGTTCCTCTCAGAAAAAACTTTCAAAAATATAATATTTGATTTTGATTTTTTTTTTTTAAAGGAAAACACTTTTTATTGGGCGCATTAGACGTTGTTTTCAAAAATTCTATTTCAAAGCCGTATAATACAATTTTGACCTACCCTATTCTTCCCATAAGATTTTTTAAATCGTCATGAAATTTATTTGAAAACGGCTCTCTTACGTGTTTAAGCAATTTTTTATTACTTCGCTATTGTTCACGTTTAAACATCGTTTTCTTTATTCAAAACTGAAAAATTTAATTTTGAACGGTTTGGGGGTTAAATTTCAAAAAGGGTAAAAGTCATTTTCGAGTAAACTTTGTGACGAGTTCAAAAACATGTTTTCAAAAGTTTTATCTGATGACCAGGACACTCTGCAGGATAGTCGTCGGTACGATCGGCGCGATAGGTAGGTCTATTTTAGTAGAAAACGTAGATTGGGAACGAATCCAAATAATAGCTATAATTTAGCTCGTATAAGTAGTAAACGTATGCGAACGAAAAGCACATGGACGGTTTTCATTAGCGGTGTTTATAAATTAGGTCCACACGAGGTCAAAATGTGGAGTTTGAAACCGTCTATAAAAAAAAAAAACCCATTACAACTAGAAACCGCAGTCGTATATACACTAAACGCATGTACCGTTCATATACTGACATATGGTTACATCATTGACACAAATATAAAATATGATCCGAGTACAGACATAATTTTTGTAAATTGAAGTTAATTTCTATAACCTCTTTTAATTTTTAGGTACCTCCGCACCTATACAATGGAATATATATATACATAAATTTAGTATACCTAATCGTCTACTAAATTGTGTATGTATATTATATATCTGATTAATTAATTTATATTTTACGAGGCATGCGGAAATAACTGATAAGTGGAGAGAAACACCATAATCGGTTAAAAAATGTATATAGTCTTGAGTTTATCTATCAATAGGTATTTACTGACTAAAAAAAATTCTACGGTCAAGTCTTTCTATTTTCGTGTTTTATTAAAGTTTGTTATTTGTATATGATCGGTCGTTATAGGTACTTACGCCGTTTATATTCCGAACGAGGAGTGCCGCGAGTGGGATATGAAAAGACGAACCATTTAGTAGATATTTCGAGGTTAAGAGTGTTAGAAGTGGGTCGATGATAGATTTGAAATCATTTAGAGAGAACATTTTCTTTGTCGATGAAGCATATTTATTATAGTGGTAGATTAGTATATTAGGTGGTGCACTGGTGTGGTGTTACCAGTTACCGCAGACACCAGAGAGCAGAGACCTCATACGAGTGGGCTCGAGGAAAAGTTAATATATATATTTATATAGAATATATTTTTTATAGTTATATAAGTATATAGTAAATGATCCTTAATTTGTTGACCTTATTGGTTAATTATTCGATTAACAATAAGAGTGAAGAGGCCATAAATCAATAGTTGAAATAAGAATATCATCTTATAATTATTATTATATAGGCACCTGTATCAAAAGACAAAAACATAATATATTGTATGATCCAAAATTATTTTTGTTATTTTTTCGAGAATATCTTTTTGATAACGGTCAATGTTGCAATACTACTATTAAATATTATTATTTATTACGTATAATATCGCTGTATTAATACTGTAGACCCCCTTTTCTACTGTAAATTATTCAGCTGACAATTTTTTCTGAAAATGTTGACGTATCAGAATCAAAATTCATACTAATAGTTTTTACTTTTCGAGTTATTTAACTTTATGTACTACTGCGATTATTATAAAGGCTTATAATATTATGTAGGAATTGGGTTCTATGGTGATTTGAACATTTTAATAATGATTAATTATATTAATCAATCGACATTAATAATTTGTAAGAAAAAGCCCAAGAATAATAAATATTAAATCCAATATTACGTTTATTTTACAAAACCGTTTTTAAAGAACTGTACCTATTATCCTTATAGTACCTACAAGCATTTTAAGAACTAAAAAGCTATAATCGTTCAAATTTTGAATTAGTTAGGTACATAAAAAATTTCACAAAAAAATATCGATTAAATAATACACAGTAAAAAATGGGAGTTCTCGTTTGAAAAAAAACAGAAATTTGTATCGTCACAGCACAAAAAAAAATCAATAATTTGAAAAAATGAATTCATTCGAATATGCAATGAAATTTGAATATATTATTTAAAAATTTCAAGAATCAGAATTTGAATAAATTCATTATTATAAAAGAAATATTACTATACGCATGCGTTCAACATTTTACCGTTATAAATTTACAATAAAGTCCATATTATATACCTACCTATATTATAAAGATTATACGAACGTTTACGAACCAATAAAACCGATAAGGCGCGATAAACTTTCCGTTTTTGTTATTGCAACAATCACGATGCGACCATTACCATTTAAAATTATATTTCTGCTTCACAATTATTATTCCAATAAGGAATTTTCCGTTCGATGTATAGGTAGTATATTCACGCCAAAATATATGAGTAGTAAACGTTTTTTTTTTTTTTTTTTTTATTAGCCTTTATAACAAATTTAGCTCAACAATATTAAAGTATAAAAACGTTTTGTTATTGTGGAAAACGTGTGATCGTCGACATCGCGGTATACGTCGTGCAAAATATATATTATATAAGAACCTATTATCTAAGCGAATTACTATGATATGGCCATAATAATATTATCAAAGTAACAAAATTATATAAAACGATAAAAATTGTTGTGAAAACACTTCTCCGATAGAACCGTAGAATCGTTATGGAAATTTCGTCGGTCAAATGTTAATTTTTTCGGTTTTATTTAATGTTTAAATTTGAGGATATTTTAATGTATATATAATAATTTACATAATATTTAAATATTAGCGCGTGTAGCATTAAATATTATAGTATATTCAATTTTCGGAGAGACGACCTGTTTTTGCAGATTACGAAAATGTGCGCATTCGCGACATGTCAATCGATATAAGTGTATTATAATATTAAACAAATATTCGGACATTTAAATATAGCAATAACATATAGTAATATATAATACGTATATAAAATCGAATACGGTTTAGAATATTTTGCACCGCGGGCCGCGCGTGCAAATCATGTTTCTCGGGGGTATAGTTATATTATGGTTCTTTGACTTATTTCTACCGAAAAATATGGTTTTTTTCCTATACATATAGGTATTGATAGGTGAATATATTACTTTTATTTACGAGCCAATCTCGAAATTATATAAAAAAAAAAAATAAGTAGAATTAATTAACGATACCGACGTGTTCGACGAGGCTATATATTATATATATATAATATAACACTTACAGTATACGAGTATTCACTATATTTATTTATCGTTACACCATTATATTTTACTCGCGAATCGTTTCGTCGTTAGCATAATATTATTTCTGTTTCTCGTGATCGTCGACGATGGGATGCAATCTGCTCGGCCAATTCGTTTCGAAAACAAAATATAATCGAATTCAAACCGGCGTATAGTCGGTATAATATTATTATTATTATTTTTTCTTTTTTTTACTCGTTCGATCTGCCGGGAAATAAAATCAATTTTCTTTCGATTTGTATGGGTCGTCGTCATCGTAGTTTTTGTCGTCGAAACATTGCCGAACGCATCGGGTAAAGGATAGTACACGCGACTGATTTTCTCGATAAAATACCGCACACCGATGTATTATATTATGTATATAATATATTATGCGTTTATGATATTTTATACCTATTATGAGTATTGTAGGACTCCTCGGAAGTTGTTAAATTTGCAACATGTGGTTTTTAGGGAGGCTATATAAGTCTTATTTCCAAGTAAGATTGAAATTAATTTCAAGACTCTACGAAAAAAATATTAAAAGTTTATAGTATATGCATATATTTAGTGACTTTGTAGTTTTAAGAGTACATCTCTATTAGTTTTACGTTTTTTATTTTGGAGCATATTTGATAATTAATGATAAGTTTATAATACAGTTTAAAATTTTGGCAAAAAAATACTTTTGAGTTATGAGAAGGAAGTGGATTTATAGATAATGTCGATCACTGTTCTCTCGGACCATGCAGATTATACCGCATAGATAAGAAAGAAATTTTGGCTGGCCATAATATTATAATTATCTATGATTATATACGTGACCAATTAATGTTCAAAATCATAAAAACGATTAGAAATAACAATATTAAGCGTACCTATATAGTTTACAATTTGTTTTATTTTTTAACGTTTTTGAGTTTAATTTTGTTGTAGTCAATTTTATTAAATTCCGAAACATAATAACAATAACTGTACCTACATATAGAAATATGCAATACGCGCATCGTCGTGTATCCAAATCTTTAAACTATTTAAAATACAATTCAATTTTTAGCATATCTTACGTGTTCGAAGAATATTAAGAGAACTTAATATTATAAGGTTTTTTTAGAGCATAATATTATTAGCATTATATAATATCTTAAGAACCTAAAAATCGGATCTCTAGCAAGGTTGACTGCCACGCTAATATTTTACTGTCGGGCTTTGTACTTCAGACCCCACAGTTCAAATTGATCTAGGCCGCTTAGGGTTCTGAGAACCGTCGCAATACATGGTTTTATATGGAAAAATACTTTGACGTGGCCTCCTCGGAAGTTCTATGAAATGGTTTTGAGATGATATACAATGATGTCTCTCTGTGAAATAAAATCTATTTTGATTTTAACGACCTTGTTCGTCAAAAATCAAAATACAATAATTCACGAAAAACGATAGTGGCAATCTCCGCAACGTCTTTGTCGGGTCAATTCGCCCCGCACGGCAGTCAACCCGCTCGACCTGCTGGTTATGAGTTATGGTCGAGTCGCTCATATACCTAACCTAAATGGGCAAAGAGTGGGTAACGACGAGCGACAACATTTAATGCGTTTTTAGTGTTGAAATGTATTGCTGTCATGATGTACATGTCCACGGCCCGACAAAGACGCGAGTAATAGCGAAATAATGAAAATCTCGTAAATATTTCACACGGGCGCGGTGATAAAAAAGAAAATCGTCGTCGTCGTCGGATTTGTTGCGCCACCCGTCGTCGTCGGCCGTGCGGCGACATTCGTGGTCGACAATAATAATAATATTATTATTATCACGCGGCGGCGGCGAGCGGCGACGACGACGACGAGAATTCCTCTCTCTCTCTCTCTCTCTCTCTCTCTCTCTCACTCGCCGGTGCACCGTTGCACTGCGCGTCGCTACAATCTCTCCGCAGCAGCTGCACCGCGGAGCTGCACACACAAAGCGGCCGACGGACGCTGCGGCCTCACGCACGCACACGCACTGCCTCACGCACACGCATACCTCACGCACACGCAAACGCGCGCACTACCTATGTAATAATAATAATAATAATAATAATAACAATAATGTATATAGACGCCGATCGTCTCCGCTATTATTATTATATATTTTTATACCCGTCGGAGGAGCGCCAGCGTCGTCGTCCGTTGGGCCGCCGCCGCCGCCGCCGCGTGGGACCGGCTGCCGCGGAGGCAGCTGCTGCCGGCGCGGCGGCGGCGGTACGAAAATATTATTATTACCGCGACGGCGGCGGCGCGCACGCGCGTAGAGGCGTTTCACGGGCACACAATATTTTGTCGGCGGACCGCGGCGGCGGCGGCGGCAGTGTGCAACCAGCAGCGGCGCCGCCGTATCGCGTCCCTCGCAACCGCCGCTATCTCGCACGCCGATTTCCGTCGATTTTCCGTCGCCGTCCGCGCGCGCGTTCAAATCGCCGTCGTATACAGCCGAGCAATGAGGCGACACCTGCACCGCCGCCGCCGCCGCCGACAGCAACAGTTGCACGACTACGACTCGCGACGATAATTATAATTACAAAATTATTATCGTACGATATTAATAATAATTATTGTTGTATACACGGCTCCCGGACCGGCGTTTTTATACCGCGTAAATCGCAACGATATCCACCGTCGTCGTCGTCGTAATATTTACTGTAAGTAAAATGCGTTTACTGCACGATGTAGGTACGTACCTACGTTTTAAAATAATTTGAAACTAAAATTGAATTTGACATATTAAATAATAATATGCAATGTACACGATTTGATATTATATATCGAAAAAGACGTTAGACTGAAACCGCATATTATCGTGCATTGTCGTTGGGCACGAGGATTTAAAATTTTACCACGTAATAGCGGAACGACTTCGTCGAATAATGACGCAACGTTTAACGAGAGGTTAGGCAGGTACCTATATATAATACTGTGCGTTGTACTTTAATTTATGGCATGAGACGAGACCGCGTATAGTTTTTGAATAGGTACGTACGATACGATTGTATGCGTTTGCGTTTGGAAAATATCGAGACGTAATGTACTTATTATATAGGTACAAGGTTACTTTTGTGTATAGTTACATATATACTATTGAGGTCGTAAAACGATTCGACACGAACCGCGATTCGAGCGCTCCCCCCCTTTTGGCCCTCGTCGTTACAAAATAACGATATATATTTTCGTAGCGCGATCCCGCGTATATAGAGGTTCGGCTTATATATACAATATCATCATTCTCGTAGACCGCCTCCTCTTTTCGACCGGTCGATATACAATTATATTGGATCTATCCGTATATCGTCGATTTATAATCGACTAATTATTATTGTCACGATCGTCGGCTGCAGATCGGTCGTCGCGATTATATTTTTAAAAAATTTTTTTTTAATACATCGGCGGCGCGTATGATCGTCACGTTGTTTATTGCTCCGCCGCCGCCGATGTAAAAAAAAAAATTTGGTAAAAACTAGTCGTTATACGGCATAAAGCTGGTATATTATTTTTAACACGATTTATTTAGGTCGGCGCGCGCGTGTGCCGACGACGGAGTCCGAGTTATTTCAGTGCGTGCGCGACGATATATTAATATTATAATAATATTCATATTATTATATTGTAAGAGTTAAATAATTCGTGTACCACGCGATACGCGTATATTATGTGCGGTGCTAAGAGTTTGTTTACGTATAATATAGTTCAGTACGCGATCTGAGGTCTGCAGTTTAATTTCGCGGCATATATTATTTTGTTTGAAAATCATAAAAAAACGCGAAATTTCTACACACTATCGTCGTGACACGTGATATTATAATATATTATTATTATATATATCTCGCGACGGGAGGCGCGTCGGTCAACAGCAAAGAAACTGCCGCTGTAAACAAAGCAAAAAAAACCGTAAATTCGCTATCAGATCGGATTGCGTCGTCGTTTGCCGTTTCGAAACGTTTTTTTTTTTTTTTGCTCGCGGCCTCCTTGAAGACGTAATATCTCGCTGCTCCGTGTCGTACCTATAGGTACAACAATAATAACAGCCATCGTCGCTAACCGACGTCGGAAAAAAAATATTAAAAAATCAGACCATTTCAATAATATCGTATAATAAATAACAATAACGATCATAACGAATCATCACGTCATAATATATAATGTTTATCGTTCCCTACAACAATCGATCGTCGTGCAACGTTATATTATTATTGTTATATGTCGCCTCGGTCGATGCAGTTTTGTCGTGTACGGCCGACGTTGCGGTTTTCGCGCTGACTGTCGCGATCCGTCGGTGGTCGGCCTTTTTTTTTCGTCAGCTGTATTCGCCGCCGCCGCCGCCGCCGCCGCTGCTCCCGCGTGTCGATTATGTTTCCCACGATTTTGTTTGTTTAAATAACGAGCGGGCCGCACGTGGGTCGGTGCCCGGATAGGAGAGGGGAATGTGCGGGGGCGGCAAACCCTAACCGGTTGGCACAAATCGGGAGACCGCGGACAAATACGCGCACGCTAAATAGACGCGACTACGAGTGCGGGAACAAACGGCCGATATTGTTTTCGCGCCCATATAGGCCGCGACGACAGCCACAAGTGGCCGTACGGTCTCGTGTCGCATTCATAAAATAATATTATTACCATCGTCGAAATACACGTGCGCGGCGTGGACGACAAGGTTGGGTTTCCGGTGGTAACCATCGCGCATCGTGATGGTTTTCCGGCCGGGAATCGCGTCGTCGCCCCTGCAGCAGCGTGCGACCCGAAAACAAAAACAAAAACGAATATAATAATAATTTAATCGAGTAAAACGCCTTTACGACCCGAAAATCGAAACGCGGAGGAGGTGGGCCCCGGCCCGCAACCCGGTTTATGGTCGAGTGACCCAAACCGCGAAAATCGAAATATTCCCGGAATGAATGCGAGAGCTAGTGGGGACTACGATTAATATATTATTATTATTATTATTATGTTCCCACGTGAACCGGGGATATATATATTTATAACAGCCAACAATCGGATTCGAAAATCGACATCTCGTTATTAAAACATCGTAGATAAGTGTAATCGATTGTGTTTATCGGATGCATTACCTATACATATTATACGATATATAGGTACCTACGACTGCAGCAAATATGCACTGCGCAGATGTGTAAATTCCGTCCACGATTGATAAGTAAACATTATAATGTATAAATTCCGTCCGTTCTTTATACTATACCTACCTATATATTATTTTATTCTGCGTAATAAATTCCGTCCGTGGCGAATGCGCCGTGTTTTTCTTATACAAACATATTATTATTATTATTATTATCGTTATTATACGTATAGGTACCTTGGTATACCTATACATACCTAGGTATATTATAACATCCATCCACCGCCGCGGATAAAAGACCTTTTGAAAAATAACTAGACGTGGGAATTCCTGCGCAGTAACGGATAAGACAACGCGATAAATCCTCTCTAGGTTCGCGTATATTATTACAATAATATAATTTAATATGTATAATGTATGAGAATCATATTATAAACCTATTAACATAATATATGCGCGAACATATGTAAATGCGTTTGCGTCGTCGGTATAGGTTATATACATCGATATGTATATATATGTGTTGATATTAAGCACGTGCCATAATATATATACCGTGTGTTCACCAATTTAGGGAACACTGAATTTCTCGGCTGGATTATGTTGGAATAAATCGAATTTTTTTTTACAAGCTTGTGGTATATAAATACACATTTTCAGATAAATTTCAAATTTTTAACCTCTTTGGTATGCGCATGCGCAATGGAACTTACTTTTTTTTAATAGCAATCGGTATTTTTGATACCAAATTCGGATAGACTGAATTTTTTAAGTCATTTTGACCAATTAATCATGGCTCTAAAACCAAAATTGACTGAATGAGAGCCATTCAAATTTTAATAAATAATACATTTTTACAATTCATTATAAAATGCATAAAACCATTTATAATAATTTAAAATTGGTTACTTTTTGAATATCTTTAAGTATTTTTTTTTTTATACGTGTTATAAATAAGATTAACATAATATGGATATAAAATTATTTAATCAAAATTGATTACAACAGTTATTTTATAACTACACAATTAATTAAATAAATTGTTCAAAGTTTGCTCCCTGATTGTCGACACATAATTGAAAACGTTGTAGACATCCTCTATTATAGTTGCTGACATTATTTGACTTTCAGTAAGGTTATTACACGCAACCAAGATTTTATTTTTTGCTAGGTTAACTGGTGGATCTGCGTAGACTACTGTTTTCAAATGTCCCCATAAAAAAAAATCAAGTGGTGTAATATCTGGAGATCTTGCTGGCCATTCAATGGGTCCATAAGTGCCAAGTCATTTTCCCTCATATACCCGATTCAAGTAATCTCGAACAATATGATATTCATTAAAAAGTAACCAATTATAAATTATTATAAATGGTTTTATGCATTTTATAATGAATTGTAAAAATGTATTATTTATTAAAATTTGAATGGCTCTCATTCAGTCAATTTTGGTTTTAGAGCCATGATTAATTGGTCAAAATGACTTAAAAAATTCAGTCTATCCGAATTTGGTATCAAAAATACCGGTTGCTATTAAAAAAAAAGTAAGTTCCATTGCGCATGCGCTTACCAAAGAAGTTAAACATTTGAAATTTATCTGAAAATGTGTATTTATATAGGTACCACAAGCTTGTAAAAAAATATTCGATTTATTCCAACATAATCCAGCCGAGAAATTCAGTGTTCCCTAAATTGGTGAACACACGGTATATATATATAATATTATTCGAGCGTTTGGCACTCGTATATAATATTATTATATGCTCTGGTAAGTATATACGCGAAAATAATAATTCCTCTCGACTTGTTCTTTTACCTACCTATACCTATACCCGACGAAAACCCACGATATTCCGGTTGGGCTTAGGTCGGTTCCGGTTTTTGCGGAAAAAGTAGATCTCCGGATCTGTGCGGAGAATAACCTATATATTTTCTTATAATATCATATTGTTTATTTAGGGCTAGGGACTTCTGGGAGTTTGCACGTCTTTCAATAATCGTATATTCAAAAGCTAAATAATGATATAGAGGTTTGTTTCATACGAGCTTATATTCAACATATTTTATAGTTGCATATTTTACATAATATATTTGACCATTTTTGATATAAATAGGTTTAAGTTTTATAAATATTTCATAATAAAAGTAATAGTTCAAACAGATTTACTGGACCTGAGCTGATATTGTTTCGACGGTTTTATTTATATGAAATTAGTGTTTGTGCAGTCATCCTCACCGATCACTCGCGTTGTTATAAGCCCGTGTTATCGGTATACACCGCACTCGTCGTGTTTCCCGATATAGTTAAAAAACAATTATACACCTAATACAAATAATTATAGTTATGTAAATATAGTCCAGATATTCTACAACAAAAAGGTTTTATTGAATACAATGAATTTTTTTTTAAATGCATATTTTAATAGCATATATTTTATAGTATTTCTGTGAGGCATAAATGCGTTCGTTTTTTAAGGTTTTTTAGGGCATAAAGTCCGCCTATAGCCTTAAATTGATATAATATAAACATATACAGGGTGTCCCAGGTCTATTTGACTAATGCAATAACTTTTTTTCTATTCAATTTTTTAAGTTTTTTTTTTTTTTGTAATGATTTGTAGAGCTCTGCGCTATAATTTGTATATCTTATATTTATTTTTATTTTTTTACAACAAAAACAAATAGTTTAAATCCTATATCTAATATTTTTCTAATAATCCAAGATAGCTATTTCATAAATAAGTATTTAAAAACCATTTTGGCGTTTAAAACTTTTAATTTGGTTAAGTCGTTAATTTTTAAACAATTTTCAAAGTGTGTTAAAATTCAAAATTATTTCTTGCTAATCACTGTTACTGCTGTAAAAGTTATTGCATTAGTCAAATAGACCTGCAGGGACACCCTGTATATTCAACACGCGAATATAATACGGGTAAAACATTTTATTTTGGAAAATATTTTCGCACGGAATTTTCGTTTAACCCGGCGGTGGCACGGCGGTAGTATATATTATAATACAAATAAATATATTATATACAGTGAAACCTCTGAATAGCGGACACTCTCGGTCGCCGAAATTTTGTCCGCTATTTAGAGGTGTCCGCTATTTAAAGGAAAACATTTTTTTCAATAAATAAATAAATTCAATTATTTTATTTTATATTATTTTTACATTAATTAAATACATAGGTACATCTTAAAAAAATAAAAACTAACATTTCTGAAAAAAATCTGTTACTTTAGTTTGTTTACCAATTGCAGGCGTACTTATTTCGTGTGTTAAGGCATTTTATAATTGGACAGTGTTTGAGAACAATGAACTATTCTGTATCTCGATAGAAGAAATATATTTACGTATGCCTTTTACTGCTAGCCAGCTCTCGTAGACTTCTTATTTGTGGAATTTCTTGATCTTCGGACCCATCATTTTCTTCATCGCTTTCTTCTTGATTTTGTGTAGACACGTTCGTACTATCAGATGGATTTTCGATATCGGTGTCGTAAGTCTCTACGCAATCACAATGCACGAATGCCCATATTTGTATTTGATGTTCGAAATTCCAGAATGTCTATTTTTTCTTTTAGAGTTAATCGTTTTCTTTTGCTGGCCATAGTGCACTACAATAAACGTTCGTATATATTGGCATCACAAACACAACTAAACGCACGCATAGGACAATGCATTAGTTACAATATTTCGTTGACTCGATAATATTTCAATGACAGAACGGATAAGATAATATTTTCATAAACAGTTTAATAATGTGCACATACCTATGATAACTTAATAATTGACTTTTTTATCCAGGTATTCCAAAATAATTCTTAATTTAAGATAAAAATTATTAATATCTGCAGTGTCATAAAAGTGTCCGTTATTTACAGTGTCCTGTATTTAGAGGTTTTCCTATATACATAAACAGTAAAAATGTCCCAGTCCCCGAAAAAACGTCCGCTATTTGGAGGTGTCCGTTAAGGGAGGTTTCACTGTATATCCGTGCACCTAAATAATCATTTTATAATACCTATATATGGCTATATCGGTTTGTCATTATAATAATAATAATAATAATAATCGTATAGCCATTAGCCAAACCGTTTCGTTTTCACGGGGGAAAGACGCACGCGGGTGGTCTTCCAGCAACATTAATAATATAATAAGCTATGTACCACAGACGCGACCTATACGCGTGACGTGTGTCCGACTACCGCGGTGGTGGTATATATTGTAGGTATATAATACTTAAGCCATATACGACGACGCGTGGTTTTTCGATTAATCACGATCGCTGCACGGGTGCCGGCGAGGGCGGCGGCCAAATAATTAATTTATCAATTGTGCTCGGCGATCTTCACATATTATATTACACTATATACAGTGTGATCCGTTCAATAGTGTGTCTATACACTCGTTATTATTTCGAAAAGTTTCGACGAAAAAAAATTACGTTTTTACTATATATATCTTATGAAGTTTTTTACTTTTTTGAATGACACCATCATATATACGTTTTTATAAGTTCGCATTCCGAAGCACAATATATTATTTCGGTATATATTTCGGCCTGCTGCAGATTTTGAACAAATACGCGTATAGGTATATTGTTATATATAAGCGTTTAAAGTTTAGACGAGGTATACCCCGCAAAACGTAAGAATAACTAATAATGAACTATATACACGCTTGTCCGAAGTTTGATTATTATTAATTATTGAAATAATAGATTGAATAGGTACTTATAAAAAAAAAACAAAAATACGAAAAAAAATAGTAAAAAATATTTCAGAAATGTTGTTTTATGGTCGAATTATGCGGGGACAGAATATTTTCAAAAAATTAAAATCTTTTCGAAACGATTATAATATTAATATATTATATTGTAGACGGGCGTCGCCCGATTGCGGCCCAAATAGTAACCTTTTTACCTTTTCTGCACACATCTGCACGTTGTAGACACTCGAACGGATCACCTGGTACATTCAACGTATATTAAACAGCAGTTAGTCATACGCATATATAGACTTATTATATAGACACACATTATATATTATAAAACGTATAATATATATAATGTATATAATGCATTATGCATATAATGTACACACGATGCGTGCTATTAGAACTGTGGGAGGTATATATTACACTAATTGTGTCTCGTTAACAAAAAAAATTACTGTAATTTCTCTAACGTCGTTTAGCCGCATTAATTAATGTATGCGTCGTCGTTGTTTGCGTATTATATTATTATAAAATATTATTATACTGTCGTCGTTTATACTTTGCCGCATCGTAAAGATACAGCAGTCGGCGGTGTACGATGAGACGCTGCTGCTATATGTTGTTAAACGGCATAATAATAAAATATGCCGAAAAGCAGACACTATAAACCTATAGAATTAGAGTAAATCGATTATGAACGCACACGATTCACGAATATTTACAATTTTAAATATTCATTCTTCGTAAGACACATAGGTGCATTTCAACGATTTGCCTGCAGCAAACGGCTGCGTATATAATATTTGTATTTCTAGTTTATTGCCGTCGTATAGTCGGTATATTGGGTATAGGTACCTACTAGTCTCAGTATATTACATTATATTGTGTAAATGTTTTTTTTTTAAAGATATAAACGTAGGCAGTTTAACCTTAAAATGTAAAACGTCCTACCTACTAATAGCATATATTATATATAGGTAGTTATGGCGTGTAATATATATAATAATTACAATTTATTATTACGCGGTGTATGCAAATCGCTGCACAGTCGTATAGTGCACTCGTACCTACACTGTATATTATAATTTTATGCGTGATAATTTTTTTCTATTCCTTATTTATTGTCACGATATCAGTAATTACAACATTAACAACTAGGTATATTATACTTGTCACAGTATATAATAATTATATAGATGAATAGTGTCGCGACAGATTTTTCAACGAAATGCTCTCGATTCGACAAAGTCTCGGTTTATAAAATGTATAGCAAAAACGCGTGTATGTAAAATTATATGAAAACAGCGTACGAGTGCACGTAGCTTATAGTACTACCCTACCTATGTACCTATACAGTTTTTGGATCGGAAAATCGGAGATTTTTCCGAATTTTTTCTTTTCAGAAAGTATTTCACGACGTTTGAAAACCCTATACGAAACCCTCCCCGGCGAACGGAATGATAGAATGTAATATTGTATATAGATACTTATATATTATAATTTATAGGTAATAATATGTGTTTGACGATTATATTATTTTTCTCGAGTGCGGCGCAGGCGGCCGCGGCGTCGTGATGTGCAGACATATAAATAAATATATGAATATTATTAGCAAACGTGCCGCGTCTTCGCCAATCGATTATAATATTATGTTGTTATATTATTATCATACGCGTATACCTACGAATGAAAAAAAAAAAAAATTAATAAAAAAACAGCGTTCATATCGCGACCGTCGTCAAACGTACCGCCGCCGCCGCCGCGCCGCCGTCAATAAAATAATTATTATTGTTATCTCTCATTCAGCGCGTTACTTATATTTTATTATGTTCGTGAGTATAATATATATGATACGATATGATATAGTACCATATATGTATAGTGTATACGAATAAAGACGACGGGCGTTGTCGGTGAATATTCATATTATCATTTACATCGTTGTATTGCAATATTATTACAACTGTCATGTCGTCGTCTTGTAATAATAATTAAAGTCGTCGACGATTAGTACAAAAAAACACTTTATTATTATCATCGTTATTGCCGTCATCGCACAACCGGCACTCGAGTCCCATATAATAATAATATTGTAACAAGTCGATACGGCGCATAATATACCTTTACGCATTAAACATGTCGTTATATCGATATCGTTATTATGATAATATATATATATATATATATATCGAATCACGAGTATAATTATTATTATTATTTCGTGCATAAATCGTGTACTCGGCGGTCGTTGCGAGTGTGTATTTAGTATTTACACGCGTAATTATTATTATTATTATTATTATCATTATTAACAATAATCGTGCACAATATAATATTCGGTAAGTACTGCAGTGTTGCGCACGCGTAATATTAAAAATTTATGATTTCGTTGAATGCGTGCGCATCGTTCTTTTTTTTATTACGATACCTAATAATATTATAATAATAACAATTATTTACAACGACATGATTTTATAATATGTTATACCGTTTAGACGGTCTTTATTACGATATTATATTATACGCGACGACCGTCGTCGCGCACAATGCAAACTGCAATAATAATAATATTATATGCGTGTACGGCGGCGTGCGTCGTGCTTAAACAATATAATATAATATAATATTATTGTCGCGTACGTTTTACATAAATTATATTTTATTTTATTATTAGTTAATAACATAACACGATCGTCGTTTGATCTGTATAGGCACACGAGTATAATATTATTATCGTGTCGAGACGCGCGGCAGAGAGATAGAGAGTCACGCGGCCGCCGTCCCGATGAACGTCAAAAAGCAACAAATGCAACTGCAGCTGCAGCTGCAGCAACCGCAGCGGCGGCACGACCGCACCGGGTTCGAGGCCCTGCTGGACCAGCCCGCGCCGGTGGCCGAGACGTCACCGCCGGGCGGCGCGTCCCCGTGGTCGACCGGCGTCGCCGACGCGGCGGCCGGTCGCTACGATCACCCGCACCCGCACCTGCACCACAGCCGCCGGGACGCGGACCACAGCACCGGTTCGCCGACCGAAGCCGACGACGCCACGGCCGCGGCCACGGCCGCTCGTCCCGGCCGCCCGCAGGACGAAGCGGTTACCACGCCGCCGCCGCCGCCGTCGCCCGCTCTGTCGTTGCCCAGCCCTTACTACGACCGGAATCCCGGTTTCCCGGTGCACCATCACCACCACCGTCACCATCACCATCACGTCCTCAAGTCCCCGCCGCCGCCGATCACCGCCGCCGTGCCGCTGGGCAACGTGCAGAACGTCGTGTACTCCACCGGCGCGGACCATCAGGACCTGCACGACGACGGGCACTACGCAAACAATTCAAAGGTAAGTGCGGTTGAGGGGACTTTAAGGGCGCGTTTAAAGAGGACTCCCTCGTGCGACGTGTCCCTTATACAAAAGTAAGACAAACCGTTTTGCGCGGGAAACAACCGAGAAGGCTATACAGTCATAACCTGCTGCGGGGCTCCTGAGTCCATGCCCTAAAAAATGCCTAAATGACCATGCGTTTATGCACTCAAAATTGGCAAAATATGCACTGAAATATGCATTTATATGCACTAAATATCTAAAATTATGCACTTCAAAAAAATCATATAAACAATTTTTGAAATAACATGAATATTATCCATTCATTTTTTTATAATTCTATTTTGTTTTTTTATGTCACAATTAAAAAAATTAGATTTGAATTACTATTCTTGAGCTTTCATGAACTCTGCGTATAATGTACGAATGACCGAATTCCCAAACATTTTATATAAATATATTATATATTAAAACTATAAATATGCCAAATAGGCAAAAAAACCTCTAAATATGCAAAAACATGCAAAATAAGACTATTCACATGTTTAACCGTGGTACCTCGAAATGGATTTCTATGTCATCTAGCATTAAATACAACTTAGCAAGATTGATATGCAAATGCATGAACTTACGAGCCCTGCAGGTCATAACCGAGAAACGAAATTTCCAACACATAAAAAGGAGAACTTTGCAGGCTGTGCAATATCGTTTTTATTTGTTCGATATCAGAACTATAAAAAGAGTTGGAAAATAATGGATTTTGAAACAGTATTACGTAAATCTGATATCGAAAAAATAAAAACGATATCGCACAGCCACAAAGTTGTCCTATTTTTAAATAATTTAGTTTCTTAATATATTATGACTACAGCCTGAGTGGTTCCATCCCGCGCAAAACAGTTTTCGCCGTGTATATAAGAAGAAGACGACACAAAATTCGGGCGTGGCGGCGTCCTGCTCTTATAATAATGTCTTGTATACAATTTTGTTGCGTACAGAGGTATATCATCTATTTTATTTATAATATAATATCTGCCCCGCATTTTCGACTGTTATATCATATTATTATACGCTGTACGCGGGTTTTGTTCCCCTTACATAAATACGCGTTAGTGGACGACTATAATAATATACATATAATATTGGAATTCATTTTTGTTCGACGAAGAATAAGGGACACGCCGCATACGAAACGGTTGACTACGAGTTAAGACTATTTTTTCGATAACCATTATAGGGTCGTTATTTATGGCGTCGTGAAAGGGGTTGGGGCGCTCGTGAGTCACAGCAGGACTTGTTTTAAAATATTCGTTCGTCGTCGCACATCGCGACGCGTGTCTCGTATATGTACGCGTATAGTGGAGGTAAGATCGAGTGGCCACTAATAGCAAACGGATATGAGCTATACAACAGATGTTAAATATTAACAAATGTTCCTAACGAATCATAAACGATGCCAAATAATTGCTACGTACGGTTCATCTGATTTTCAAACGAGTCAGTAAAAAAATAGACCGAACTTCTTAGTTTTTAATTTTAAGTTTGATGTAACTTACAACACGCGTCTATAATGCGCATATATAGTTATTTCAAAGAAAACGTTTTATCTTTATATTGTTATGCCGATTATTAATCTAGTATATACCTAGGTACATACTATTATACTAGCTGCTATTAACTTTCGAGTTATTATATTTGTAACAGACATTATAATTTTTATCCACGTCATCGGCTTCGTTCTCCTCGCCCTTTGTAAACGTTAAACTGGCTGGTGCGTTTGTTTTATGAGTAAAAAAATGAAAAGGGGGACTTTTAGAGTGATGGATAGGGTGTGGTCGGTTTGAAAATCTCCAAAAGTAGATTTGGCAATTGGCACATGATGCATACACGCGTTTGATATAATTTCGTTGCAACTTGCAGCTTATAATATTATATTCTTATCGCCGTCGATTCGAAACTATATAAGATTTTGCCAAGATTTGTAATTCTTTAAATAAACTACCAATAGAATTAAATAATATTAGCCCTAAAAATTTCAATTAAAGATTATTGCTATAGTTAGATTTGTTTATATTAAGCTTTTTTTTCAAAAATACTTTATAAATTATATACATTTTTCCAAAGTTTCTTCTGCAATTTACTTCTAACCGTTTATGAAAAACAACAATACTAAGAGTTAAAAATTGACAATAAAATTTGTGCATCACACTTTTGTAAATCGCATAATACTTGACGCAGATCTATTACAGGCGCACCTATACATCAATCGCAATGTATGTACATTTCACATCGTAATTATTTCATTAATACAATAATGCGCATATCGGCTCTATGCATAAAATCAATGTACATGCTGTTTCATTATCAATTATTTGGTAATCCTTGACTAGAAAAACAGACTTATTCCCGCTTTCTCTGTTTGAATACACCGCGGATCTGCAACACCGTTATTTTCTTCGTATAGGTACCTATAATATAATATGTTCTCTCGAGACTTTGTCGTCGACCATCGGGGCGGCACGTCACTTGCCGGGAACTATAAATATTTTTTTGATTAGAATTCCATTAAATATCGATTTCATATAAACTATTGCACATATAGAGTGTATAATAGTCGAGCTTCTGTAATTAAGATAGGTATATTTATCAAGCGATTCGTGGGGAGATTGTAAACTCGGCTGAAAAAGTCAATACCTATATAAGTTCTATTTAGTAAGCTCGGCTGGTTTTTTCAGGTAAAAATGATTTACATGTGTAAATTCTGCACGAAGATGACTAGACAATTTATTCACATATTATTCTCAGAAAACTATTTTGTTTTATTTAATTTTTTAATTTTTAAAAAGTATGCAAATTCGTTGTAGCAGAATTCAATTATATAAATTTAAAATTGTAAGACGGTGTAAAAATGTAAGAAAAAATAATTTTTTTATGTTTTTGACGTATTCGTATAAACTGATGATATTTCTTTATTTTCTTTGAGCGTGATTTCTAACAATTATTTTGTTTTTAGTTTCGGAAATTTAAAATTTAAATGGTTTATGATATAGACTGTTGATTTTCGTGTAGGTTTCGGTCCGTATTTATTTTTGTTTTGGTTATATTATGATGATGGAATATACTATATTATATTTTCGGCATAATATATAATAATATGTTTATCGGTGAAAATTTCCGGGCCCAGTTTACAACAAAAAAGGCGATCGTGGGTCCAGTTTACATATTTGCCCGATCCGTGCAGTCGTAATATATTATTACAAATGTGACAATTAATATAAAAACAAAAGGGTTCCTACACACGGAATACCGGCTATAGGTACTTAGGTACCTATTTGTCGTGTATTGTTTGTCTGTTTGTCTGTTTGTTGTTTGTCGTTTGTGTACACGCGTTTAACGTTATGTAAATATCGTATACCTATGCTATAGCAGTACTACTACCAGCGGCACAACAACAACTACAAGTCGTCCGCGGGCGGTCTGGCGGACGGGCGGGACGACGACAAGGAGAACATTAAACAGCGGGACACCGCCGAGTGTCTGCAACAGCAGCTGGACGAAGTGTTGCAGGCGTGCGTGGACTACGAAGAGCGGAACAAAAGCCGGCAGCAGGCGCAGTCCGAAAGCTCCGGCAACACGTCTCCGGGCACGGCGACGACCACGCCGCCGCATCAAAACCGGTAAGACACTGCACAAAAATGCATCTATACTGGCGTTTATATTATTATATTGTTATGCGATTATTGCGGCCAATGCAGTAATCCGCGCGTTGCTGCATACGTATACAGGGTGTTCCAGGTCTATTTGATCAATGCAATAACTTTTTTCCTGTTCAATATTTTTAAGTTTTTTTTTTTTTTTTTTTGTAATGATTTGCAGAGCTCTGCGCTATTATTTGTATATCTTATATTTTATTTTTTATTTTTACAACAAAAATAAATCATTTAAATTTTTTATTTAATATTTTTCTAATAATCCAAGATAACTATTTCATAAATAAGTATTTAAAAACCATTTTGGCGTTTAAAACTTTTAATTTGGTTAAGTCGTTAATTCTTAAACAATTTTTAAAGTGTGTTAAAATTCAAAATGATTTCTTGCTAATCACTGTTACTCCTGTAAAAGTTATTGCATTAGTCAACTAGACCTGGGACACCCTGTATAGGCACGTGCGCAGACTTCACTGGGGCTGCAGCCGGGCAGGAGTGACTCGGAAATATAGTTTCCCTTCCAGAAAAGTGCAAATCACAAAATGTTTGTCATACCTCCACGTCGTAAAAATATAGTAACTCGAAAAAACCATAATTATTTTAGCATTTTAATTCGTCTATAACTACCTGCTATTCATTCATATGTATTTCCAAAGATTATATTTTTGTAGAAGAAATTTCAAATTTATAAATATTTATAAGTTTTTTCAGAAAATAGGGTCTCTTTGGGGGAATACAATATTAATAATGAAATGGACGCTTTCTTCGATCACGATAACCCTCGTGTACGCCTTACGCATTAGTTTAAGTGAATTCGGTAGTTGATATTTATAGCATTTAAACCATTAGGACAATGTGTGCAATATTTAATACGATTAATGAAATCAAATTAACCCTTACGCACTATAATTATCGCATATGAACGTCATTTTATAGGCTTTATTATTAATTGAAATGCAGTAGTTCAGTTCATGTAGCCAGGTACGTCGTAGGTACTATACTAGTCTATAAAATACTACAATATAGAATCTAATATGGTCACGCGTTGACCATTCAGTGCGAATCGATTTTTGTGATAGAGGTACCTACATCATTAACATTTTACACAAATATTAAAGATATTTAAAAAATTTCGATTTAAAATCAAATTTTTACGTTCATACTTCATAATAATATATTGAAAATCGAAATGACTGAAAATGTCCTATAGCTTTGCTATTGATAAAGATCCTGCTCAGTAGTCGGATTTCACTTGTATTCTAATTGCAAAGACCAAGTGGCTCTAAACGCCACTATACCGAGGGTCGTCAACCTACAACCCGCAAAGTAATTTTATTCGGCCCACGTTGTAAATTTAAAATATAAATACAAATAAATATAATGCATATAGGTACACCATTTACCTAGACCAGAAGTCTCCAAACTCTTTTATCCTAGGGCCACAAATAATATCAAAAGTTCTTAGCAGGTCAAAAGTTAAAGGAAATATTATATATTTTAAATTTTATGGAAATATAATAAATATTATAATATATTTTTCATTCATAACTTTATAAAATACTTACAGACAGCAGTGTATTAGATATTTTATAAAATAATTTCTATATATTATATGATAGGTATATGCATATGTATAATATACCTATGTGGCTATGTACTTAAATATAGTATGAACTATGATAGTTATTTATATAGTACAGTGAAACCTCCGAATAGCGGACACTCTCGGCCACCGAAATTTCGTCCACTATTCGGAGGTGTCCCCTTATATATTCAGAGGGGGTACATTTTTGAAATTCCTTAAGGGTTAATATTATAATGTTGTTAATAATAATTAATAATAATAATATTTTAATGATATAATAATTTCAATGTTTTAATGACACATACATATAAACATTTTAGTATCTATATGTATTGTAATGAATTTATATATATGAATTTAAAATCCACAAAGGCAATGAGGTTCAACCACTCTTTATTATTTTTGGAAATGTATTATTGTAGTTGGTTCGAAAAATGTACACAATTTGTTGGTTTTAATTTCTAAAAATGTTACAATTATTAAAGTACACGTCATGCAAACAATTATTTCAGTTTATAAGCAACACGACGCGACATAAAGCTACTGTTGGACCGTTGGATTTTTCTTATTTTGGCTTGAAGCCTTCAACTCAATCAGAGCATCAATCTGCAGATTAAATCTATATAAATTCTGAAGTATCAATTCGTAGGTAATATTGTATTAATGTACAGAGGTGACGAAAATCCCAAGGGTTGGTGGGGGGTAAACAGTTACCTCTTCACCTCTTTCCTGAATCCTGATATCCGCCACTGGGTTGTAGGTTACTGGTTCAAATTTTCAAAATGTTTGTCAGGCATGACCGTTCTGTGTTTTGAATTGAAGAATTTAATTTAAAAAAAAGTTTTTTCACACAAATTAGTTGTAAATAACTTGTAGCATATTATACAGTTAATAAATTTAATTGCAACATTTCTTCGTGTTTCTGGCACAAATTTATAAAAATCGACTAGTCTCATCGCGATACTTTTTAAGCATTATATTAATTATCGTCCTTTGGGCGGCCCGGTTAAAACTGGTCTGTGGCACATAGTTTGGAGACCCCTTAACTGGACTAACGTTATCTCTGTCGATGATATACCAGTATTCCCTTTAAGCACGTATAAATTTTGCGGTGTGCGTATACAATAAAAAATATAATATTATCAGTTCGTTTTCTACTCCCGACCGAATAACACGCGTGTAGCTCTACATCACCAGTGTTTTATCTTCCGATAGAAGCAACACAACGCGAGGCCTAATTGGTAATATGACTATCTTCCTTATCTTATATTATATGTAACGCAAATTAAATTACAACAAACACACTAAAACGGCTATTACTCATAATGAGTAACAGCACGTTAAACTCACCGCATGACGCATGTAGATATGAAAAAAGATCTCAACAAATCTTCTTTGGACGGACAATTATTAGCTTCTAACAAACAATCTACACAAATCAAAAAACTCAAACCCCCTCAAAACCAATCCATCGCCTACGACACTAATTAATCCATCAACTCTCCAAAAACTTGTATAGGATACTCACAGATTAACGATTTTTCTGAAACGATATCTAACTATTTACTTCAAAAAATAAACCTAGTCATGAATTCAATTGATGGTATTAAACAAATTCAATATATCATTGCACTAAACCATATTACTGAAACAACAAACATTATCTCTACCTCACGCATATCCAATAATAGATTTTGCATTTTTCTTAAAAACCTACAAATCGTCGTCACGTATAACTAGTTTTCGAAGACAGTTATGCATTAAACTGGACGATTTTTCAAAACTACCTAGATCTACTACGGTCAACCTTGATAACACTACATATCGAATTTTCATTACCGACGACACAGTGACCAGCTGTTTCCTGTGTAAACAACCATCAATAACCTATCCTCCACATGCAAGAATTTAAATACCACCATTTCTTTACCTGATAAAATGAATACCGAAAATGACCATCTTAGCACTAGTACTACATGATCCGGGATCCCCCTATTGTAAAAAGCACTAGCCTATACTGAAACACATAATGTAGAAAATAATCTACCGATACTAAATGACACTTCCTGAGAACCAGAACACTTCAAAAGAGCAACTTCAGAATCTACTTGTTCTTCATCACCAACGTACCCTGCTTTTACCCCCCCCTCTCTTTTAGAAATGAGTAAAAAACACCTCAAAATTCCTCTCCTAAAAAAAAACTACACTAAGTAAAACCTAAAATTAGATCTAGATCAAACTCCTTGTCAAGAAACTCTGACATATTACATGATCAACTCGAATCGGCGAAGAATATTTTCCAAAAAACAAATATTGACCTTCCTTAAATCTCGTCTCATTTAAATACATCTAAGAAAATTTCTCAAACGAACCTTTAAATATGCATGCATTTATGTAAGAGTGTTGGAAACTTGGAACCAATGCGACTAATGCACTCAAATTGGCCGAAAAAAGACCCATATTGACAAATCGAAAAATTAAAGCTAGTATTACCAAACTGTCCGTTTTCCTATTTCAAACAATACCTCATACAAAAGAACCCTCCTCACAGAAGACTAACCAAAAGCAGCACTTGTCAAATTCCAAAAACTCCCCCCCCCCTCTAGTCTTAAAAGAAAATACGAAGTTACTATCACCCGAACCAGAATAAGACACACACATCTAACCCACTCCTTCCTTATAACCGAAGAGCCCGCTCCAATATGTGACATGTGCAAGACATGTGCAATAAAACTAAAATTCACTGAGATGAAAATTAAACTATTTTTCAATGTTTCATTTTGCATAATATTTAGAGCTTTTCCAATAACGATAGAAGTTTCTGGATCTAATTTTGAAATAATTTTTTGTATTTTCGAACGACTATAAATCGACAATATACCAATAAATGGCTGTTTTTGTTCACCGCAACATGGCTTGAAAACGCATGAATGATGAAATGATAAAATATGTTTAAAAATATTTACAAATTAGTGAATTATGTAAAAATATTTTATAATCATACCAAAATATGTAAAAATATGTAAAATATAAATATCATCATTTTAATAAGAATAATTTAAATCATGAACATTTCTTATCAAATCTTAAATATCTTGTTTTAATAAAAATATGCATTTACATATAAATCCGTTCCCTAATTATGAGTCGTATGAGTTAATCATATAATATTACATTAACAATACAATCATATGAATATATAATCTTTATCATCTACTAGGATCCAACTTATATACACATACCTACCACCAAGTGTTTTTATTTTTGTGAGGGGTAGGGTAAGTCCGCCTTTTGCTCCCGGTGATTTGAGCCACTGTACCTAAATTATAATAAAGTCAATATATTTTTATTTTTTCGTCCTATCTTAGGATCAAAACAAACGGTTCTCTCCCGCGGGATAGCAAGAAATCCTCCACAGAAACGTCTTCGCCCACGTCACCTTTGTCGCCGATGACGTCGCCACTGTCGCCGATGACGTCGCCACTGTCGCCAATGACGTCGCCGCTGTCCCCGTCGTCGACTTGGCCTTCCGTGACTACCCCGTCTCCCCCCACGCTGTCACCGTTGTCATTGCGCGCAGCAGGAGGAGACAGTGACTCAGTATTTTTAGAAAGCGACAATCTTCCACCATCGTCGCCGGCAACATGTGGAAGTCCAAGGACCAGAATAAGAACGCTTGTCCCGTCTTCTACTGCAGCCGCCGAAGATTTAAATTACAGCAGGTATATTTTTTTTATCGGATTTATAAATAGTGGTATATAAATGATAAGGGTGTAAACCACCCTTTCGTGCCCAAACGCAAATCGTATGTGTAGCGCTTTTCATAAACACGACCCAATACAGCACACAAAAATGGCACGATTCCGCACAAATTCGTCAGATTTCTAAGTCTGTGTAAAACTTATTTACTATATAGGTACACATGTAAATAAATTAATAAATGAAAAGAGATTATTTAGATCAAATTATAATAAATTATAAATTTTATTATATATGTTTAAAAAATTATAGTTATAATATCGAATAATTAACATAAATATGTGTTAACTGTTTACTTCCATACGTATATCTACAGACCATTTCAAGGTTAGACAAGACGATTAAAATTCATCCATTAAAAACAAATGTGGTTTGTGGATAAGTCGATCATAATTGTGTGAAAATAAACGATAGGGTATACTTAGGACGATTATCTATAATTTATAAATAATTATAATTATAGTATTACAATAATATATAACAGTAATAGGTACAATTATTAATAATGTAATAATCGGTAATATCAATTAATACCGTATGCAGTTTTGTGCAATGCATTTTGTGATTTTTGTACGGAGTGCATCCCTTATAGTTTATTCGTATATAGGACGGTACGTTCGAACAACATTTAAAAATGTTATTTGATTATCTGTTTACACGGCCGTGGCCTATTTAATAAGCCGTTTGAGCGTAAAAAAAAATTACAATCAGTATTTACTACTTATAATACTTATACCGCTGAAGTGCAGATTCAAGAGGCTTATAACGTCGTCGTGAAGGCAAATCATAACTGTAGTCTGTAAATAATGTTAAGATAACCAAAACGAAAACTTCCAAATTACAAAATATGTCCTTACGACGATATTGTATTACAGTGGATATTTTTGATATGTATATTTACCACATACCATCGTATATTTTCCTTTATTTTTCCTAACCAAGATTTATTTTGTAGATACTATTATATCTTATAACCACTAAAAAAAAATACGGCGGGGAGGGGAGGTAATAATAGCGCGTAGGTAGGTATATCATATTACTGGCGGTGCCCTTTAACATTATATTTTACAGCAACTAATAACCGCAGCATTGTTCACACTCGCATTAAATAAAATGCACTATGAACTCTCCTCGTGTAAAAAAAAAAAAAACTGTTTTATAATAATTAGACCCGTCTGCAATGATTAGCATTGTATATAACAAGTGATAATAAACATTTTCAAAGCTACCTAATATAATAATTATTAGAACAATATTTTTAATGTTTGAATTACACCCGTTTAAATGACAAACTGTAATTGAATGTTATTTATGATAACCACGTTAAATCTATTACACCTATTTAACAGATAAAGTATATAGTTTAATAATCATATATTACGTGGATAGTTTTAAATTTGCATATAATCTTTTTTTACTATAATAGGTAATTATTTATTGATTTCATTCAATAATTTACTTGACCGAGTGCAATTAATAATAATATTGCAATTCATTGTGGTCTATGGAAGTCAATGAGCCTTATCTCAGTGTAATTATATTTATACCAAGTAATATTAACCGTGTCGAAACCATTATTGGTATCGAATAATAAATTATGTATACGTTCCCGGCCAAGTATAAATAAGCAATTTTTTTATCGAATAAATAAATAATTATATTATGTACGTTACAGCACTGCAGTACGTCATAAGAATTAAAAACTTAATATATTATTGTTAAACAATATTTAAGTTTTAAATGCTATTTTTATCATATGTAATAGATAACAATGTAATAAATTAACAAACATAAAAGATATAATATATTGTATATCATATTTCATTCGGTTTAGACTTTTGAAACGATGTCACAACTTTATCGTGTCTTTGCGTTATAGCTAAACGATTCGTTTTTATTTGGATATTTTTTTACTGCACGTGTAGTGTTTTTATATAGCGTATACCGTTTCTTTTTATTGTTTAAAAAATATGAAATATACACAATACGCACTCGGCGGCAGCGTCATACTCGGGTATATTTCTCGTGTTGACATGTTTTATAATATAATATATGATATATTATTTATTATTTAATATTTATATGGACGTTGAACTAATAATAATGAGCTCACCGCGGATAACCGTATACGCGGAACGACGCCTGTTGCATAAGCAACAATAAACTAACGACAAGTACACAAAAACTATTATTTTAATAATAATTTGGCCGTGTGTGTGACTGTACGGGAACAACTGTAATAATATTGTAAAAAACGATGTATCAGAGCGACGCCCAACGACGGCATCGGCTGCGATGACACAATAATAATATATCGTCGTCGCAAGCAAGAGACTTTATTATTATATATATAGTAAATACCTACAGTCGAACGAAAGAGTAGAACATAATATTATTATAACGATACATTATAATAATTTGTTTACCACATATTTTAAAACAAATAAATAGATCTATTTAAGTATATTAAATAAATTACAATATAATAATATTGTTATGCGGTCGTATACTCCCGCCGTAGTATTGAGATATATTGCCAGAAGAGTTTTGACAAAAGAGTCATCATATTTTTTCTCACGCAATATAAATTATGTTTAATCAAATATTTTGTGTCCACCTATATAGTGTTTATGATGATTAATGATCGATAATGAGTTGGCCTTCTATAGCGAGAGTTCGGGCGAAGATGTTTGGAATTTATATAGATATACTTAGATATACCGCGGTATACTTCAATATACTTGGATATTGTCGGCGCCACAGACAGGGCAGTATATTTAAAAATGTCGTGTCCCCGGGCTTAAAATCCACGGAGGCTATTTTCAATAAATTTTTTTTTAATACCATCATATAATACAGTGGTGGCTCGTGGCTAAACTTGTTTTTTAAAAATTGACAATGTAATACAATAGGTCCCTCATAAGCGATGTTGTTAGTGTAATTTAAAAACAAAAAACGAGCTTTAAATCACAATAGTTTTTTATGAATGGCTGAAGTATAAGAATTTTAAAAATAATTGGGTAAAAATAAAAAAATTAATTATTTTGTTAAAAATGTATAAAAAATTGGATTTGAAAGTTTAATGTTCTCTTATTACAGATAAAAATTGAACTGTTCGTTCATTTTATCCGAGAGCAATTTTTCCGCCCCCAAAGTTTGCAGCCCCTCCCCTTAAAATCGGCCCTGCGCGCAGACCTCTCGTGCGCGGCAATACACAACGAATCGAATGTTTCACGCGCATGCGTTTTTTCCTATATAATATATTTTTTAATATATTCTCGTGATGCCGTCACAGCTATACCGAGAAGAGATAATACAATTTCAAAATTAGAATCGATAGACAACGTATTACACGCCGTGATCTAAAACGAAACCGATCACCATCGCGGTTAGCGCGTTTGCCCTCCGCCGCCGCCGGAAGCGTTATCCGCGGAGGTGTTATCTTTACACTGAACACATGGCTTGTTTTTCCTCGTCGCTCGTATATAAATTAATATTTTAATTTATTATTATAATAAAGCTTACATATTATATCAATAGGCGCGCGTGCACGCTCTCGTTTTCTATACGTTTACATTTAGTAATTACTTTTTCGTTTTACGTATTTACTACATTATAGCTTCTGGATATACCATATTATATATTATTATGATAGTGCGAGTTTAACGATCCATCTGTTTTTGAATATTACGTATACTTACAATATATATCTTGATTTATACAGCGACAAGGACCGTCATCGACTCGGCCAGAGTCAGCACAACGGACACGACGGCGGTTTCAGAGACGGTTTTCCGACCTCCTCCGCAGACGGCCTCTCGTCGAAATCGCCAGACCAGCCGCCGCCACAAATGCAGCTGCGGTCGACATTCCTCCAATCGCAATCGCACCCGCCGCCTTCCTGGCAGACGACGACGATGTGGCTGCGGTCGTCGCCGTTCGCGGTGGATTCCAAAGACGGCGTGATGGGCGCCACGGCGTCCCCGACGTTTTCGGCCGACAGGGCGGCCGAGGCGGCCGAGCAACGCCGCAAGCTGCTGGTCGAATTGTCCGCGCACAAGTCCCGGCTGGTGGAGTTGCACTTGCGTCGCGAAGAGGTCGACCGGGAGGTGAGTGCAAAAAGTGATGACACTTTTAACGTTTTGAATTTAAAAAAAAAAAAATTGTCGTTTTTGACGATACTCCTGCGCTGTCGAACGTTTTCGTGCGGAGTCCGATGTAAACCAATGAGCAGGGCTCGTAAGTCCGCGTGCACTTGCGTATCAATCTTGCTAAGTTGTATTTAATGCTAGATGACATAGAAATCCATTTCGAGGTACCGCGGTTAGACATATGCGAAGTCTTATTTTGCATGTTTTTGCGTAGGTATTTAAAGGTTTCTTGCCTATTTGACATATTTGTGCATATTTCTATTTTATCGAGCATTTTATACACGATTTTGATATTCCTATATTCATATTATCGTACCAATATGCATTTTTTTATGGAAAAACTATATGAAAGAATCAACATTTGACGAAAAAAAAAACGCGATCGTTTATAATTTTTCATTATAATATTAATATATTATGTATAGGTATTTATATAAGATGTTTGGGAATTAGGTCATTCGTACATTATACCCAGTTCACGAAAGCTCAAGAAAAGTATAAGATCTATTTTTTTAATTGTGACATAAAAAAAGAAAATACAACTATAAGAAAACAAACGGCGATAATATTCATGTTATTTCAAAAATTGTTTATATGATTTTTTGAAGTGCATAATTTTAGATATTTAGTGCATATAAATGCATACTTTTGAACTTTTTAAGGCATATTCCAATGCATATTTTGCCAATTTTGAGTGCATGAACTTACGAGCCCCACTAATAAGTAATAATAATAGTACATTTATCGTTGGTGCGCGTGTCTGTTTGTGTGCATATACTCTTTACCGCATGAATGATGTGTTTCCAACGATATGTGCCTAAAAACGTTTTATTGCTTTAATGCATAATATTATATGTTATTTATATGAATAAACCAAAACTCGAAACAAGACACGAGTTCATCCAACTCCGGATGTCTATAATACCAAACCTTAGTATATTTCATTTTTACTGTTCGCGTGATGAGACGATTTTTCAAATTGATTAAACGGAATAAACGTATTATTGAGTACCTATTTAATACACGTCATATTATCCTGAATATAAATAATAGTTAAGGTCACAAAAATACAATTTTAAACCTATTTTTATAATTTAATTTTAATTTATACGTCTTTTAAATCAAGAAATAACGAACACAATAATTCTGGTTTAAAATTTACTTAACCGGTCATTTTTCATACCTACCAATTAACTTATTCTAACAAACACGTGAAAAATTTATCGCTTCTAACAGCCGTAAAATAAGAGGTCGTGAAGGTAAAGATTTTTTTTAATAAAACAAATATATGATTTAATTGAGTGGGTAATCAAGACGTTTCGATAGTTCTGTGTTCGTACAACATTTTTGATTAATCGTGTTAATCAGTGTCGATGACGTAATCTTATATTTCATTTAAAAACATGATTTCTTTCGCACATAGATTAGGTAGGTACTCTCAATAATACGGAGGCCATGGGTTTTATTCACATTTTAATTTGAATTTATAATACACGTTTTAAATTATTCATCGTTTTTAACATTTTAGTGCACCGATGAATTAAATTATTTTTTACAAAAATCTTGAGATTCAGTATGGCATAGAAGGACTATTATATATATATTATATTTAGCAACTACGCGTTTATTTCGGTAAAAAATATGCTTTTCAACGACTTCGTGAATTATTTAAACCATTGAAGTCGTAAATTCGTAAATCTTAAACCATTTCAAAAATTCATTTGGAAATGTATAAAATTACGAAGTATATTATGAACACGTAATTTTTTTGGTAGGGTTTCGTTATTTGTATATTTTTTGCGATGTTCCCGTACGATTACACATCTGAATTATAACGATTATTATTAATAAATACTATTATCTATACGTAACCTTCACTATAGCTCTTGAGCTCATACAACTATAAATCAATGACAACTGTTTGTGTGTATGTCCACAAGTGCTCGTGCAACAATCAAATCGCCCGATAAAAATTAAATAATATATAAGCTATATACCAACAACGAAAGTAAATGTATTTTTTTAAACATAAACATTGAACATCGCATTTCGTTCAAAAGTTTTTAAACTTAAACTTTGGAATCATCATATTTTGATATTACAATATTTATTTATTTTATTTTATTTTTATTTTATTTATTATTATTGATTAATCATTTCCGTGTATGATATTATATGTATACACTTATATACAGAGGTACATTTTATAAAACACGAGTGTACGGTACCTAAGTAAAGTTTGACCCACTGTGCTCACTAAAATCAGTAGTTTTCGGGATCACGAAATCGAGCCGACAGCCAGTAGGCCGACAGGGTTTCTAAATTGCTTGTATTAATATGTTAAAAAATAAAAAATGTTTTACTTAATTAATATTTAAAATATTTGATGTAATATAAAAATGTTTTAAAAATTACATTCATAATTATTAATATAATCGTCTAAAAAATCTTAAAATAAATTACATTGATAGCTTTATAATATATTATAAACTATACCTTTTAGAAAATCTATATGAGGGTCCTATTACATTTAATTTGGAAATTTTGGATATAGGTATAGGTACATAATAATATAATATCTCAATAATAATAACCAACGTCGCCGTCCCGGTCCCCCCGATCACACAATATTTTAAACTTCATTATTTAAAACCAGCTACGATGTGAGCAAATACCTCGTTGATATAATAACCTTTTTGATTGAGGAAAACATCGGTTTGCACCGTCGTCACATTTATAGTCGCGGTAAACAACATTAATTTTTCACTCGCTCGCTGCTGCAGCTGCAGTAACCTATATTACATTAAAATATTATTATCAATCGGATCAAATTAATTGCGTGTACCCATTATAATATATAGTTGATCATCGAGACCGCGCTGCTGCGCGCCGAACTCGACGTGGCCGACGACGAGACCCGCCAGTCGGACAACATCGTTGACGGTTTGGACCGAGCCGTGGCCGATTGCCGACAAAAAATGGACGCGTGCACCGTGAAACAGCAGGACCAGAGGACGGCAGCTGACTCGCAGTTGGCGGGACACCGGCGAACTCTGCAAGGGTATAATAATGTTATATTTTTATCGTCGTTGTACACCGTGTTGTAATATGATGCGCTCAACGCACGTACGGCGGACTTACCCTCTGACGTACATAATATTACAATTCATAATAATATAATAATATTCGAACGGCAAAAAGTTAATAAAAACATGACGGTGTACCTAAACCGACCCCAGGTGTCTACAGTATATAATAGCCGACAACGGACGATCACTATACTAATAGTCACTACCCTCGTCTGGGGGGGGGGGGGGTATAGTTTAAGAGTATAATAATATACGAGGCACAAAAAATATCGCATCAGACGCGATCGTAAACACTATCGCGTATTGTAGACCGTCGGAGTATGGAATGCACCATTTTTCGAATTTAATACGCAGGTCACGTAAATATAGGTACGACTTTATATACATTTCTATATATTATATAAAACTAAATAGTCTCACCCTTGCAAAGACATTAATTTCAAATCTTTCAACAATATATAATATCGTCGTTGACGGGAACAAACGTCCTATATGTGCAAAATTTACGATTTTGAGATTTTGATACCCCTGGATTCAGAAAAAAATAAGCTGTTTATTGATAAAATCTCCCACGTGCTAGGTATCTACATTGTCGAATTAATGAAAAATAATTAATTGTTTCTCCTATGTGGTACATAAAATAAATCGTAATCAAAGTCTATATGAAATATCTCCTATGCGTGCTAATTTATCATAGCAAAATCCTCCCATGTGTTATAAATATTAAATATGTAGGTACTAACTATAAATCGGTTATGAAAAAAACTCGTTTGTGATTTTTTTTTTAAAAACATTTTTCGTGTTTCCCGAAAACAACACTTTTTTTTACATAGGAGGTTTGTTCCCGTCAACGACGATAATATAATAACACCACCCGATAACAATAATTCAACGTTGCGGTGTCGTGAAATTTTTTTTAAAACAAAGCTTATGTAATTAATAATAACTTCTGTCGATCTACATTGAAGGCCTTCCTTTCTGTTATTTTTTGTTTACCAGCTACTTATATACGATTTCATCTAATGTACTTGGTGTAATTCGGTATTGTAAATATGAAGTTTAAAAAAATGTAGATAAGATTGTTTGGTAATAACTAATAGGATGATGAATTCATTATATTTCTCTAGAAAATTATGATATCAATTAATTTTAGTAATTGAGTAATTAATTACATATTTACATGCGTATGATGTTACAAACAACTTATTTTTCGACGCCAAGGGTTATTCTGATAAGGATTATCTGTTTCATCAAAGTTTTTCGTCCAAACCACGATTCAATAATATTTTACATTCGTTTAGCGTTTTTAGGGTTTCCGAAATACCAAAGTATAATATTATTAAATCGATTTCATACCATAGAAAGTACAAGCGCGTTAAGCTATATTATTTTAAATATTTTTTATGAATTATGATAAATTGTATGCGTTGACAAATAGTTAAACGTTTTAAAAGATGTCGTGGGACAAGATGACAGTGTCAACATAACATATTATGTGTATAGCATAAATGTTTCAATAATATTTATTTATTTACTGTGAGTCATTCGTTATTCCATATATATTTTTAATATAATCATCAATCATGGTTTACGATAATAATATATACTTGTTATTTGTACCACAATTTAAAGGTTGGTCGATTTATTAATGGTATATATGTTAGCGTTAAAGTATTTAATGGCGATATTTCATGAAATACCTAGCTATTACATACATTAACCAAATCAATGCGATAAAACATATAATATTAAATTTAACTAGGTATTTTATCAATTCCCCGTGATTACTCAGTTATAGTTTATATATTAGATTTCGTTAAGATAAGGCAAGATAACGTCAATAATAAGTGACGATCAAATCTAACCCAACGTTCCGATCAATTTATTATTTCGTTGTGGTAGAACATATATAATATGTTTGTTTCTCGTCCAGTTGTCTGCAGTACCTACACCATAGTTTGTAATACATTTAACGCATTATGTAGCTGTAGTACCTACATGTGTTTTAATTTTTTGATTGAATTTTTTTTAAATTATATTCAATATGGATGAAACAATGATTCTTATGAAACAAAAATTTTACGAATCAATTGAAAAACGTGAGTACAAAAATAATAATGCTATTTTATCTAGTGAAAAATATTTAAATTTGATATCTGACGTAAAAAATATGAAAATTAAAAAAACTCAAACCCGTGATTATTGGATTGCGAAACATTACGATTTAATAACAATAAATGACGTCGAAACACTAATTTACCCATTTAATGAAAACAATCCTAATTTCAAAATATACGTTATGATAGACGATATGTTTGACATTTTAAATAGTGTTCATAAGTCAATTGGACACGGAGGAAGGGACCGTATGTTATTTTAACTTAATAAAAAATATAAAAATATTACCCAAGCTGATGTGAAGTTGTATTTAAATTTGTGTATTCCATGTCAACAGAAAAAAAAATCACAAAAAAAAGGTATTGTAGTCAAACCAATGGTTTTAAACGATTTTAATAGTCGCTGTCAAATTGATCTTATAGATTTTCAATCACGACCTGATAGAGATTTTAAATTTATATGTGTCTATCAAGATCATTCAACAAAATTTTGTATTTTAAAACCCTTAACTTTAAAACGATCAGAACAAGTCGCATGTGTGTTATTAGATATTTTTTGTTTGTTTGGCGCGCCCGCTTCTCTTCAATCTGACAATGGCAGGGAATTTTGTAATGAACTAATTAATTCATTGCGTGAGATGTGGCCTGATTTAAATATCGTTCACGGGAAACCACGGCATAGTCAGTCGCAAGGCAGTGTTGAACCAGCCAATCAAGATATTGAAAATATATTGACAACTTGGATGCAAGATAATAACACCAATAAATGGAGTGAAGGACTCAGATTCGTTCAATTTATGAAAAATAAAGCTTATCATTCTGGAATTAAACGAAGCCCATACAATGCGATGTTTGGAACTGACCCTAAAACTGGCCTAACGTCAAGTATATTGCCACACACTATATTACAAGAAATACCATCAACCGAAAATAGAAAACGCAAACAAACAGAAGAACGACAAAATGCAAGAAACAACTTAGAAATACAAGCGAAAAAAATGAAGAATTTATCAAATGCTAAATTTTGAGAAGCAAAAGAAGGTTCAACAATTCAACTTAAAATTCCTGATGTTGATAGAGGGAGGGGAGATCCTCGATCGGTGATTGCTGTGGTTCTCAAAATTACTGAAGACGGGTTCTATCAACTTGGATGTAAAAGTGGTATGTATAAAATTTATAAAAAATTTTAAATGTACAAATTTAAATAATACCTTAATTTTTAAAATTATATAGGTATTTTAAAACAGCTATATGCACGTTCCCAATCCACTACGTGTTCCGAAAACCTTATATCATTAAGCGATATTTCTCAAGAAAAACAAATTTCTCTACGATCTGCAGCTACAGAACAATCAATTGGAAATGGACAAGGTTTTTTTAAATGTACTTGTATCACTAAATGCACCACTAATCGATGTATATGCCGTAAAAATGGTGTTGTGTGCAATTCAAAATGTCACCAAAATCAATCATGTACTAATTTTAAATAGTGTAGATAATAAAATTGTTATTCATTGTAACGTAATATGAAAAAAAATTGTAGACACAACTAAGATAGATCCAAAACCAATCTTGTATAAAATATTTTATTTTAATGTTTATTCATTTCTATGATTTATTAGAATTTTTCTAGAATAATTTATAATATCAATTAATACTAATAATATTCGTTTATCCACTTTCACTAGTTATAATTTATAAATTTAAAATGTAAACACTTTAACGATTCATTATCTGTAATTCTATAATATAACTAGTTATTTTATGCATTTTCAAGATAAAGTATTTATATAATTTGAATGTAAACACTTTAACTAGAATGTTACGTTAAGTTATAAAATAACTGATTTAATACTTTAACGGTAACATATATAATAAACACAAGTCAACTGCAGCTTTATTACCCTCGGGTTAAATTGACTTGATGCATCATCGTGCGGGTATTGGACGAGATTGCGAGTTCAAAATATTTTCGGGAAAATAAGATCGCTGAGAGTTGAAATCATAAGCCGTTTTTGTTAAAACAAAATAATATATAGGTACTTTAAACTCATATTTTTCTATATTAACTCGAATTTAACGAGTTAAAAAAAAAAAAACGGTTAATTTGTCCAGCTCTAGTGTTTTGTACAGCCATGATTATAATAGCCATAATGAAATATATTATATATATGTTCTTTATAATCGTGTCTGTAGTTAATTGTGAACATTTTGTTTTCCATCCATCCCTCGAGCCACTCCCTTATGATATATACAGGGTGTCCCAGGTCTATTTGACTAATGCAATAACTTTTTTTCTATTCAATATTTTTAAGTTTTTTTTTTTTTTTAATGATTTGTAGAGCTCTGCGCTATAATTTGTATATCTTATATTTTATTTTATTTTTTTACAACAAAAATAAATAGTTTAAATTTTATATTTAATATTTTTCTAATAATCCAAGATAGCTATTTCACAAATAAGTATTTAAAAACCATTATGGCGTTTAAAACTTTTAATTTGGTTAAGTCGTTAATTTTTAAACAATTTTCAAAGTGCTAATCACTGCTGTTACTGCTGTAAAAGTTATTGCATTAGTCAAATAGACCTGGGACACCCTGTATAACAGTGTTGTGCCACGGTTACTATCTCGGATCTAATAAAGTCGTTCACGCCACTATGTACATATATATATAGGTACCTATATTACGCGCCACCCACCCAGCCCCATATTCATAAAATCTAATTACAGTGTCGACGTCGTCGTATTCGTATACACCCACGCAGTTTATTACGATTTACATTTAGTATAATATATATAGTAATAAATAATAATAATCTACTATACCGATATATAATATAATCGGTCGTATAGGTTACGGAAGCGGTTAGAATCGATCGAGGACGACGACGACGCGCTGAAAACCGAAATACGCTCTTCCATCGACAAACAGACGGAACTGTTGGATGCCGAACAAAAGGTGAGACGCGATATAATATATAATAATTAATATGATATATATTGCAGTGACGCGACTAGGCCGACTGGGGTCCCAGTGCCACTTTTAACGAATAGGCCCTGCAGATTAAAGTTGTTTACGCTTATTATTGTGAACAAAATTCGGGATGGTGGATGAATATTGTCATAAGAAAAAAAAGTAGGTTAGACTCTTAAATTTTTATGTTTTTGTAAAGAAAATTAGGTAAACTCAATGACGGACGCACGTACTTCGTGACTACTTCTATCCATCATACATCAAAATGTCAGGATTTTTATATTTGTTGGGAAATTTATCATCAAATACGGAAATAGATTATTTTAGTTTGGCCGGGGACCCTGCAGTCTGTGGGCCCCGGTGATCGACATCCCCCCCCCCCCAGGTAGTTGCGCCACTGAATTATATTGTATAATACGAATCGCATCACGAAAACTACTTCGCGGTCGATGACTATAATATTATAAGGCCGCTGTTTTCAGCGATAAAACTATAAAAGTGTAATATAATAATAATAATTATTATATTTATTACGTAATTATGGCGTGTGTGTCTTGCAGTTGTACGAAGACGTGGAATTCGGATTGCTGGAAGAGGAAGCCGGATGGCTGGCCCGCAGGGAAGAGTTGCACCGGGACCGGGCCGCGGCCGTGGCGGTCAGGCGGGCTCGACGGGCTCGCGCCGAGTGGCTGCGCGCGCAGCTCGATCAGCTCCGGAGCGTGGGCGACGACCAGCTACGAGCACTGCGAGCTGACATAAACACGGCGACGTTGTCCATCCAACAGGTATTTTGAGCAATAATAATGTAATAATTGCTAGACATTACGAAACCGATATCGCGAAGTCGACATTTTCCGAAAAAAAAAACCCAATCGAGTCACGGTTTTTTTGCGATTTGAATGTAAAATAATACGGCCATTATAATTTAATGTAAGCACGGAATTCGGTGCCCAGGGCTCGGGACTTTATGCATTTGCATATTCCTTAGGAAGCTACATACGTATTAAAAATCTGATTCGATACAAATTCGTTTCATATAGTACATACAATCTAAATACAAAAATTTATGTTGCATATTTTTGCACATTTAAAGATTTTAAGCATATAAATGCATATTATGTTAGTGAATCATAGATTTAAAAAATTTAAAAATAAAGAGCCGCCACACATCGTCTATATTTTGAATTATACTATACCGAAATCTCGATACACCTACCTAATCTCTCTATAGTACTGAGAACTCGTAATAGTGACAGCCTCTTTACTTCAATGCAACACGGGTAAAAAATAAAATGTCTTATCTAATTGTTTAAACATTAATTGATTTTACTCTAATAGTAGGAACTCGAGAAGATTAAAGTCTGATGAAGGTAACACAGCAATACATATAAGTGTGCAAAATGTTAATTTTTTTTAAATTTTTTTTCTCGGGGAACTAATTTAAATTTTTAACTTTTGTATGAAAAAATGTATTCAATAAATTGCATATTTTTGCTTTTTTCCAAATTTTTACTGTATATATTATACCGCATATTTTGATGTTTTTTAACGCATATGTATGCGCATATTTGTGTACTTTTTACCTCATACGTTCCGAGCCTTGTCGATGCGACTGTTTATAATAGTGGTTTTTTAGTGGTATGGTTATCTCAGATTTATATCAAAAATCCTGTAACTATAATAATTTGTATACGTCCTGCAGCTGTCTTTATATTTTCTTCTGTGTAGGTACACGGTTTTTCAAATATCTGTGTTCGGATGTTTTCGAAACTATTTGAGGGGGTGTTTAATGTTTATCTATTTAATCTCGTGGTATTATAATTCTAATGAATGAAAAACATTATACTAATTTTGCGTCAGACTTTTTATATCATTATGCTACTCATACCGGCAAAATATATTTATAAGAACAATAAACGTAAAAAGTGTTGACACATTATAATAGTTATATATAATATTAACAATTAAGCAAAAAATGTAATATATGTTTTATGGTATACCGCTGTTAACAATAGTTATCATTTCATTTTTACATCATCATTGTTCACTATTATAGGGACAAAGGCTACCCTTCCGGACTGAAACACATAAGCTCATTATGAGGGCATTTGGTTTGGGCTAATTGAAAAATAAACTTTATCGTTATGGTAAAATTTTGGCCAAATATAATTTGGGGAAGAACATTTATTTTTACATAATATGACCATTTTTTTTGTGTAATCGAATGTTGTAACTATTTAGGACTCTCTGCAGTGATTTACAGGTTTGGTTAAAAATTGCCGAGTTGAATTCTTATGAAATGTAAGAGTAAAACACTTTTTTGTCGACGTTATTGTAATATTTAAAAAAAAAAATAGTTATTTTTAAAAATATGAAACAAATTGTTTACTTTATTAAACAATAGGTATTGTAGGTACTTATCTTCCGTAAATTTTAACCCTCCCGAATAAATTATTCCCCATGACATATATATGGCTCATATAGACAACTTAAATGCGTCTTACACTTACAATAATAAATTGTCATTATATAATAAAGGGTCACAAAAAACTGCTAGACCTGGACGCCACCGCGACGGCTGCAACAAACAGCACATCAGACCAATACCGCGGACGTCCCCATCAGCAGCTGAATTACGACGCGGAACATCAACCGCCCAAGTCTTTGGAATGGTCGTGGGACCAGCAATTGAAGTCTCCCGTGTCGCCGAGGTCGCCGTCGTCGCTGTCGTGGGACCTGCAGCCGCCGAGGTCGCCGTGGTTTTCGACAGCCGCTCCCGTGACGGAAGACTTCACGACCGCCAACAACGTCAATAGCTTGATGACCGGCAGCATGACGACGACGTGCTGCAGCAGCATAGGCAGCAGCGGTGGCGAGGTAATAATCGTTTTTTTTTTATTACCGGCCGGTAACTTCCGGTTAAGTATTTATCGGTCAGTCGAATCTCACCCCTGCCACAATATATTATAGGCCCGTTAAAAGAAGGGGAGATATAGTCATCGCGGGTGAGACTAAATAATATTGTCACTGAATCTCCTTCTCGCGGAGTATTTAAATAGTAATGTTTTTTTTTTTTTTTTAATGTTTATTTTTATGGCATTCTATTTCCGGTGTACTAAATATTTATCAATATTACGAGATCCCGCACATTGCCTCCGGTATAATATGAAATCGGCTCATCGGACTATATAAACGAAATTTAATGTTTCCGCGTTGTATTTTATGTTACTGCAGGACGATTGCTGTGCCAGACCGGTATCGGATGACTCTATTTCGCGAATGTCGATGTCGACCATCTTCGACGGAGGGGCCACGATCAAACTCCGACCGAAAAACAAAACTTCTCCGTCGGACATCACAAAAGTCAGTACCACTTCCGCTCATATAATATACAGTCACTACGAGACGCGTACATATAAACACGCTGCTTAATGGCTTCATAAATTATACATAAGACCATCTAAAATAGTATATACAGCAGACGCCGCTTATAAGACTCGCGGATATAAGGTTCAGTCGCTTATTAGACTCAAGATCGCTTGAGGCGGTCCAGACATATCCAAATTCATTAATAAAAAATAGGTTTTAAGACTCAAATTCCTTAAGAAAAATCGTAGAAAATAAACTTTTAGTTGGTTATTACCTATTTCTGGTTTCTAATTATGCCATACTATGTATGTACAACAAATTTTATCGCATTTCAAATTTATAAAAGCTTAAAATCTATAGAAGTTAATATATATATGTATGTATATACACGTATGTACCTACTATATATTTATAATTATTTAATAACATCTAATATATAAATTATATATAATAAAATAAATTAATAAATAAATTATATAATATAATACAGGACAAGTAGGTAGCAAAATAAAATAATAATTAGTTTAAATTGTTGTTTGGTTTTTTTTTCACAGTGGTTCTCAACCGGGGTGACATAGAATATCCACGAAAAAAAGGGGAAAGACTCATAAAAATAACTCTAGAAGACGAATGAGACTCGCTCTTTCTCAACCCTAGACCTCCCCAAATTTGTAAAAACTATACCAGGGTCAAATTTCTCATTGATTTTATATAACTCATTATGATTCATCAGTATTCCAATTTTTTTTTTTTTAATTTGTCAATTTAAAGACGTGTCGGTGTTTATTGCAACTCAAATAATATGTACAATTGTTATTTTTCTGCGTACTTTTTTTTGTAAAAAAATGTACATTTCAAACTGATTAATATATCGATGTTAGGGTGACCCTGTGTTGGATATTAGTGGCTATGGGTGACACGAGACAAAAAAGGTTGAGAACCATAATATAAGATCGAATCGCTCATAATAAGACTCATTTCGCGCTGGTCCCTCCGCTTATTATGAGCGGCGGCGTCTATACGTATAATATTATTTTCGATAAGCGATTCGCGTGTGCGGCCACTGATCAATAAAAATTGATGAAAATACGATGATTTATTTTTTTTTTGTGTGTGTGTGTGTGTGTGTTTTACCTCCGCAGAGGCCGTTGACTAGATATCTGCCGATCCGGTACGACGGCGACGGCTCGACCGAGAACCGGATGGCGTTCGACTTGCGCGCGCACATCGAGTCGGCGGGACACCAGCTGGACGACGACAACAGCGACCGGCACTTCTGGATCGACAGCACGTCGTGCCGCGGCTACTTGAAAAAGCTGTCCGGTGCCGGTGCCAAGAACGCGCGCCGCGGCGGGGGGCGCAAGTGGCTGAAGAGATGGTTCGTGTTCGACCGGCGATCGAGGACCCTGTCCTACTACCGCCGCCGGTCCGACGACGGCGTCGACGCCGCCAACCGGAGACCTGCGGGCGCCGCCGCCGCGGCCGAGAAGAAGATCCCTCCGAGGGCGTCTATCCGTTTTCAGGTGTGTGTGTGTGTGTTTGGAAATTTTCCCAGAAAACTTTTCTCGACTCGACGGCGACTCGCGACTCGCGTTTCTTATTTGTATGCAGAACGCATTTACGAATGTGAATATTGACTCAACGCGCGTCCGACCATAAGCTCAATTTGGGGGAGGGGCGCTCCCAAACTTTAAAACTCAAATTTCGCCCGTAGGGTTTTTACCTATAGTTGGAATCAAGTATGAAACGGGAGTTTAACAACAATTGCTTTTAAAACGACATTTTCATATACCAATATTGCGCTTGATAATATCTATATTTTATTCAATAGTACAATAAACATTATTTTTATTGGAATGCAATATGAACATCAATAATAATTAGTAATAATTATTTAATGCTGTACGTACGCATAAATTTGATAAATAATTTGTTTATAATGTATTGCTGCAGCGTGTACGATAAACGCACGTCGTCTTATAGAATGCACATCACGGCGTCGTTTAATGTCGAATCAGCTGCATTCAATTGCACTTCGTTGAGAATTAATTTTAGCGGTCGTGTTGTTATTTGATCTATTGCTATTCTAAAAAGAATTAACAACGATTTGTATTTTTCGAAAAATGTATACGTATATATATTGACGGTTAAAATAATAAAGAGCGCGCAACTATTGGTATATTGACCGTAAAATAAAAACAGCGCAATAATTGGTAAACTGACCCTAAAATACAAATTTTGTTTTACTGGCCCCATGCCCTACGAAACCACATTACCGATAATGCAAATGTTTTGTTTTTTTATTTCAAGCCAAATATTTTATTTCGTGATATATAATCGTGGTTCTCTAATAATATTATAGGGTATAGAATTTCAGAATTTGAAACACTCGCCAAAAATAAAAACATTAATGCGCTTTGAGGCGTTGAGGCGTTTATATACGCTTTTAGCAATATCCCCGAGTAAGAGTTAATTCAACGAGACAAATCGAATTTTAAATATTCCACTGCGTATTGAAAATCCGCACATGTTGTATTCGCACATTACTCCCGAATCGAGAAAATTCGAATTGACGCTACGTATATTTATTTTAATATAGAGTACCTATTAGATTTCTCTCGATTCCATATACGTTCTCAATCAGATCAAAAAGTTAAGTTTCACAAAATATTCATCGTGAGATGTATTCGAGTATTTTCGTAGAATAACGATTTCACAATGAGATGTATAAAAACTACCAAAAGTGCAGAATTCCAACCGCATAAACTTTTTCCGATTTTGTCAGGATAAAAAGTACTTTTTTCGCCCCCCAAAAAAAAAAAAAAAAATGTTTTTTTTGTGCAGTGCTCTTCACGGCGGTTCGCACAGAATTCGCACAAGCTAGCTACGTTTTGGGAAAACGGGCACGCAAACAGTTTTTTTACCGTGTCGTGTACTGTTCGCATTACCTATATTGACAGGGCCGTAGCAAGAACCTGCAGTAGCACCCCTGACAAAAAACCAAATCTGCGCCCCTCTCATCCAATTCTATTTTCAACTACCATGCTCATTATTTAAAAAAAAAACGTTCTGTTGGTTTCAGTACCAGTACATATTTATTTTATTATATTAAAAATCCTTTTATTTTATAAAATCGTTTGCCTTATACTTTATTATTAATCGACAATAACTTTTTAAAATTTAACTTTTCTTGCCTTTATTGCTGAAAAGTCGTCTATATAAGCCATCATCAAATTATATTTGGTCGACCAACCAACAATATGCGATTGCACGACGAGAAACGTGTTGCGATTACGGCAAAAATAAACGACGGATTTTTATTTTTATTTTTTGTAAATAATTGTCATGTTTGAATTAATAAGACTGCAAAAGTGCAAACTCGATGAAATCGCACCTTTCGTATAATCGCGCCCCTGCAGGCAAATATGCCCTCTTGCCAGTGCCTATAGCTACGGCCCTGCCTGTCGAACCTAACCTAACCTAACCTAACCTAACCTAACCCGCTATCGATGTACGATTATAATATTTTTCTTTTTCGGCGATACAAACAACAGGACATCCAGGAAGTGTACGTCGACCACACGAACAGCACCAAGGGACAGGGCTGCGCGTTCGTGGTGAAGACCGCCCAGCGGACGTTCTACCTGTCGGCGGCCACCGGCCAGGCCGTCCGGGTGTGGGTGGACGTCATATTCACCGGCGCCGAAGGGTACCGGGAGTACCTGAAAGCCTCGACCCAAGTGGACGGCGGATGCACCGGCGGCGGCGGCGGCGGCGGCGGCGAAGGTCGTCGATGAGTTCAGCAAACGAAAAACTAAGAAAAATCCTACACGACTGGCCGCCCGCGTCCGAAGGGGCTGATTATATTTATTTATATTTTTTTTTTACGAGGCCGTCTGCTACGATATCTGCCGCCGACGTGTGTATTTTTTTTTTCACCAAATATAGTTTTATTAATTATTGTACCTATCATATATGATGCCCGCCTGGCATTGCGACGATTGACGCGCGACTGTAAAATTCGGCTGATAGTTTATATATTGTTTAAAAATTTAAAAATTAAAGTTATTGACTTTGAAGCGGCCGTCGAGTTGCGAACAATTTAATCTATATAGACTGCAGGATATAATAAAATATGTCATATACCTACACGTGTATATTATAATATGGATTAAAATTATTTATTAAAACATATTGTCCGCCGAGTGCATTTTTTATTTTGTCGGTAAACACAAACCGAAGAAAGAAATTGATTTTTCGCGAGAAATCTATACATTTTCAAACTCGTAACACGTTTGTAAGATGTGAAAATATTTTACACGTATATACAGTGTCAGAGAGTATCAGACTTAGAAATGGTTTTTAAATGTTTACGTAGATTGTGTCCCCAAGACTTGAGACCAAGCTGTAGATAAAATTCACGAATTAAACTCGGTAAATAATCTCATGATACATTTTTAAAAAACTTTAATATACTTTTTTTTGGCAATTTATTTAAATTTAAACGATTTTTTCGTTACTTCAAAACAAAAAAAAATAGGTAATATATCAACAAAGATTAAAAAAAAACTAAAATTCACTCGGACATACGATCTAATAATAACAAACAAAATATTCAAACTGCAAAAAAATCAATCGTGCTTCTGCCGTTCTACCCATTCCCAAGTCCCCAATAATTATCACAAATATCCAATTTGGTTTCAAAGCAAATCATTCCTCGGTCCACCAGATCCACCGAATCGTCGATAAAAAAAACCTCGTGATTTCATTATTGGTCCGTGTTTGTTATTGAACACGGTAAAATGTACTATTAAAAAATTTGATTAAAATAAAAAGAATGAAAACGTATTTTTTTTTATAAAATTAAAATTATACGAAACGCGGAGAAAATACAGGACTATAAGCTCATACAGAATCTAAATTTTTTTCTCTTACGGTTTTAAATCGTTTTAGATTATATTACAATAATATATTTAAATAGTATTATAATATTGTCGGTACGGGCTATATGCATTAAAGAATTATGAGAGCCACTGATTTGTCATCACTAGAAACTGCGTGTGTGCAATTCTCGTTGTTCTCAATAATAATAATCACTTGGCCACTGCCCACCGCGCACGCTCGGTTCGCGTATTTTCGCGTATTTACGCGGTGGGCGTAATTCCATTTATATTATTATAACCACATTAATTTAACAGTCACCATCATAACCACGTTTATTTATAACAATTATTAATTAATACCAACACTGTATCAAAGTGTGGCGGGACCTTCACGTACCTAATCATATCGAGTTCCACACTTCCATCATATAGGTACATAATAAATATAATACAAAACTGTTAGTAATTTTTAATATCCATAACGAATATTGGAACGACAAGTGGGAACAATATATTTTGATCGGAGAATAAAAAATAAAAACGTGTGACCTATATTGGGATAAAATATTTAATAGAAACCCGCATCAACGGCACCGATTGAATATTTTAACACTGTGACGATATCTGCAATAGTTAATCCGAGTTGATGTACCTACCTATACCTGCAATCGGTATATAATAACATTATAGTCTTCTGAAACGGTATGGTTAAAAATCTGGGGGGGGGGAGGGGTCTAGAAATATCAATTAACACCTATAATGGAACATAATTTGTTAAAACTGCGAAAATCGGTTGGTAAATATTTGAGGGGCCCCTCCCCGATTTACGCCTCTCGGCCTCTGGCTTGACTTTGACGTCACAGTAATAATTTTAGATAATCAGCCACAACAGTTATCGCAAATCATCGTCAAGGTCCTACTTAAATTCTCGCAGTGATCGCAGTGATATTAATATTATGTACGACAGTAACAGCAGTATATGCGCAGACCGTATATACCTACAGTAGACTTTATAATATTATACGTTTATATAAAATATATAAATCAGATTTGTGCACAATATATACAATATATAGATGGATAATATCTTGTGCGATCTGTACGCGATATTTTAGTTGTGTGTGTATTCGTTTCTATACTAACATAGAGTGTTTATACGAAAATAGAATATAAAAAACAAATAACAAAAAAAAAAATTTTGTATACCATATCATAGTTTTCAAACTTTAATTTCTCGCGAATAATAACAGTATAATATAATAATATAATATATTACCCGACAAGCGTAATATTATTTCGATCTTTAAACTAGTGGATATACTTGTGGATAGCGAATAGTATAATATAATATAATATAATATAGTCTTAACCTCGCCTCCGCGACAACAATAATATAATAGCATGGACAGTAAGTACACCGGACGACTACGATTTAATAATATTATGACGACTGTACACCGCCGTTTTAAAAAAAAAACCAAATTGCGCGCGCACGCGGTAGATGACGACGTCGTGGTCAAGAAGAGCCGCGGGGACGACTCGCACATACGCCGGCTGACCCGGCAGGTGTCCATGCACACGCTGAACGGCTTCAACGAGCTCCGGTTGAACGTGAAACTGTGCGACGCGTCGCTGATACTCGACAACGGTGACACGTTCCCGATACACCGGTCGGTGTTGAGCGGTTCGAGCGATTACTTTAGGTCAGTAATGTAATATTAAACCCGCTCGAATATATAAACATTCGACGTACGACAACTACACGACCGCTGCTATATAATAGTCATATTATACTAGTCCCGAATAATTATTAAGGCCTATAAAAATAATAGAAAAAAAAAAAAAAAAAACAACATTGTACGGCCGAACGGTATCGTATTGTTGTTATTATCACAGATTACATTAAATCGCGGATTTTTAGGTTTTTACATATTGTATATTACTAGCTGATCCCGTGCACTTCGTGACACGGAAGTGTCAGCTATATTAGCTGTCCTATCCTAGCTGTCCCTTCCAGCGTTGCCTGAATCATATGCCCATATATTATGTTAAGATTAACCTCAAGTGATTTACATACATCTGAGCCACCTAGGTAAGCAATCCACTGCATCGGATCGTGGATAATATAGCAGTAGTACATTAACAGGTAGGCAATCCACCTGCGGTGGATTGCGGACCCCATGAGATGCGTATGTAACTGAAATCAGAATTAGGTACATTAAAAAGAAAACAACAACAACCGAGTTAGTAGGTTGTAACCAATGGCAACCATTTATAAACAAATATTTCCATCGTAAATCTCAAAATAACTTAAGCTCGCCATAACTCCTGAACCACTTATCGCACCGCATACAAACTTAGATATTAGCCGATTCTCAGACCTACTGAATATGCATATAAAATTTCATAAAAATCGGCCAAACCGTTTCGGAGGAGTATGATAACTAACATTGTGACACGAGAATTTTATATATAAGATTTTAATGGCTGTTTTTTACAGTGTGTCCCAAAAGTCCCGTATCCGTAGGTATTACTATTATTCTTAAAAAAACCCAAAACTTAATTTGCTTTAACTTGGTCAACTTTCGCTCAATTTTAATTAATTTTTTTTTGAACAGTTCTGATAATATATGATTAAAAAAATGACCATCTCAAAAATTAAAAAAATTAACTGTATAAAAATTATTTTTTGAAAAATTGAAATTTATGCCATTCAATTGGAATTTTTATACTTATTACTGTAAGAAAAACCGCGTTTGTATATATTGACTTTCCACGGAGATACTATATGGGTGATACGCGACGAGGACGACAAAATATGTCTATCCATTATAATATAGTTCGTATTTATTTTGCATATTAATAAGCATAATATTTTAAAGATTGGAGAATATTCAGCCCATTTTTTGCATATTTTGGAATACATTGTATATTTGTATAGTAATTGTTCATAAAAAAACTCATATATTACTTTAGGTCAGTACTCACTCGACGCGTCGCCGACGTACAACACGACTGCTGTAGTCATATACTAGGACTTAATTATTCGGGAATAATTAAGTCCTATTAAAATAATAGAAAAAAAAAACATTGTACGGCCGAACGGTTCATATTATTATTATTATTATTATTATTATTATTATGTTTAGCGACGCGTTTAGTTGTAATATTATTGGACATCGGATTTTTAGGTTTTTACATATTATATTTAATGGCTGTATTTACAGTGTGTCCCAAAAGTCCCGTATATCACTCATAGTATCTCCGTGGAAAATCGATATATTTAAATGCTGGTTTTTTTTTACAGTAATAAGTATAGAAATTCCAATCGAACGGCATAAATTTCAATTTTTTTTTCAAAAATATAAAAAAATCATTGTTCTAAAAATTGGTCGACTTTCGCTCAGTTTTAATTTTTTTTTGAACAGTTTTAAAAAATATGATTAAAAAAATGGCCATTTCAAAAATTAAAAAAAATTAACTGTATAAAAAATATTTTTTGAACATTTTTGAAAAATTGAAATTTATGCCATTCAATTGGAGTTTTTATACTTATTACTGTAAGAAAAACCGCATTTAAATATTTTGATTTTCCACGGAGAAACTATGGGTGATACGGGACTCCCGGGGACACACTGTATATGCAGCGCGACGAGGACGAAAAACGTCTATATCTATTATACAGTTCGTATTTATTTTGCATATTAATAACTGCAATGCTCGTAAGTTTATGCCCTTATTAGAACCTAAATAAGCATGCATTTATGCACTCAAATCTGGCAAAATATGCCTTAAAAAGTTTAAAAAAATATGCATGAACAATTTTTGAAATAACATGAATAATTGTCCATTCATTTTTTTATAGTTATATTTTTATTTTTTATGTCACAATTAAATAATAGATTTTAAATATTATTCTTGAGCCTTCATGAACTGCGTATAATGTACGAATGACCGAATTCCCAAACATTTTATATAAATATATAATATATTAATATTTTAAACGATCGCGTTTTTTTTTCGTCAAATGTTGATTCTTTCATAGTTTTTCCATAAAAAAGTGCATATTGATAGGATAATAAGAATCATAATATCAAAATCGTGTATAATATGGCCGATAAAATAGAAATATGCATAAATATGCCAAACAGGCAAAAAAACCTCTAAATATGCAAAAACATGCAAAATGAGACTTCACATATTTAACCGTTGGACCTTGAAATGGATTTCTATGTCATCTAGTTTTAAATACAACTTAGCAAGATTGATATGCAAATGCATGAACTTAGGAAGCCATGTTAATAAGCATAATAATTAATATTTTAAAGATTGGAGAATATTCAGCCCATTGTTCTGCGTAATATTTAAAAAAACTCTTTGTTAATTTCTCGAGTTGTAATTTTCTCATCGCAGGAAAAAAATTGTATTTGATTTAAGAACGATAAAAATCATTCAGTTTCTTGTTTGCAAACAAATAGGTAATACCTATTACACACGTACCAAATAGGTAATTTTGATGATTTTGTGATTATACCATAGATAATAAAGGAAATTAGGTTGGCGATAATATTACGTCTTAGCTATGATTATACGTGACCAAATGTTCAAAATGATAAAAAAAAAACGATTCAAACTAACTACTTACAGTATTAAGTATAGTTCACAATTTGTATTATTACTTAACGTCATTGTGTTTAATTTTGTTCTATTCAATTTTATTTTCAAAATGCAAAAACATAACAATATTGTAGTTACAAATATACAATATACATATTTCTTATCGAAACGTGTGTTCAAATCTAATAAATATTTTACATGTTTAAAGAATATTTAGAGAATATTTTAAGGTTTTTTTAGAGCATATAATAGCATCATAATTTTAACTTTTAAGAACCTAAAAATCCGCTCTCTAGTCATATTATTATATTTGCAGCTTATCTGGTTTAAAACAGTAGGTCAATATTATAGAAGTGTTATTATAACTGAATAAATCCATATTATACATTTGTATTAAAAACTGTAGCTTTGTTTTATCACTTCAAACACACTTCACCTTAATAATATTAAATTATCATTGTACAACTAACTCTAATTTGCGTACCTAATAAAGTAATAACTATCCAACAGGAAACTGATAATTAATAGTGCTTAAAACAATGCAGTAGGTTTAGTATAGGAAATTCTAGGAAGAACTATATAGGTGCCTACCGTTCGATTACAATAACAGATATGGGTAATGTGTATATCATAATATTATAAAATTAATCTGGACTTAATGGTACTTAGACTGTTGTACAGACAATTCGAAATGCAGCTAGGTCTTATATAGTTATCAATGAACGATATTCGTTCAGTTAATTTTTTTCAGTTGAATTATTATGATTTTAATATTTTAATAGTTTTAGAACCGTTATACCTATTTAAATTGTATCAAAACTCTAATATTAATGAATATACTATCGATAATAAATAGTCAATATTTTATAATAAATTATAGTACTAAGTGATGAGTGATCATACGAAATTCATAATACACCTAATAGCCATTAAAATATGTGCTTTATGATTTGTATATACTTAGTTACTAAAAAAAAAAAAAATGTTACTTCTATTAAAACAGTTTATTTTTAGAGGGTTGACCAAATTTGACTATCGACTATCAAGGCTATTATACTTTCCATTACTAGATCTCCGTAACTTTTACGATTTTTTTACAACCTGTAGATTAAAAATGATTGCGTAAGTCTTATAGATATATTATTGGTGCCTATACTCACTACTGCTAATATTATTTTTAAATGCCACCTCCGGTACATATAGTGTTTGAACTATCTTTTTTCTACAAATTACCTACTTTCATTGTTGTTTCGTACTTAATATTTAGGTATTGTAGAATACTTAAATGAATACAATGTAAAGACAATTATTGTTGTGTAGTGCGATTGCTTATTTTAAGCCAATAATTACCTTAAAAATGTAAATATTTTAAAGTCAAAACGTCTATTGCTGTACTCGACATGTTTTTAGAATACTCTTCACCACTACGTTGCACGAAGGAGATTACACGAAAATAAACCTAAAGTCGATCGAAAGCACTACGATGGAATTTATTTTGCAGTACATTTACATGAGACAAATCGATATAAACTACGAGAACGTAATGGATATCATGCGGACGGCCGATTATTTGTGCATAGACGGTCTGGTGGAACTCTGTCACGAATTTGTCGTCGAATGTTTGGCGCCCGACAATTGTGTTACAGTGTTGCAATTTGCCGAGTATGTGTATAGTATAGGTACCTACCTGTTAAAAAAATACATTTTTTAAAAAAACATCTCTATAATCCCACGGAATCGCGTTGCTAGATTAAGACCAACGCGACATTCTGTTTAATAATAATATGTCATCTGCCAGCTACTATAACTTCGGAGCGTTGACGAATGCGGCGTACAAATACATCAACAAGGAATTCATGACCATCGCGGAACAGGGCGACGAGTTGATGAAACTCCGAAAGGAAGAGTTCAAACTGATAATTGAAGACAATCAGCTGAACGTGAAACGGGAAGAGTGTGTTTGGGACGTCCTGCTGAAATGGGTGGACCGGGATCCCGAAAACCGGAAAAACGATTTGTTGTTTCTGCTGCCCAAAGTCCGTTTTGGCCTCATGGACTCCAAATATTTCATCGAGAACGTAATGATAACACATTAATAACCGTTTGCGTAGCGATCGTTTGGAGGTGATACCCGTTTCTGCCAAAATAATATTGACTAGGTATTAAATAACGAGCACTGCTTGTTTCCGCCAAAAAAATTTGGAAACCAATGGTTTTTAATTTTCAAGTCGTCTACAGAGTGTTCCATAACGAATGTCTAGGTTTCATAACTCCTTGGGTTTTCATACCGCATTTGTGATCCATCAGTTGTCCAATGGACCAGGTGATTCCGTAAGTTTTCTACCTCTACCAAAAACTCTTGAAAAACTGAGAGAAAGAATGGAAAATTCGGTCGGTTATGTCAGCCAGGGTTTGTACGAGTTTGGTTATCGTCATTCGTTGCGACCCTATAATGACCGTCGGTGGCACCGGGGGAGGCATAGTGAACATTTGTGAAAAAAATAATTGATAACCCGCAGTTTGTATCGGTACTTGTTTCAATTCTGTAAGTGTAATACTTTAATAAATATGTATACCATTTCGAAACAAACCCGGACATTATTTATGGAACTACTATGAGCCAAATAACACTACACGTAATAGTGCTTTGAAATTTGTAATCGCTAAGGCCAATAATTTACTTGTACTTACCTGTGTTTCCTACGACTTTTATGAAATCTGACAGTATAGAATGTAGATATACCTACTATAATTAATACTTGTACTGTATATTAATGAGGGCAAAATTGTAAATTCCGCCGATTTATTGATACCCTTTTACAAGTAACGAATTTTCTATCTGTGAAAATTCCACAGCTAGCGCCTAGTATAGGCACCTACTAACTTTTAACCTATACAAATAAATGTAAATCCACTAAGGTACTTTCGCCAAGGCTGGGCATCAACGAGTTCAAAAGTTTAAGTTAAGTTACTTTTACTAGTTATATGTAACATGACGAGTTTTCCTATATTGTGCAGTAACTTATGAGTTAGTTCATTTTATTGTCGTGTTAAGTTAATTTTAACCTATTATATATCACCCCTTAGAATTACGCACTATAATTTGATTTTGAAAAAAATATCATTAATTGGAAATATTAATTAGGTAATATCATCTACAAATTAAAATGTTATACGAGATTCTAAATAGACACCTACTAAATTGTACTGTCGAAGAAATTCGCACTATATCTGGAATACATGTTATACATACATCTAATGTTTAGATATGATGGATATTAAACAGAACGGTTAAAGGGCTAACCGTTATTGAGAAAATGAAAATATAACTGATTCGTCCTGTATCCCGTACGGTTTTGTATACTCATTATAAACCGAGGGCCCTGCATATTATTATATTTTATTCGCTCAGTGACATTTTCAAATGCAATGTTTTCTCCAAAAACCAATTCAACCTACTGTATTATTAATAGTAAGACTAATTATTTTAACAGCAATATTAATATCATAAAATAGTACGTAAATACACTACATTAGTTTTCTAAACTGACAGATCGTCTTCGCACAGAATCGTTTTTCGTTTACAAATGATTTAAATTTAACACATCCGTCACAGTGGCTCACTCGACATCCACTGTACACCGGTGACGGTACCCAATTGCCGACCTTTTTCGAATGGTGAAAATAATAGATTTATTATTAAGTAAGGTCGGCAAGTGTTTACCGCTTTGCTGTATACAGTAGGCGTCGAGTGAGTCACTGCGACGGAAGTGTTCCGTTCGAACTTTTGCCGAAAACATTGCATTTAAAATAATAAATTGTCATCGAGTGTAGGAAATATAATATTACCTATATATTTTTAAAAGTTTCGCCCGCGAAAAATGTTTTTAAATTACAACGAAATTACTAACATTGTTATTCTTCAATTAAATATATTATTTCATCCAAATTTGAATTTAAAATGTCTATAAAAATAAACCACGTAAATACATTTTTTAGATAATTTGATTACAATAATACGAGAAACCTTGTTTTAAATTTTCAACTCTTAGCTATAAAAATTGAATATTTTATACATTTTTAATTACAAAATAATTTGCAAATGTTCTAGATTTTGATAAGCTCTGGTGAAAATGTGAACTTTGTATATACTTTTAAAAAACGTGTGTCCATGTAATTTTAATATTTTTAACCACTATTAGAACAAATTATGAGGAGGACCACTGTATTAAATTTTCAAGAATTTTGGCCTACGAACATTTTTTTATTTATGATTATAGAAAAAAAACAAAAAAAACGAAAATGTCTCATTCCTACAGTTAGCTCAAAAAGAGTCAAAATATTTTTAAAATTGAATGGTGTATAGAAAAATATGATTATCTCAACATTCGGTGAAAATGTCAAGTGTTAAAGGTTAGGTATTCGTTTTTGAATTATAGTAAAATAAGAACACCGTTTCATGAGAAATCGTTAGTTTTCAGATGAATATCCAAAGTTTAATTTCAAAAGCTCATAAAAAAGTAGTTAACCGGTAAACTTTTTATTGTAAAAGATAGAAAAACTTATGGGAATTTTGTGTTTAATTTTCAAATCTAACCAATTAAAAATTGGTTTTGCTTAAAAATTTTAATTTTAATATTGACAATATTGCAGCGGTAAATTAACTGCGTATTTAAGTTTAAAACTTTTAGTTATGATTACGTATAGTATACATTTTTTCGCTTTCGAAAAATAAAGAGAATGTACATTTAACTATTTTTACTACCAGAATTTTGACTCTATAGATGCTCAATGCTCATGACTCCGTCAATATTATTTTTTGATCAATTTAATTTTACTATTTTTATTATTGCATTTTAAGTTATGACTAAATTTAATTATTACGACACACGTTCTCCTCCTAAATTTAAGTCTAAAATCTTTCAATTTTTCACTATTTCTTGTATTGTTTATATCAGTGATTCCCAACGTGGCCGCTACCGCCCCCTTGTGGGCATTTTTTATTTTGAAGGGGGCGTTTTTCTGAGGGGGCGCTGAGGGGGGCGCTCATCTATCATTTACGTTTTTATTTTGAAATAAAATTATATAATTCATATTATTAGTAGGTATTTAAATATAAAATTAACTAAATTGTAGCATTAAAATGTTAAATTATATTTTTTCTTTAATTAAATAGCTTATTAATAAATAATCTTTTGAAAAAATTGATTGGGGAGGGGGGGTGAGATTTTTAAAATCTAAAAGGGGCGTTGAGTAAAAAAAGGTTGAGAAAAAGGTTTTTTGGTTGTTGTCGTGTAAAAGTCGGTGATCTAAGGCTTTTGCTCTCCGATGAAGCTCACAACTCGAGGTTGTCAAAACCTCTTTTAGAACCGTTGGTAGAGTTTTTGATGACAACGAGTGACGATGAAAAGAGCAATAATGCCCGATGATTATGTCTGGAATTTCTTTCCTATCGTCAAAGCCGTAAAACCAGACGATTTACCAATATGATCGCTGGAGCCTGAAACGCCGTCGACGCGAACCAAGTTTTTCTTTATAATTGAGTCGTGTTTGGAAACAAAAATGCGTTCCAATTACATCTACTGTCGTTGAACTTTTCAAAAATGGTTTACAAAATAGAAATTCGTTTTTTCTATATCCAGGAAAAATATAGCGCACAAAGACGACTAGTATTGGGTCGCATTTCGAACGGTCAGTACGGTGTGTCTGATATATGCATATTAAATAGAAAAAGTGTTGCCCTATCAGTTCAAAAATTACTTGTTTTCAAATGTCTTCTTACGTACCAAAAATGTAGGAGTGAATAATATCGTTTGAAAAATGTACAGCTTCGATTTCACTGTTCCACACCACAAACCAGTTCTGCCGTATGAATGCCGCACGTGGTTTTCATCGCATTTATCGCATTTGTCGCATCTTTGAATTTTTTTATAGAATACAATTTTTACGTAATCTAAATTTGACATTATATTATATTATCATATAATATATTATATGCATTGTGTAGCGGCCGGTTTGTAGCGTTGTAATGTCTGTGTCATAATGAAAATAAAAAATATATTGTAATCCTATTACCTACGACGTAATTAATTTCGTGTAAATTTGAAAAAAATGTAAATATCCGCGGACAACTGAGTAATCTTCTACGAACTCCTCGGGGGTCCATGAACCACCGGTTAAGAACACCGATGTAGATTATGATGGTAATGAACTTTTGAAATCAACGTTCTGTTCGGACAATGAGTATAAAGCATAACGTTTTCCTAAGTTTCAACTACTTGTACCAATAGTTTGAAAAATTAAGTTGAATTAATTTTTTTTTTTATAATCTGCAAATAATTTATTTTTTATGAATTTTTTTGTAATATCGGTGGAGTTTTATATTTATATGTATTTTTTTTTGTATATAGCTGTACACGAGAGTGGAAATAATATTTTTGTTTTGCAGACCTAAAAATTGTACTGCAGTGCTGTGGCGTGCAATTCACATTTTATATGAACCTTATAATCGACTATCTAAAAAACGGTGAAATTTACAAGCCCCAGTTAATTAAAATTAAGCCTTATACGTTTTACTGTAATAAAAGGGTTTTTTTAGCTCAATTAAAATTAGTTTTTAATAATACGAAAACTTATGATACCTACATGTCTGTAATGTTATGAACAATTTTTATTGTTGTGTACAATAAAATGTATAAGATTACGTCTATACCTACGTGTTTGGTTAATGAAATAATTATCATTAGTTTAGAAAAAAATTTTAACATTTACATAGATATGATGGTATCTTATTATTACTAAATTAGTGCGAATTTGTAGAAAATTAATTATGTTTAGTTCAATTTAAAACATAAAAACATTTCTTTAACGCAAAGTTTGAATGAGGTTTGAATTCGATTTTGAACTAATTGTATTCTGCACTTTTTTGCATTTTTAGTTTATAAGTGATTTTTGTGGCCTTTCAAGGTAATTTTTTTTTATTTTTTAATTGTCATCTTCAAAATATTTCTTACGTTCTGTACGCTCTTTGTACTAAATTAGTAAAATAATTTAATATATATTATTTTAAAGTTTTTGTGCATCTATAAAACTTTAGAGCATTTTTTGGGATTCATAGTGCGTTTTATATTACACTATTTGAAGTTATTTTAATGCATTTAATGCATTACTACTAACTATATTTTGTATAAATAATTTCGCGAAATTTGTACGGTTGTTACGATTTTGGTTACTCTCGAAATATAAATGATCACTGAGTTTCTAAAAAATATAAATAACAGCAATACTCGTATTAAGGTATTTCCGATTCCGTATCAAACCGTGGCAACTGAACAGTTTAAACCTATAATAATATTATAATATAGTATTGTGTTATAACCACAGACTCTAAAACTATTATATTTGTATTAATCTCGTTTAGTAAATGAAAATATATTTGAGAATACAATTTTAAAAACTTGGATTAGCTCCCACAGTTTTCTTTAAAAATTGCAGCCCCCCCCCCTCCTCCCCCAAAATGTAATGCTTGATTTACTCTTATGGCTCATTCGTTGTTCCCATACAATATTAAATTGGCAGAAACGTCTCTTCGTAAACAAGCTAGGTAAAACACTTTTAACCGGTTTTTTGACGAAAAAGGGCCATCCCCGATCGTCCGGCAGTAATGATAATAGGTATATAGGTACCTATAGTCAGTATATATGCGTATATAAACGAACATGTGGTTGCGAATAGTTTGATCATTTTTTTTGTAGGTCAAGGACCACCATTACATACAAAACCGAGACGACTGCAGGCCTTACATAATCGAGACCTTGAAGTTCATGTACGACCTGCAGCTGACGTCCAGCATAACCGACTCCATAGCGCCGACGCTCGCGCGCCCCAGGTACCCGTTCGAGGTGCTGTTCGCCATCGGCGGCTGGAGCGGCGGCAACCCGACCGCGGTCATCGAGACGTACGACACGAAGTCCGACCGGTGGACGAGGATATACGAAGAGGACAAGCACGGGCCGAGAGCGTACCACGGCACGATCGTCATGGGACACTACATCTACGTGATCGGGGGCTTCGACGGGTTGGAGTATTTCAGCTCTTGTAGGAAGTTCAACACGGTCACGAAAACGTGGGAGGAGGTGGCGCCGATGAACTGTAGGAGGTGCGGTAACGTAATATGATAATAATTGTATAATGTATTATGAGACTATATACAATAATGATATCATGTCAGCCTGCATCAGTGGCGTAGCGAACCATGTTTTTCAGAAGCGATTGCTTCTGGATTTTGGTTGGTGGGTGGGTGGGTGGTGGGTCAGACGTTTATTTTTATTTTTATGCACTATCAATAATTATAGAAAGGACGCATCATTAAACCTTTACACAGCTTTGAGTATCGTATAAATCAGTTAAAGTGAAGTGTGGGGTAGGTCATAAATAATCTGTTTGCTTCCATATGATTTAAAGTTCGCTACGCCACTGTCAGCCATCGTTTGAGTACAGTACTTGCAAACGAGTACGTCTAGGCGACTATTGGGAGGTGTAAAAGGGTGTTTAGCACCCCGAATTCAAATCTAGCATCACCCCTTGGTTTTTTGAGGTATATTATAGGAGTAACTATTATTATTTTAAACCATCGATTTTATGTTTTTAAATTATGAAATGTTTATCGAAAAAAATTTTAAGTATTGCGATATTAATATAATTCGTTATAAATCATTTCAAATTCCTACATATCTAATTGATATAGAACTATATATGTACCTATATAAACGTATGCTGCGATGGACTGCAATATTACTGGTACCTATAAGCTCTCGTGAGTTCTATTCGTTAACGTTTTATCGGCCAAATCTAAATTTAAATTAATAAAAAGGGTAGTATATTTATTTTGTTTTTATCGTCAATACATATACGGTGTGTTAAAATGTGTATAAAAAAAGTATTAACGCTTTGATTATTGTGGGTTTGCCGCAGTTGTAAGATCGTGATGTAGTTTTAATAATTTGGGATGTAATATAGGCTCTATGAGGCATTTACAATTTTAGAGCCCCGCGTTTTTGAAATCTGGCCACGCTAAAAGTTCTGGTATTGGTGTCGCAATTGTCACTGCAGTGGTTTTGACGATGACAGTGCAGGGTGGCTGTATTAAAGACTGGGCAAAATATATATTATAACCGTAAAGGAGTTTTGCAGTGAGAAGGGTTGACGTTTGAGAGGGACCCACTAAGCCGTATGGTGTTCCAGGGCCAGTGTCGGCCCAGCCATGGCCTAACCGTATTTGTGTCGAGGGGCCCGATGGTACTATGAATATTGGATAGGTATTGAATGTTATTATATATTATACCCATAGATATCATATACTATTATATATTCTGGTCTAAGATTGTACCGTTTATATTTTATACCATTATAATTTATAATACTATTATCATTTTTGCTATCTATTCTGCGCGTGACCGATTATCATTATTGTAAATAGTAAATATAGTTATCGACCTCCAGAATATATACCTCCTGATATAAATAAAATCAATTACACAATTTGAATAGCATTACAAATATTAAGTTGTATAATATTATAACTTATTATTTATATTATTTATATACTTTTTCAGAATTATAAATAATTAATATAACTATGTAGTTACTAGATGACCTAAATGTTTATTTTGAATAATGTATACTTTTAAAAAATATAATAATTTGCACTACTTATAAGCACTTTTTTTTATCATTTTATGAAATAACATTTTTGGGGGCCCTCCTGAAGAAATGCATCCGGAGCCCTTTAAGTACCAGGCCGACACTGTCCAGGGTCATCAATGGATCTTTAATTCCTGCGATTATAGCACCATGAAATAAACGTAAAAAAGGATTTAAAATATTTAAGACGCATCATTTTCCGTTTTCACATATATATTCTGCTGATCTAAAAATATTTTGAATAATTTTTCCTTTCATTATAAAAATCACATTCATACCAAAAAAAAAAAAATAAGATACTAATATTATTATTGATTATTATTAACCGATGCAGATGTTATGTCAGCGTCGCATTGTTGAACGACATCATTTACGCGATGGGTGGATTCGACGGCCATCACCGGCTAGGCTCCGCGGAAAAATATGATTTCGGACGAAACCAGTGGACGATGATAGCGCCGATGACTTCTCAGAGGAGTGACGCCTGCGCAGCCGTGATGGACGGTAAGTAAAAATATGTCTCGAGTACGAAAAATCTATCGCATGTTGGCAGCTGTATTTTTATTTTTTTTTTTTTAATATACACATAATATTTTATCATTTAAGGGGACTGCAGTCGACCACGTTTTAAAGAAAAAAATTAAGACGAATTGATTTCGGTCTATTTTTAATTGGTGAAATTACATACATGCAGACACAAGTCAATGAATATTTATAGTCACCGTCGGGGGGGAAGGCTGACCTGGCAGTATACTTTTTAACCCCAATCGGCATTTCAATTAAGTCCTGACCAAAAAATACTTTTTCGTGCTTTCAACGTGGTGTTTAATAGTTATTAATTATGTTAATTATTAGTAGTGGCCGTACAAGTAAAGCGCTAATTGTAGTGGCGATATTATCAATATTATCGTTATCGACGTTATTCCTTCCCCGAATTTCGCTTGACAAAGTTTTTCATGCAAGTACACAATAAGCATAAAAAATACAAATTATAGTAGATTATTTAGAATTTATTACCTAACAAATTCTGTAAGTACATAAACATCTCATATACTTAGAATATTCAACATCGTTATTAAATATTACCTAATGTATGCTTATATTACTTAAAGATGTGAATGATACATACTTTTATGAATTAAATAACTCACAAAAAATACAGATATTAACATTTAATGGTAATCACTATTTATTTATTATTAAAAAGCCATCTATCGTCGATTGATATATGTTTTACTTATTAAGTACTAACATTATTATTAATACGACATAATATTAAATAAATATTTTTTTAAATTTCAATTTGTCAAACCACAGGTGGGTAAATATACAAAACAGGTGGGGCAAAACAAAATATAGGGGCACTTGCCCTCACCCCTGGCCCCGGTGTAGCACCACCCCTGGGTATATAGCAGTATAATATTTATTATCACTTCTTTCATTTTTGCCTTTTCGGGATCCTTTTTTAGGAATTTTGATTTTTTAAAGTACCTATTTAATATTTTGTCTTTTTAATTAAAAATGTTAGAACTTGAAGCGAATTAAGCTACAAGATAATTTAAAAACAAACTTCTGCAAAAAAGTAACACTTTAATATAATATAATAGGTAGTGATTATATTATAGTTAATAGTTAACTTGTTGAATAAAAATCTGTTTTAAAAATTAAAATCCATCAAAGTCAATTTTGTCAGGCGATAATATCTAAATACCAACTTTTAACTTTTTTTAGCTACTGCAGTTCTCTTGGTGTTACGATTACAGTAAGTTGTACCTGTATACTACCTCACTAATACAATGTATAAACGGTAATTGAGAACACTCAATATCTTTGGGTAGAGCCTACGATTTAAATTCGGTTTTTTCGTATGTTGTCATGACATAAAAATACATATTTTTATGGTCTTTGAATTTTTTATACGCATGTCAACTTTTTTTTTTTTTTAAATATTTTAACCGCTAATTATTTTTTGCCTAATTTTTTAATGCATTTTGGTAGTTTAATCGACCTTTCCAAGTCCAAAATTGACTAAGTTACGGCAATTATTCGAAAAACGTCATACGTTTGTGCCACATGACGTTTTGACGATGAAAAATATCGAAATGTTCAGTCATTTAATTTATTTTATCGTATTTAATTTTGAATCAAATTGTCATACAGATAAAAGTTTACTTTAAAGTAAACCTAATGTTCAATTTTATAATGACCGATAAAATACGATAAGTATTAGATTAGCATAGATAATTACCTAATTCATTTGGACAACAATTTGAACAATTTATAAATACATTAATAACTTAAATAAGATTTGATTTTGTTATTAATTATTAATACGTTCTAATAGATCCATTAAATATAATGAAATAAACAGCATATACTTATTTACGATTTTTCAGCTATAAGTTATAACTCACTCACAAATTAAAGATAAAATTAAAACAACGTGTAAATATCACCGTAATAAATAGTTGTAAAAATGTCAAGCCTTAATAATCCTAGAATAATTATTTTCAGAGTTGCAGTCAAAAAGCTAAAAATGATGTGCATTTTTTTTGTTTTTTTTTTTTTGAATTGCTGTAACTTGGTCAATTTTGGACTTGGAAAGTTGATCAAACTACCAAAATTCATTAAAAAATGAGGCAAAAAATAATTAGCAATTAAAACAGGTGGTTGCCATTTAAAAAAAAAAAAGTTGACATGCGTATAAAAAATTCAAAGACCATAAAAATGTCATAACAACATACGAAAAAACAGAATTCAAATCGCAGGGCTCTGCGCAAAGATATTGAGTGTCCTCGATATTACCGTTTACACACTGTATACATAGGTACCCAGGGGCGTCATTGGGGGGGGGGTTGTGCAGGGTGTACATTTGCACCAACTTTTTTATTAAACGCCTTATTTGGCCTGCCAAAAATATAAGCACCGATGTACCGAAGTGTCTTATATTATATTTGTTCAGTATTTAAAAAAATGGTATTGTGCTAATGTGTTTTATTTCCAAAAATTTCGGATGTGGTAATTGTGTTCCGACAATATTATAATTGATAAAATAAGAACAAAAATATAATTATATTATATATTATATTATAAGAATTAGTGCATAGATAATATTTAAGTTGTTAAATTAAAATTGCAAGTGGAATGTATATTGTGCCATTGTGAGCAAGGGTACCCATAAAATAAATTGTAGGTTTTATTAAGCTAGCTATATTATATGTATCGAGTGGGCAGGGAGAAAATAAAGTATAGGTGCTGGTTAAGTATTTTATTATCAAGGTGTTTTATACCCATACATTGATTTACCAAGTGTAAATACCACTGGTATCCACAATAAAAATATCAATACCTACATTAAAAGTACCTACAAATAGTTCGGAAAAAAAAGTAACTATTTTGTAATATTTGTATACTAATATAAGTGATATTACATTAAATAAATTATACAAATATTCTAAAGTTTTTGTCCCACTAGACCTCCCCCCCACCCAAAAAAAACAAGTTTTCTATGTGGCCTGATAATGTTTTGAAATGGCCTGCAAAAATTTTGGCACCAACAATAAAAAAGCTGAAATGACGCCCCTGTATAGGTACCATATATTATATTGCCTATAGTGCCTATACCGTCCAATAATAATAATAATAATAATAATGACGACAAGGACACGTCAAAAACTGACGTTTTCAAATACGTTGAACTATATTATATTATAACACGATAATACAATCGCACAGGCAAAATATACATTACCGGCGGGTTCAACGGACTAGAGTGTATGAACACGGTGGAGACTTACAACGCGGGCACCAACGAGTGGGCGCTGATACCGCCCATGCACACCAGGCGCAGCGGCGTGTCTTGCATAACGTACCACAACTGTCTGTACGTCATCGGCGGTTTCAACGGGCTGTCGAGAATGAGCAGCAGCGAGAGGTTCGACCCGGCCACCAACCACTGGTCGCCGGTGGTGGACATGAGCAATCCCCGGAGCAATTTCGCGGTCGAGGTGCTGGACGACATGATATTCGTGGCCGGTGGATTCAACGGGGTGACCACCATAGCGCAGGTGGAGTGTTACAACGACCGCACGGACGAATGGTGAGAACCATACGTGGACGGGATGGACGCGGGCCCGGTTTCCGTGGGTGGGGGGGGGGCTCCGGCGGGCGACTTCCGGGGGCGAAAAAATTTTCACAAAAAAAATGAACGAAAAATTCAATTTTTTTTTCTTGTAAGAAGAGCATTTAATACGTTCGTCGAGTTGGCACCGGCACGTTATGCTAGGTCTACGTTTATAGTATCAACAATTTACTAGGAATTTGCTAGATTTTGCTAGGGCATTTTTGGATTTTGCTAGGATCTCTGTCGCCTTTGGAGGAGGCTCCAAATTTGGCCTTAGCACCGGCACACTATTATCCTATTCAAAAAATAATAATGTCAATTTAATCAGACGAATAAGATTTTTTTTTTAATTCTAACTTCAGGCGCTCATAAAAAGCTATTTTGAATTAACCCTCGTGTTTTTTTTTTATTTACACTAATAACAACTTGAGGGACTTTCTATACAGTTTTGAAAAAAAGTTTGGCTACCACTGTAGGTACTATGATTTTAAAATAATGTATTGAATAACACATTAACAAATTATTATCAATAAAAACATGACATTATATATAAAGTATTATTAGTACCTAGCTATCTGTAAATATGTAATTAAGTATTAAAATTGATCTTAGAGTCGATTTATTAGCTTGTCGCCGTTTTGTTTTGTGAATATTCACATCTTATAAATTATTTATTAGCTATTTTATCTATTAAAATGTCGTATAATATAATATTATGATCAATATTTTCGAAGATAAAACAAACTATACTACAATAGGTATTATACCTAAATCTAATATCTACTGTACCTATCATATCATAATAGTATATTCCTCGTCTATTAATTAATTAAATTAGTAAGTTGTAAAATTTCACCACCTTCTCTTATAAAAATCTAATAAGACAATAGGCTGTCTTAATTTTCTCTTCCCCGAAAAATCACAGCGAACGTTGTTTAATTACTCGTGCGACGAGTGTTCAACTATGATAGATTTCGATCATTTATGGCCTAACGAGTAACCCAAACACCAAAGACAATCAATAAACACGTATTAAAATAATGATATTATTGTAGTATATTATACGAGTCCACGTGCTCTGTCGGATGCGTTTGATCTTGAAATTCATAAATATTAGATAAAATTACCTATATCGTTTTTAAACTTCCTGATTATAGTGATAATATGTATAATATGTTTCCTGTGTATATATCAGAGAGCCGTGACTTGAGAATTTGCTACACACCCCGCGTAAGACTAAATATAAGGGACATGCAGTCTTTCTAGAGCTACCCACTCGTTTAATTGAACGTCACATATACTACCTAGGTAATTGTTGCGTAGGAATATAATATTATATTATTAATTTTTTTTATTTATCAATATAATAATATAAAGTTCTGCATTCTGGATCGTATTATAATATTACCTTTTCGTTTTTTGTTTTTTGTTTTTCACCTAAAATCGCGAAGGTTCGAGGCGAAGAGCATGCAAGTGTACAGGTCGGCGCTGTCGGCGTGCGTCATGAAAGACTTGCCGAACGTCGAATTTTACATGCCCCTGGACCGCGACAGGCTGGAAGAAGGCCGGAAAAACGTGACGAGGAACAACAACCGACCACCGAACAACGGCGAGGAAAACGAATCCGCCCCGAACGCGGTCGCCACTCAAGCGGACGATAATCGAGTGGTCGTGAACGACGCCGAAGACGACGACGACGATGACGGCGGCTTGATAGTCATCGACTGACGGGACGATGATTGCTTTTGGCAGTAGATATCATGACATTATGCTGCAGACTGCAGCGGATCATTCAAAATTTCTTTTATGTGTGATCGTGCTTATATTATGGTTCAAGAGGTATCAAATATATTTTTAAACTATATTATAATGTATGGTTTGTTTAAAGACTGACCGACGAAGACGTGGACGGTTCCCGACTCTGTGGCGGTTTTGGTAGTATTTTTTTTTGGCGAGGCGACTCGTGTATCTCCCTCCCCCCCCACCCCACATACCAGCGTTTGTTTACGTAATAATAATTGTTTCGTGCACATTTTCTCATCGGTTAGGTTCGCGATTTTTGGTAATAAACACGGAATGATGATAATAATGAACAATATTGTAATAAAATGATAATTCATATAATTAAACGTTGTAATGATGATTTTTTCTCAAATAAAATTATAAATGCGTTAATAATTATTAGCAAAATATGTGCTATCAGTGAGCCAAAAAGTATATCTTTTTGAGTACTATTTACTAGGTACTAGTTTTTAGGTTAGGCGCCGACCCTCAAAACCGCCACTGGTTCCCGTGGGCCGTGACAAATATTTATAGTTTAAGTGGAAATTAACATTTTGCGCTGTACAATTATCATATTGTATTATACGAGTATAATGTCTTATTATAGAGCTACCTGTAGGTTTATTATTATGAAAGTGTACGTATTTAGTTTAGCACTAGTTATACACGCTTTGAATAAAAAATACTATTGAGGTGGTTACATAATATATGTATTGTGGTGATTGTATAAGGCGTCTAGTACATACTATGAGTACTAAAAAATTCTATCTAAATATAATTATAAATTCTCGTTTATTTTAATATAAAATAGTGTGTATAAAAAAAAATTGATAATGTATAAATAAAATAATTAAACTGTACAATTTTTATCATATATTCGTAAAATAATACATTGTTATTTTATGGCAGGGACACACTTTATAATAAAGTGTGTGTAAAAAAGGTTTCACTAAACGTTGTGTTTTCTAGGAACCTAACTTCAACATTAAGCAAGGACTTACTGGGTATTTATTATTTGAATGATATAATGTAAAATACTGAAATAAATGTACACCTTAATTATTTTTTTTTAACAATATAGTAAGTACCTAAAAATTAGAAAATTTTAGTTATTTTGAAGTTAGCATACTCAATACTCACTTATAATTATTAGTAAATTATTCCCAATGGACATGATTTGTTTAATATATTAACAATTAATTATTAAAGATCATAAGTTATAACAATTTGATAATCTTAAATTATTTAAAATGATTCTAAAGAAGAGTTTGCTATTAAAAACATTTTATTTAACAGCATATTATTTGTTAAACTTTGAACTAGAATAATGGATATTCAATAATATTACATGCATTTAAACACACAATTAAAATAATAAATCAGTAACCAATCAGTTTAATAAATCAAATTTAATAAATACAAAATATTAGGTTGTTACAAAATATCATGTACATAGGATTAAAACAAATACACAAAAGTATATTCAAATAATAATAGATTTTGAAATCAATATTTTTAAATTACTGAACAAGTGAAGTTTCAAAATCCATACTAACACTAGCAGGTCTTAAGCAATGTTCAAATCCCATTTTCATAACAAACTGCCACATTGTGTTTGAATGGAAGTTTTCTAATTCATCAGCATACAACAACCATTCTAAGGACGGTACGAGATCTAATAGGCCTTTGTCATATACAAGTTTTAATGTCTTAAAGATTAAAAGTGTGTCTATAAACTCTATAGGATTTGATATCTCTTGGTCATAAAGTGGATACTTTAATGTCTCTCTTAATATTGTTTCACACCACAAATAACGACTAAGTTCTTCGCGTACTTCTCTATTTTGAATAAATTGTAACACAGACAAAGCACGTAAACATTGGTTTTCGTCCAAGGTGATATTGTTTTTGTGTAAGTACAAATTGAAAATTTCTTCAGGAGATAACACACACATATTATTCAAATCCAAATTTAATAATTCCAAGACACACTCGGGAATATTTATCTGATGTTCAATAACTTCCAAATTCCTATCTATTTGATCCAACTCTGGGTTTTCAGTTAATGGCCCATTTTTTGCCAAAACTGCCATTTTGTATAAATTCAATTGGTATTGTTTTCTAAGCACATTTGTTTCCTCTTTAGACCAGCACTGTTTTAGGGATTTACATGTTAGGTTTATGTTTCCAGAAAGACTTCCAGCTATCCAACCATAATTTGGATATGCTTCTAAAGCTAATGCTATGTCGTGCTCATATTTAGGTTTGCGGCAAAAATGACGTAACATTTCTACAATCTTACCTTGTTCTAAGTACCAAGAAAACACTGTTTGGCGAAAATTTTGTTCAAAAAGTTTGTCCATAAAACTATACAATAAATCAATATTGTTGATTTCAAAACAAACCTCTACTATAACTCTATGGTCTGCATATTTCTCAGCCAGTTCAATTACTCTGTGATGTTCTTTATAATCCATAAGTTTCTTAAGTAGTGTATACCTGAGTTGTGTGTAATTGCTATCTATTTCAGAAAATACATCAATAGAGCTGGATAGTAAGGTATCCACTAAAAATGCTACTTGATCAGAAATTTCTAAATGAACATCTCTGGCAATATTTGCTTTTTTGGCAAATTCAAGACTAATATTTATTTGTTTTGTCAGCTCAGAACATATGCCTTCATTTTTTTCGCATAGAATCCAAGATATTTTTGATTGTTTCTGTTTGTCAATTGGGAAAAATTCAACGTTTTGTCTTCTGTAGTCTAATACAGCACCAAGTACTTTCACTAAGATCCTATTGACATTGCATAAAATTAAACATATATCTACAGCACTACGATTCGTAGAAGAAATTTCTTCACTATACATACATAGTCTCTGCAAAAGAATGTGCGACATACTGACTTGCTTGTAGAACTTATCAATGTGTGTAAGGCCTGGTGGTGAAGAATAACTATCACGATTGCTTTCGACCGCTTCTTTTATTAAAGTATCTAATAATTCACTATGTTCAACTTCAATTTTTCGAAATGTTATTGTAGCTTGTAATTGTTCACTTAAATCTTTTAAAGCACATCCTGTATATACTTGAGTTTCATATTTATTAATTTGCCTCATACGATCCCATAATCCAAGCTCTTGTAAAAATTTAAGATACCAATGTATTGCTTGCTGTTTTTCTTCTAAATGACTTAATATAACCATTGACGGAGATCTGATTGTAGGTTCCCTGTGAAAACCCAACCAACGTGGATCATTTATAGGTATATCATTAACAATATCTTCTCCAACTTTAAATACAGTTTTATCTAGGTTGGATTCATCAGTTGAAGTCAGTTCTTCTGGACATGCTTGTTTCACTAGTGCTCTGCAATTGTCTATTTTACGGCTGACAAACTGTAGAAAAGCCGATTTCAACCTAGTTTCATTGCTACCACTTTCTACTTCAGCAGTTATAGCAATGGATTGATTTAAATCTGGAGATTGAAGAACACTTCTTGATTCATTGAAATCATATTCCACGTTAGTTATTTTAGTAACTACAGTTAAACAATGAGATTGAGTGAAAAACATACCATAATTGTTTACCACTGAACCTCCACCAAATTTTAAATCACAATCAACACCAATGACATCGGTTTGGAATGGTTCAAAAGTAACTACAAGGATATAATTTTTAGACAAAATAAATGCTTGTTGTTCGGTAATAAGCAGCTGAGGTGTAGATTCATTCAAGTAGGAATTTTCAATATTACTAAGAACATGTAAGGAAGTGATTGGACACTTGCTATCTTGAATTTGTATGGTGGCTAAGATATAATAATTGTAAGCTTGGTTTGGTTTAGTGTGTATGAGAACAATAACCTCTTCACTACGATTATTAGTTGGTTTCATGTCAATTATTTCCATATCCATATCACCAGTACTAATACTATTAAACATCATGATTGAAAATTTTTCTTGTAAAGTATTTGCCAAGTTTACTTCAAATAATTGTTTCTCACTATTTGGATTTGAAACATTCCATTTTGTTAAAGTTGTACCATTAGTTGTAACTACATAAATGCGTTCAGTAAAGTCGGAAGAACTTTTTAAAACGCAGCCACATATGGTTTTAGGGTCCGACTGTTGACCAGTTGAACCAAAAACAAGAGATGATAAGTTCATAGATATATTACCCAGCCAACCAGTAGATTCAGTCAATATTTTACTACTTATTTGAGGGCGAACAGTATCCATGTTGATTGTTACCATGACCAAATCAGCAGTAGTTGTCAACAAAATGTACCTTGAACTGTCAACTTGATATACTAATTGACATTCCTTTCCCATCAAATCAGTATTGTATTCAAAATATTCAGCTTCGTCATATACATCTCTCCAAAAACGTATCAACCCTTCAGGAGACACAGCTATACAACAAGCATGAGATGACAACTTTCGTGTTTCAGGTTCAAAAACCCGAACTAGAGCAGCTTGATGAGCCACTTCACTTGCTGGTAATCCAAGTTCAAAACAAGGATTTGTCTTATCTTCTTTATTGTTTTCTGCATTCCATACGAGAAGTTTGCGACCATAAACAAACCAAGCCCATAGACTATCCGATAAACGAGCCGACCATATTAATTTATTCTTATGTGATATGCTTAATCCTTCAAGTACAGAATTAGGGGTATATAAACCATATGATTCTAACTGGTATCGGTCTGATTTACTAACAAAACGGCCATCAAAGTGTAGTGTATGTTTCTTGGTAGACACACTTTTATTTAAATTCACTGGAGGTCCTCTAGAATGAAGTTCTCTTCTCAGATCAAATGAAGCCATTTTAATATGCCTGAATAAAATAAAAATTAATTTATAATAAGAATATAACATATTTTTATTATTAAACATACAAACAAAGAATAAGAGAAGTTGTATCTTCAATGATGTACTTAATAAGCTATAACATGTATTAAGTACAAATTATGAAAAATGTATTTACTTTGGAAAAATGTATTCATACCATAAAAATATGTGTAATATTATATTATTGTATAATTTACAAATGGGCACATATTATTTAAATTTGAAACATACATATACATTTTATTTATATATTAACAAGCACAAACTTTTACAAAAAGATAATACCATCATAACTCATAAGTTTTATGAATATGAGTAGAGACTAGATTTTTATGTTTTTACATATTTTTACTGAGGCTATGCAGTATGATTTAGGTGAGGTTTCTTAATGATACATACAACATTTTGTTTCGCATAAAAATGCATATTTAGATGTTAGAGAATATTTTGTACATGACATATTTCAGGAATATTTCTTCTATTTAAACAATAAATACAAAGCAATTAAAAAAAAAAAATAGTATACCTATATGAAATGGACATTTTTACTACATTAAAATACCTATTCATAGAATTAGTACTTAACATTTACCGTAAAAAAATTGTTTTAGGTAAAACATATATTATTAACATTCTATATTGTCAGAAAATGTTTCCATTTGTTTGATTTTTTATGAAACATGTTTCTTCAAGTTTTTAATTGTTCATTTTGATTTGTAACAGTTTTTTTTACACATTAACAGATCAAAAAGTTGATTTAAATTATTATTCTTGTAGTTCTATTATCCAAGCTTAATGTTTCAACACTTAAATCATATCAAAACGAGTCGTTTTTTGTGCATATTTAAAGATTAAACAATATTGAGATATTTCCCTATATTTTTACTGCTGTTATACACCATTTCATTTAGTAATAGTTAATTCATAATTTTAATGCAAGTTCTTTAGTATATGTATATGTATGTAACCATGTATCCGTGGGAATGAGCATGGTCGGCTTATATGGCATTTCGCTGTGTGGACAGTTTTGGAACCAAAGCGGGCCTGTCCGACTGCGCTCAGCCTATGGCTTAGCCAGTCATTATCCAGTAGACTTGTAACTTAATTTATTTTACATTAAAGTTTGTTTAAATAAAGTTATATAGTTGTGTATTTCACTTACTTTCTTTAATTTGTTGTGAAGACGTTCATGACACTGCACAAAAACATTTTATTACACCATTTACTAGAAGATAAAAATCTGTATTTAAAGTATTTTTTTTTTAATGGGTAAACAAGTCAAAACAAAATACTTAAAATATGAAGGCCAAACTTACCTCGCTTAAAAATTGATATAGAAATAAATAATATTTGTAAATTGATTATTTAAGTATTTGTTCATCCACAAAATTCTGAAACAAATATAAATTACATATAAATAAAATAATAAAGGAAGGGAATTGCTACTAAATTAACTGCAAAAAAGTACCCAATAAGAAATATTAATTTTCTCTAATAATATCATTCTTATAAAAGTCTAGAAATTATTTATGATTATAATATAATGTAATATAATTTTATTAATAGCTGTCATACAAACTTATATACATTTCAACATGGTATCTATTTAAATATATTTATATTAAACAACACACTAAACCGCATTGTCTCAATAATAATTAATAGATAATTGTATGCTTATGTTATAGTCTATTATGATTTAGTGTATCTCGAATTTTTTAGTTATGTACTAATTATTATTAAAATAGTATGTACCTTTCAACAAATTGTATTACATTCTGTGATACGGGAATGTAGGTTATGTCCATCCACGAAGTTTTCGCTCAAATTATTGTACAGTCCTATAAAATAACTCTTGAGTATATAATTATCTCACCTACATAAAATGTTTAAGAATGAATAAAAAATGAATTGATATCGTTAAAAAATATAATTACCGGTAAAATCCTGTCGATTTGTTTGAAATGTTTAAATGAGTTGCAACAGTGTTGTTGGTAGGTAGCTTTGTAACACGATTTTTACGGTTATGGCGCTGAACGTTGATAATAAAAACACGATGACGATAAAGCATTACTGATACAGTGGTACATCGTCGAATTTTTTTTTAGTAGATTTTAATATTTTATCTACCTACATTGGCTACACTGGCGTGGTGTATGAGTGAATGATTTTTTTAAAACCTTGTTCCGATAGATGGCGCACTATATTTCGACAACAATGCGTCATATAATTTATTATACTTATATAATATAGGTAATATATTTATTATTATACATTTTTTGGGAATGATTAAAAATTTTAAATGTTCAAATGGCAGGTCCATATTTGGTACTCAATTGTTTGGGAACATCTAGTTCAAATTCATATCGTCTAAGTAATATTGCATTAATTTTGTGGATTAAAACAATTTTCATAACAATTATTGAGATATTTTGTTAAACTAAAATAACTACTCAATTTTGATGTTTCAATATTTGTAATTTTATTTATGGCCACAGGCATTGGATTGATATCTCCAAATCTATAATTTAAAAGAAAATACGTAGTAATATTTCTGACATATTTTGATACCTCTTTTAATTATAATTTGGAACTATTTATAGTGCGAGGATTTAAATTATTAATAACTCATAGAGTTGTACAAGTGTACATACATACAGGTATAAAACTCCACACAGCAGTCTTGACGCTAAAGCTTCCCTGAAAAAAAGGGAAAAGAAAAGAAAGCTTACTAATAACTCAAAGTCTAATCACAGATAACCAATCACGGATCAATATTTATCACGGTCTTGTTACCTACATAAAGATCGACATTAAAAACCGTCTTAAGACAATATGTGTAACAATAATATTATGTATATTCAATATTCTATATAGTATAAATGTCTGCCTATAACTCATTCCAACCTACATTTTTACTTAAGCCATAAATATAAAGAATATAGGGATTTGGAACTTATTGTAGTCACATATTTTGTTTTTTTGTTAAACAAATATCCTGGTGAAATAAAAATTCCTGTTTTTATGTAAGAAATTAATAAGGAATCGAAATAAATTTAAGCATCATTTTGGATAATTCGAGGACTTTGCTCAGTAGAGCATATTATATTTTATGCACTAATATCTTGCTTTTCGGTGCTTTATAAAAAAAAAAAACAATTCTAGAAAAATGAATACTAAAGCAAAAATGTCTACGTTATATTATTCATATATCTGTAACACTAGATGTATATATGGTGTGTGTCGTGTGTGCTGTCCAGTATAATAAGATTTGTGCTCCTTTATCAACAATTTTTATAACATAAAATGGACTTCCTTTATTTTTTTTAAAGGTTCGGATGTCGTTAATGTTGAATGGATATTATTGTATACGAAACGAAATTTATAAAACTAAAAATAAATATAAAACAAACATTTCATTAATTTAGACAAACAATATTTTGATTACGCTTTGGAACTTATTGTAGTCATATATTTTGTTTTTTTGTCAAACAATTATCCTGGTGAAATAAAAATTCCTTTTTGATGTACGGAATTAATAAGGAAACTAAATAGATTTAAACATAATTTTGCATACTTCGAGGATTTTGCTCGGTAGAACATATATTTTATACATTATAATCTTGCTTTTTGGTGCTTTATAAAAAAAAAAAACAATTGTTCTAGAAAAATGAATACTCAAGCTAAAATGTCTACGTTATATTATGCATATATCTGTAACACTAGATGTCTATATGGTGTGTGCTGTCCAGTATAATAATTAATAATTAATAAGATTTGTGCTCCTTTGTCAACAATTATTTTTATAACATAAAATGGACTTCCTTTATTTTTTTTAAAGCATCGGATGTCGTTAATATTGAACGGATATTATTGTATACGAAAAGAAATTAACAATATTAAAAATAAATATAAAACGAACATTTCATTAATTCAAACAAACGATATTTGATTACGATTTTGGTTCATATTTTTGTAATTTTTTGAAGCATACCCAATATCTGCTATCTACATGTATAATATATTATGTGTGTGTTAGGACTATATTATTATAAGTTTCTAACTCTAGTAAATAGTAAAAAGTAATAAGTATACTGCAAAATATATATATTATATATATATTACCTATATAATATTATGTATAAAAGAAATAGAATAATCTATTGGTAGTGGGAAAGAATCGTTACAGCCGCGAGCCAGCGATACCGGTTTTAAATCGTCAATTTTTTTTCTAAATAATTTATGACTTATAGTGTTTGTCTAACGAATACAGTTTAATGTATAGTGACCTGTAGCTATGCAAACAGAAAGTCGGGTCTCTCCTACCTGTTGACATTTACTAAGTGAAATGTTCAGGGTTCTTCGTTACCTATACACGCAAATCGTTGCTAGTACGCGCATTATTTAATTTAAATTATTAAAACAATTAATAATAGTTTGTATAGCAGAGTCCCCCGATAAAAAATTATAAAAGGATCATCAATATATTTATGGGTTTTTTTTTCGTTTTCTCGAGTTATTCGATTAAAGCGTGGACGCATGCCTGTTGCAATAAATTTTCATATTAATAAATAGGGCAGTGAAGTTGTTGCATTTGCATGTTTTTTGTAAATGCTTATATTTATTGCTGAGTGAGCTTAAAATATGTTTTGTTAAACTCTTAATTTAAACAAAAAAAAATTATATTGCAATAAATGCAATTTTGGCGATTTTTTTAATTTTACTGCAATTTTAACTAATATAACTTAATATATAAAATAAAAGTAACTAAACGTAGCAGTGAACAAATTTCTATATTTGTTGTAATACATAGTTATTATTTCTATAGAGCGATTATTGCATTTTGGTCGTTAAGATAAAAGACTTGTCCCTCAATAACATATATACTATCGTCTATCAGCATTCAGTTATATTTAAAAATATCGAAATCCTAACAGCAGTGCGGGGTTGCTAGAATCACCCTCACGTTTTTGTGGCTCAATCATATCAAAAATTATAAGTGGAGAAATACAGTCAACGGAGGGCTTGCCAGAAGACTTGACCAGCATAACGATTTAATCTATTTCAAGTACGCATACCAATGACGACTATAATACTGACGTAGAAAGAAGTTTCTCCCGATACAAAAATTTGTTGTGCGATAACGCAGACGATCATTCGATTTTGAAAACTTAAAAAAATCATTTGTATAGTGCAATGCAATAATGTAAGCAATATTCATATTTAATTTTTATTATTATTATATGTATTAATATATTCGATTTTATCGATTATGATTTAATTTTTTTAAATTTTTTCAATGCAATTTTTAAATTTATAAGTGCAGTTTTTAATATATTTTAATGCAATAATGCAATCAATTTAGTGTGTATTTTTTAATGCAATGACTTCACCGCCCTATTAAAATACAACGTATATGTGTGTAGCACTGTATATGATGGTATAATATGCTTTGTTTATAGTCTATATAACGTTTGCACTTCAATGGCCATCGCTCGTCTTTCGGAGATGGTTTAATAATATTTACCTTAAAGTTACTACAAGTCTTTCTTCTGGAATTAAATCTTCACCATATTTTTCCCTTTCTTCAAATATACTGTTGACCCACCATTGCCTTTCTACTTTTTCACTGAACAGTAAATACTTTAGAACTGGACTGGTTTCCAAAAAATAAAGTTGGTTGATTACTTCCATTTCATACAACTACTGAACAACGAATGAGGCATATTTCAATATATTCAAACGGATGTGTATATCTGACCGATGACGGGGGCAGTGAGACCAGAAAATTGGGCCGATAAATGAACCCGAAAAATCGGACGAATTTGACGGTCTTGAATCGGCCAATATCGGGCGTAGTGTGACCAATGCCTAAAAACAAATACAATTGTTTTTGCCCGTTAACGGTCGTATACGGCCGAATTATTCTGAACACTAGTGACCATTATAAATAGATTCAATAGAATTAATATATTCGGACGTATACGGCCGAATTCGGCCGAACGTTTTTCGGCCGATATCGGGCGTAGTGTGACCAATGCCTTAACATCATAAAGGCTAAGGCGAGTAAACGCGTATAAGTGGTAATAATATATGGGTCAAAATACTCAGTGTTGGGGAGTAACTTAAGTTACAAGTTACTGTAACGAAATTACTTTTTAAGTAATTTGATGGTAATTTAATTACATTTTATTGTAAGTAATTTAAATGTAATTTAAGTTACTTTTTTGTAGTAATTGTTACTAAATTACTCGTTATATTTTTTTGGTTTAATAAATGTTAAGAACTTATTGATAATGAGTGTAAATATTAAAATATACCATATTGAGAACGCATTGTTGTTAAAAATAAATTTGAAAAATAAAGATTAATATTTAATGTGTATCAAAATTAGTATTAATTGTTAATAATTTCATATTGTTGATTGTCATTATTTAGTTTGTGTATTGTAATATAGACAAAATGGTTATTAAGCTCCAGTGATATTAAAAAGTAACTTTTATTGTAATTGAGTTACTTTTTAAACTCAAAAGTAATGTAACTTGACAAAATTAAAAAAAAGTAACTTAATAATAATCTAGTTACAATTTCGATAAGTAATTAGTAATGTAATTTAATTACCCAAAATAAGTAACTTCCCCAACACTGAAAATACTTAGACTAAACAAAACGAGCACGTCGTTCGGATCCATCGGTAATCGCTGAAATCCAATACTCCAATATTATAATTAGACGTATATTTTTTTACCACGGTATATAATTATTATACTCTATTAGGTATACACCATAGTTTTTTTTAAACTTCTATAATATACGTAATATTATACTGTCTTACAAAATCGAAACGAATCAAAATAAGGAGTTTAAATTGTTAAATGACTAAACGCATCGAAATATAATATAATATTATTACTATATTAAACTTGATAAATTAATTCAAACTTTTTTTCGTTTATATTATTATAAAAATATAACCACAATGTATACAATGTATAGTAATGGGCAACAATATCGATAATTCGATACGATATCGAAATCGTGACAAAATTTCGATATCGATATTATATCCTGTATCGGGAATTATTTGTAGCCTACAATTAGATACAAATTGTAGGTCATAGCTAATAGACTCTGATAAATAATAGTATCACTTGCAGTGTTGCGACATATTTCAAAGGACCAAAAGCAAAAATACCTCTAATTCAATATTTATAACGATTTATACCTAATAGTAATATTTGAAATAGTTTTAAAATATTTTCGATACGATATCGATATCGTACAACTCGCCTTACGTATACAATATCTGGAAAATCGAAAAAATGTCGATACCCAAAATTATATCGTTGCCCATCACTAATACAAAGTGCGTACCTACGTTGATCAATTAGGACGAAGGCATGTACGAAAATAAAATAACAGAATAAAGAATGGAGAAGCCACTCAGTAATGCCTAACCTCTGCACAGCCTTGTAAATTATATTTAAGACCAAATAATAAATAGAAATTTCGAGATATCGATAAATCTGTATTTGCGCGATGGTATTCGATTTCCCTTCAAGACACAATTAAATGTACTGACTGTATTACAGTCCAATGTTCGGTTGCATTTAAAGTGGCTGTAATTAGAAATAAATTGTCTGCAATAATGAGTGTCCTTGAATTTAAAAGCAATGACACGAAAAAAGGTCAATATTTGGCTAGAAACTGATATATGCTCGTTGACATTTAAAAAATAGATGGAAATCTCAAATAGCTCTATTTGATGGCATTTCCATTTACGTTCGCGATTTCTATTCCGTGGTCATTAACATTTTGATTTTTGACTGTTCTTATACTCACTCGAGAGTGTTTGCCGATAAATAAAATATATCACGTCATAATATATATCATCAAAATGAACAAACCGATAAATAAGAGTGTTCAAGTTACGCCGATGACGCGATAATGTTTTATACCCATATACCTAACCTACGCGAAATGGGATGTTTGTTTTTCACATATTTATTTATTTATTTGTTTCGCGTAAACAAATGATATTACTAAAGGAGTGTTACTGTCTACAAAACAGTTTTACTCGTGTTTTCGAAATATAATAATCGTATTGCATATTTTCTTTATTTGCTGTTATTATGTTCGAGTAATTGAGTAGGTAAGTACATAATATGTTAAAGTCACGAGCGAATGAGGTCATATATAAGGTTTACCGCGTTTACGTTTTAATTGCATATTAAAATAATAGATATATAATATATTATGGAAATGAGAATAAGTAATTTCTCGTTTTAACTACTGTTGTGTACTTATATATTCAGTCTTTTACATCAGCTATACCGCACACGTCACACACACATTTTCGAATTACAAAATCGAAACAAACGTTAACATTAACTATAACCTATAATACACACAAAATATGCAAACCAATGTTATTAATAATTATTTATTTACATCATAATATCATGCTCGGCGCATTCGATAAAACATAAAAATTAATATCTACGACGAGGCGGCCTGCGGTCTGTGTACCTATACCAAATGTCTAAACGATATTATCGGGAGCGCGTAACCACTGTAATTCAATACAGATTCAAATTATATTATTATACTTTAACATTATGTGTATATATAGGTACCCAGTATTATTACAGCCGTCGGCATGTCTCGTCTCGATGGTGTCTAATTGAGTTATATCCGAATCAAAATCCTCGTTCGTGTAGTATTATGTATGTATCATAATATATTTGCATAACGGTTATATACTCTTCGGCACTCGCATAAAATTATGGTACAAAATTGAAAACGTATAATTTATATTAGTTTCAAAGCAGACATAAATCTCTTCGACTATAGAGCCCCTGCAGGTTGTGTGTCTTTGAAATTTGAATAATGTTTTAAATCGTCCGTCGTCACATAATAATTTACCCGAAGCGTCAAATTATTATTGTTTAGCCAGCTAATGATACCAATAATTGTGTTATGTTTTAAATAATTAAAACGATGAAAGACAATAAGTCCGGATGTTAAATCTTCATTTTAGCACACGCAATATGATGGTAGGGGCCAGTGGATGAAGTGATAAAAAAATTGAGAGCAAAAATATATCCAAGGAATATTATAAACAGAGGTTTAATAAAAACTACACTCTAGCCAAGTGTTTCCCAAACTTTTTGCAATAGCTACCCATAAATTTAATCTTTATTGAGTACGCGACCCCCTGCTAAAAAAAAATCAAGTATGCCATAAATAAATAATATTTTTATTTTAATCAATTTTACCATTGCATTTTTTTAAAATACTATACTGAATAATAAATACATAATGAATAAATAAATAAATAAAATAAATTATAAAAAAATACAAAAAAAAATAGTATATAATATGAAACCTGCATATTTTATTGCTGATTTTAGTGTGAATGGTGATTCTGTACGCTGTTGCATAACATTTCCCACCGAGGTACAATTTCATATAAACTGCAGATGCGCATGTCGTGTGTGTGACGTCTAATCTATTTCTTTGTTTTGTTTTAATATTGGCCATAGTAGAAAATCCTTTTTCGCATAAATAAGTGGTAGGGAAAAGTAATAGTTTTTTTATCGCATTAATTGAAAGTTCTGGATATTCATTATATTACTGCACACCAGAAATCTATAAGAGTTTCATTTTTAAATTTATCTCTATAAGTTTTATCACATGAAAGTTCGATAATCTGAGTTTCAAGAAGCGTATTGAAGTTCAACTCTTCAGTAGAAATAGTGAAAGGGTTTTCAATCCGTTGAAAATCGTCAGGAATATCTTTTGGGAAATAACTATTTAATGCAATTGATATTTGATTTAAACGCAATGAAATAATTGTTTTGATATCAGTGACATTCACAGTCGCGACCCGTGGTTTGGGAAACGCTGCCCTAGCCGATACTTTTTCCAAATAGTTATAGTTTCGGTTAGGTGAGGCTTCATTTTCATGTTTCCGAATGATTAAATAATTTATGACTCCCTTATGTGATTACCTATTTTAAAAGCTAAATTATTATTTTCCATTAACTATTGTTCGAATGCGTTTAGTTAAGTTTAAAAATTTAAGAAGTGGTGGCGGGTTGAGGGTATAGAATCATAGACCTACCTGCTGTAGATTATATATAAATATTATACCCTATGCTACTATAAATAATAAATTATAATATACTATTTTATGGTACAAAACTGGAGGGCCTCCTTTTATATATTATAATATATATTGTTATTTCAAATACTCGTTCAGAACTTTTACTCAATAAGGGTCGAAGTGGGCTGCTTATATCCAACCCCTCCCCCTCCCTCATCTTGACCCAAATAAAAATATTTACTATGTATAAGCTCTGCAGTGGCTATATATTTTTGTTCCGTGACTTTGTTTCCACATACTGTATTATTTCAGATAAAGCCTCGTGGATATTATTCCCTGTGACGTTAAACGTGTCCATTATAATAATATACATTCTACTGCACTTCTCTTCTATCTCTACTGCAAGATAATAAACTGAAGAATTGTTTCAATGACGTGATAAACTACACAGTAAAATGCCAAGAAAATACGAGGCAACAGAAAAATATACAAATCATCAACAATAAAAAAAAATTGTGTCGGTAGTTCTTCCTATAATAGAACCACTAAAAAGCCGTACAAACATTTTAAAAAAAAACTCTGTTGTTTAGTAGTACATACAAACTTCACACCCATTGCAGCAGTATAACTGCACAGATTCGTAAGTATTGTAGTACCAACAATTGTGCTCGTTACCGTTAAACAATGGACTCTCTTTGGAAAATTGTGTCAAAGTAAAAATATATTTTATAATATATATTATGCATAATTTATAGACATTTTTAGTTTTTCTCAATCATATTTCCGTGCATGGAGATACTGACATTATTATTATAATAAGGGGCAAAAATAATTGATTACGTAATATAATTATGTAATAAAAATCTCGAAACTTGCTCTCTGCCGTTTTTCAAACGACAAGACTTCAAAATAATATTATATTATTGCTTATAATAATAATTATTGCACTGACAATAATGCAGTCCTATTACCACGGTATTATATATTATAATAATATTACCTATCACTGGTTTAATATTTAGCAGAATATTCAATTATGTTATTTTCCTCTATAGAAGTAAATCAAAACTCTACTCATAACCAGAAACGAGTTTCGTTGAGACGTTGAGTACCTATATAATAATATGATAATATGTTACCTGCCTTACCTGTATTACTGACATAATAAATATAATTATATATTTATATCCCTATATTATCTCAGAGTAAATTATACATTCAGCAAATAATTATTGCTTTGTCGAAATGATACTGAAGAATTGGTAAAGTAAGTATATATTATTATACAGTGTATATTGTATTAGTGTTATTACGTAATACATAGGTATTGTACACAAAAGAACTACTATAGTACAGTATATTATACATATTATCATTATATTATATACAGTGTGTCTCACAAGTCTCCCGTATCATACCCATAGTATCTCAGTGGAAATTCGATATATTTAAATGCCGTTTTTTCTACAGTAATAAGCAGGGTTCGGGACTTATAGCATATTAGCATTTGCATAAGTACTTCTTTTATTTATTTTGTAAAATTTAGCAGAGTGCGAAATAGATTCATTTCTCAATGCTGTGATACTAAATCTAAAATTTGAATGCGCATATTTTTGCATATTTGATAGATTTTGCAGGAAAGTGCTTGTTTTTACGTTATTGTGCTTATTTGGCATATTTTGGCATCAAAATTTAAACTTTACAAATTTCAACCGATCTTACAAGTAATGCAATCTTATGTACCTATTTCATATTTTCATATTTGCTATAAACAACTCACAATTAATCCTTATAATTTTCGTGATTAGAAAATACGATGGCCCGTATTGCCCGTATCGCAACATATTTTATTTAATAATTCAATGTAACAATGAAGGTAAGACACAAAAATATAAAACTATTGATCTATTGATTTAAATGAAAAATTTAATTTTTAATTTTTTCAATCATTTTATAGTTGACAAATAAAATTCAAAAATCTCGGAAACTCAAGAAACAAATTAACAATCAGTTGATTTTTTTTGAAATTGTTTACGTAACACTAATTGTAATTAATAATTATTAACAAAATAAGAAATAATAATAAATATATTAAATGCATATTTTTAAATTTTGTATGCATATTCTAGGGTTTTTACGTGCATATTTTAGCGCTTATTATTGTGTTTTTAAGTCCCGAACCCTGGTAAAAAGTATAGAAATTCCATTGAACGGGATGGATTTCAATTTTTTTTTTTCAAAAATTCAAAAAATATTTTTTATACAGTTAATTTTATTAAGTTTTTGCCATTTTTTAATCATATTTTTTAAAACTGTTCAAAAAAAAAAATATTAAAATGGCGCAAAAGTTGACCAAGTTAAAGCAAATTAAGTTTTTGGTTTTTTAAGAATAATAGTTATGTTAGCACAACACGAATCGTATGCTATAATCAATATCGATTAGAACAATGATTTTTTTTATGATTTATTCTTAGAAAACCAAAAACTTAATTTGCTTTAACTTGGTCATTTTTTGCTCAATTTTAATATTATTTTTTTGTTTGAACAGTTTTAAAAAATATGATTAAAAAAATAGCCATCTCAAAAATTGAAATTTATGCTATTCAATTGGGATTTCTATGCTTATATTAGTTATTACTGTAAAAAAATCCGCATTTAAATTTATTGATTTTCCACGGAGATACTATGGGTGATACGGGACTTTTGGGACACACTCTATATACTTATGGGTGCACTAACTTCAACTTTCAAGTCTCACCAAAACGTCTCAAGGATCACATTTCGATCGCCTCGATGAATCTTTGGTCTTTGCATGGTATAATAATCGTGTGGTAGGTATATGAAATTAGTAGGTAAGTGCGATAATCCGTATGTTTATGATAAATATTTATACCGTATACTTTAAATCGATACACTAAAGCAGACTAGTTGGAGGCTTGGTTTATAAGACATATATAAGTGCGACAGTTAGTCGAATTTTATAACGTTCAGTTAATCAATTTATTAATTGTGTAACTCTTATGTACCACAGGACAAAATTAATAGCCCGTCGCTCGAATTTTAACGCCACGCGGAAATATTTTCATTATTCATTGTTAAATCATGAATTTAATGAAAAAAAAATGTCACTACTGGCACATGAATTTTTTTTAAAACTTTAATTACAAAATGTTGGCACTCGCATGTTTGAAATTTAGCTCAAAAACCTCACCAGTAATTGTTATTCAATTTATACGAATTTGTAACCACAATTTAAAAAATTGTATACTCCCTCCCACCATCACTTGTTAAATCCATATCAACTTCAGCGTCACTTTTGCTTCTGTTTTAACTTAGAATAAACGTATTTTTTTCTAATTTACCTAAAGGTATGCAAAAAAATTTTAAATTTTCATTATAGTTACAAGAAAAATTATAATTTTCTTTGAGTGTGATTTCAAGTATAGGTAATTATTATTGTGATAAATAAAAAAAGGCTGGAAAGAATATAGGTATGAGAAAAATTTGTATTATTTTGAAATAAGAATGGTTATTTTATGTACGTACCTATATATATAGTACTATAAAGAACAATATTCTTTGTAAATTTAATTTATTGAAGCGTATTATTGAAGTAAGTATTTACTAAAATTACTACATTATAGACGTATTGCAAATTTTTATAATTTCAAAAAAGTAAGTTACAAAATATCATTAACTCACTCAAACTTGGTTCTACCAAATGCTTTTGATGAGTCGTTTATTTCACATAGTAATATTATCTAAGTTTGTTTAAGATCATTTTAATATTTTATTACATGTAGTCATGTAGATGACAAGAAACAATGTATAATAATAATATATGTACAAGTCTTAAACATATTAAATATTTATATGTTACTGTTCTTCGAGGCAACAACTTTAGTAAGTACTAATCATAATTTTGTTTTTATTTATTACATATATGATATACGTCGTAAACGGCAAACCACAATAGTTAAAATGATAATTGATTATGACGTAAATAATGACATGAATTTATTACTATTAAAGTATCATTATTATTATTGATTACTCTCATGACTCGTTATCGTTAACTATATTATTTTTACTGGACTGATTAATTATTCATTTATTAATTACATGTATAATATTATACATGCGTTAAAGTATAAAATCTTTAGAACAATATAGTTAAGTTGTACCATTAATACTATTGTTCATAATCAACGATTGTACAAAATATGAACTAATAGATGTAGGTAAAGCGAACTATTTGTTTTTTTTCTCTTTTCTCGAGCTACAAAACAAATTTGCGTTTAAATGTATTTGAATTGTAACTTTCACAAAAATAATTATTTATTCTACTTTGATAATTTAATATACAAAATTATATAATTTATATTTAATATACGATTTTATAATGAAATAAATATTATTTGCACATATTATACATATTATACATTATCGACAATAATATCTCGCGCACATATATTATAATATAATAAATATACCGCTGAACTACAACTGCAGAATATGTCCAACGAGGATTTATTGACGGTGGAATTTATTGGATTTCTTCGATTTAAAATGAACGTACAGATCCTTGTAAAGTAAAGAACATTTTTGTTTATAAGCAACATGCATCACAATACAATTTATAGGTAGGTATATATATTTGCCAATTTACCTAACATAAATAATTAAATATTTTTTATTATTTTATGTGTTATATATTATTATTTATATGTGCACTTAAGTTACGGACTTACCGTCGAGCGTCAATGATGAACATCGAACATTATAGTCATTAACGTTTTAGGTCCGGAATTGCCAAAAAGGCCAATGTAGATTTCGCCAATAATTTATTACGCATAGGATTTCGACTGACGGCGGAGAGATAGCAGGATCCTGCCACGACTGCTGGAGAATCAGGGCCGTCCTTGGGGGGGGGGGGCGAGCAGGGCCCAGGTCCTGGGCCTCGCGTTTTTTTTTTAATTGTTTTTTTTTCGTTGTATTTAAATTGTATGTTTTATCACTTTTATATACCTAATTAGTAAATATGAAAAAATATATAAAAATAACGAAATTGGTTCAACGTACAAATATTGGAATATCCATAATACAATATTTTCGTAATCGCAACACATCAGCCTTGGTGATGAAACTTTGGATTTTTATATAATATTGAAAATTTGAAGTTATTTGAAGATGAAACATTACGAAAGCATTGTATGGATTTAGAAATATTATTAAAGGACGGTGAAAATTGCGATTTATATAGAATTGAACTTTTTGACGGGTTAAAAATATTTTGTAGAATTTTAAACAAACAAAAAACCTCTATCGAGTGTCTTGATTTAATGAAATCAACATGTGGTTCATTTCCAAATATTGCTATCGCATTAAGAATATTATTAACTCTTCCAATAACCACTGCCAGTGCTGAGAGAAGTTTCTCGAAGTTAAAAATCATTAAGAATTATTTGAGAACAACAATGGTGCAAGATCGACTTTCTGATTTAGCAATTATTTCAATTGAACGTGATTTGTGTGAAAATGTAGACTATAATGATATTATTGAGAAGTTCGCAGAATTAAAAGCCAGAAAAATTAATTTTTGATGAATAAAATGATTTTTATTGTACTTTTTAGTATTTTAATTTGTCTGTTTATTGTTATGTTTTATTTTTATTTTATTAAAATGCAAATTTGTATAAAGTCATTAAGGGACTATAGAGAAAATATGAATTATATAATATGAGTAAATAAAGAAAAACATGTTATTTGAGTCTACTATAAAATTATTTTATTTTATTTACCAAGATTATTATAATATCTTATAAAAAAAACCCTCATTTTTAATTATAATTAGGGACCTAAAATATGTTACAAGTAATCAGCCTGGGCCTCGCAAATCCTAAGGACGGCCATGTGGAGAATATAATATTTGAAATCAAGAAACTTGTCCTTTCATATAGTATATTGTTGCTAACACTTAAAATACAACCGATCGGAAACATCAATTCGTATAATATTTCCTTTGCAGAGCACCCAAAATCACACGACGAGTGAATAGATTTCAAAAGAAACTTGTTGAGTTCAATAATACACAAACAAATATTGATAACTCGTCGTCTATCGCAGATAAACAGAAACAGCAATAAAATGTATATGAAAAAAACAACGCAGACAGCAAATAATATAACAGTAGGTACTTATAGTACATAGTTTATCAGTGCGACTGGGAATTAAAGGGAAAAATAATGATAAATAATTTGCAAAAGTACCGTTCTAGTGAACACAATGACGTAGTCGCTAATCAACGCATTATAAATTACCAGATTATTTTCGGCTGCAGATAAAGTCTGTAGGATTCTCGGGATTATCACTTCTAACCGTGTCGGTGGCTTTAAACCAGTCGACTTTATTTTTTAAGCTGTTTACAACTACTACGTTTCACTGATTGTGTCTATAGACGTCTAATTTCAGAAGATACAGCGTGTCGTACTTAAGTCTAAATTATAGAGTGGGTTTAAATCTGAAAACTAAGTGCCTAACTGAACAAAATAAAAGTTCCAATATTTTTTTCCGTGTTATTCTTAGTTTTAGATTTTAATGATTCTATGACTGCTAACAATATTTTCTGGATTGGGTATACTTACGACCTACGTGCCTCACCACATTTCTACAACAAAAATAAATTAATAAATGTTTCGTCAAAAACGGATATTTACAATATTATTTATTACCTTATAAGTTTCGCGGTATCGTTGATATATTATTCTCACCGTCGTGCACAGAAAAGTTAAAAAACGTTAGAGCGGAGTTAGAAAACCATTGGCGTTTTGTGTGTAGGTTGGAGGTATACACAGGCCACACAGGTGTTGCTGGGCATGGATAAGGTACATCACACAGGCCCGCTTTTGTTTTGTTCCTAAGACAATATGGATAAAACTTTTGAAGCTCCATTCAATATTTAATGACTATTTTTGCAAATAACTTGTAATAAAATAAATAATTTCGTTTATTTACAAAAATAAAATGTAAAACCTTTATCGACTATTATAAAGGTGGACTTAAAGTTATGAAACTGTGACCGCTGTTTAAACCAAAAACTATATATTCTGCCTTAATTATTACACTTGAAAGAATATTTAAAAACACTGTCTTACTGCAATTAGGAATTAAGCTAGAAGGGTTGTAAAGCAAATTAAGTAATTTTATGAGAACAAAATTAACACGAGCATAAGCATGGAGGTAAACAATATTATATAAATTCGAGGACATTATAGTGCGTTACTCTGGAACTCCAAGTTGTTCCAAAATGTTGACTTGAAAATTGTTTGGTATAATGTCAGGTATTTGTTATGACTAGAGCGCGGATTTCTATGTGCAAATGATGCATATTTTTTTCCTTTTCAAATTTTTGGATGTTTGTCAGTAATCTTCACAAATCATAATGGTTTGAAACTTATGGGGAAATTCTTTTTTGCACATTTCTGCATAATATTTCATAGTTATTGCATATTTTTATAAAATTAAAAATGTATTGCCCACATATTGAAACGGACATTTAAAAAAAAAGTACAAAATAATATATTGTCAAGTAGAAAAATCAAAAATAAATTTTAAAGGTACTTAATAACAGTTGAAATAAAAGTAATACATCACTAATCAACGTAAACTTGTGTGTCTATAATCGCTTTTGCTATGTCAGTCAGTTATCGACAAACCACTATAATATGTAACTCCGTTTGTCGTTTAGGTCCGTAAATCGTGAATATGCCTAAAATAAGTAGTTTGATTTGCAATAAAAATATTCTTAATTCTAAATATTCTTATTTCTTTCGAATCTCTATATGGAAATTCTACTACAAATTAATGCAGAACTATTAGACGAAAAAGTTTGGGTTGAAGACATTATCAATTATTAAGGCCCAACAATGCTTAGTTGCTTCAAATATGCCACAGCAACATCGGTTGACGTCAAACGATCGTTCTCAGTTTTTAAAAATATTTCAACAGTTAGACGTCACAGCTTTACTGAAGAAGAACTGGATAATATGCTCAATATGGTTATTAATTTTATTAATAAAAGAAATTTTAAAAATTAATTAATTTGTTCAGAAAATTCTCTAAAAGGATTTTTTTTTAATACATATAAATATATACGTGCTCTAACTAAGTTATGATATATAGGTATAACAGATTGTAACCACACCGGTGATCTGGGAAACTGTGATTTATGGTCCGGGAGCCAGGGTGACGTTACCTCAGAACCTCAACTATTGGAAAATTAAAATTTCGACTTGAAAGTCGTTTGGTATTGTGACATTGTGTTATGTATATTGTTATTTATTCATTTATTATGTATCAACTATAACCACAAAAAAAAAATGGTATTTATATTATTTGAAATTTCTGAGTAACAATAATATTGTTCCGTTAGACTTGTCGGAGAATTTCTAACGAAGCCAGATGTATCTGTTTTTGTAATAAGTAATTTTTTCAATATTTTAACATTCCCTTGTACAATTCTGGAACACATAATATTATGTGCCGACGAGCTTGCACAAGACGCGTGCCGTGTCGAATCCACAAGTTGCACCCCTACCGAGACATAAGCCACTTGGTTGCCCCGCACTCGGTACCTACTCGCGACTTACAATATTTACGAGTCAAAGCTCGTACAAAGACGTCAACTGGTTTGAGGGGGGCCGGCCGTCCCCGACTATGGGCTGCTTCGCCGTCGCGTCGGCACGCAATCACCGGATGCGACATCTGTCGGAGGAGTCGGCCGTCCGGGCCCGTCGACGCTCTTATCAGCTGCGACAACAAAGTGTTTACCACACGGACGTGTTATCAACGCTCGCAGACGCTCGCCGCTCGGACGACGACGATAATAATATGATTATTATTGCGGTCGGTTGTCGTTTTTTTTTTCGTCGAGTCGAGTACTCTGTTCGAACGGGTCGCGGGCACCTACGATCCCTGTGGACATGACGTAATCTTCGCGATTGCCCATTCGTCCGCCCCGGGCCAAAAAAAACGACAATCTTCGGCGTCGGTGGTGGAGGTGGTGGTGGTGGCGGCCCAATGGCCTACCGTATTGTGAGTACCCACTTCTGAGTAATCGGTAGGATTAGGATATTATACATATTTTCGTATCGCCGGTACCGTCGACCGCCTGTGGTTTTCAGTCCGGTCAGGTTAACGTTAGAATCGGTAGAGAAAAAAAAACGTAGGTCAGACCGATTGCGATTCGACCAGCCGGAGACATTGAAATAACCTGAGACGAAATATTTTTTTCAAAAACCAGACAAGACACTACCGTTCCGCCTGCTATTCGTCCCTACGGTTTCGAGTGATGTGTTCTCGAAGGTAGACCGGTGCCGGGAGAAACGCCTCCAAAGTGGTCTGGCCAAACCGTGGCAATGAGCGATTTCTCTGTCCGCATCTATACGAAGACCATGGCAGCGGCGGCCATGCGTCGAAACTGCTGTTGCTGGAAGCGCGTCAGGGTGAGTATCCGCCTGCGATCCATTGCAGTGTAATAATACCATTGATTATAAATACTAGTAAATTTCATAGATTTATAATCAATGGTAATACGATACCAAACAGCTTGTCGAATGTCTGTTTCGCCGCTTGCAGGTGTTACTCGTGTGCTCCGTCATCCTGTTTGTCCTGGTCAACGTGCTGCTGACTTTGTTCACCGCCAACCGCCCACCTGTCGACTCGGCCACTTCGTCGGCAGGTATCGGTTACAACAGCAGTAGTAAATGGGTTCAAAATGGCGACACTGCAAAGTACATATCTATAGAGGTGCTGTCTAGTAAAAACCGTGTGAGGATTTGTGTCGACGATGCAACAGTAATTATTTACACTTTATTTACATACCTATAACGTCCTGGCATAACTATGATACTATTGTATAATTTCGATTAATTATTTAAAATTACACTTATTCATAAAAAATGCTTTGTTCAAATTTACCTATATATAAAATGTACACATACACTGTTATATTGGAATTATAGGACATAGAGTAAAGAACAATGTTATTTTAATTTTTGAAAATACACAATAATATTATTGTTAAATATTTAATGTTTTATAATAATAATTTGACCGTTAAGTTTTTAAGTAAATAACGCACGTTTTAGTAATGAACAGGGCTCGGAACTTTATGCGCTAAAAAACAATGAAATATGTGCATACGTATGCACTAAAAAAACCAAAATATGCGGTACAATATGCATTTATTATTTTATAAAAGATGTATTTAAAAGCATAATTATAAAAAAAAAAAAAATTATTTTTGAATCATAAATATTTTATTTATATTTTTCTTTTGATAATATTGAAGCTGTTATACTGAATCTATTCCCAGAGTCCTAAATTTAAAAAAAATAGAATTTATCAAATACAGCGATTATTAAATCATGTTTGTAACAGACCACCGTTATCGAATATGTTTTCGACACACGATCAAACAATATGTCAATATCATTGCCCATCGGTATATGGGTATTTTGTTTAATTTTATCTAACGAGCGACTTCAATATAAATTAAAAACCTGGCCGGTAAGAGTAACGGCCAATTCTTTTATTACCAATTTCTTAGTAAAAACACTATAAACCATACAGGCGAGCGTCGCCGACGGCAATAGTGACAGCTATTGGTAAAAATAAACATTTTAATTAAATAAGGCTATTACTATTATCAACTATTACTCGGTATAGTATAATTCAAAATATAGACTAGGAAACTGTGTGCGGCAGATATTTATTTTTAAATTATTTAATTTACAATATTCAATTATCAAAAACTTGTTTGTTGTTGATTTCTTATAAATATTTACCATAAAATGCATTTATATACTCAAAATCTTTAAATATGCATAATCATATAAATTTAGTAAAATATGCAAAAATATGCAACAAAAATTTTTTTATTTCAACTGTATGGTTCATGAAACGAATTTGTATCGAATCAGATTTGAAATATGCAGCTTCCCGAGAAAGATGCAAATGCATAAAGTTCCGAGCCCTGGTAATGAATTTAAATTTTGTGTTAATAGTGTAAATAAATTTATCTGAATTTGTCATATTTGATTAAAATAATGTTATTATAATAAATATTTATTATATTGATACATTACATTTAATATTATGTAACCTTAAAGTGGTACATAAAATAAACATTTTATAGTAATAATTAATAAGTTTTGATTAAGAAGATTTTATTAATTAAAAATGCTCATATACCTATTGCAGAAAAATTGAAATATCATAAAAACCTGACATACACACACAAATAACATTCTTAACTTAAAGTTTAATAATAGGTCAATTACTCAATTCACTCTAATATTAAATCATAACACATAGGATTAGAGCTAATCTTATCAAAACATAAGATTAATTCTGCTGAACAAAAATTTGCTATGTTTTGCGCGGGTCAAAGGGAGAAACCAAATAGTATGCTGAGTGCTGACATCCTCTTTATAACTTAACAGTATAAAATAAAATTGAATAATAAAAAAAAATTGTATTTATTTATTTATTTTCAGGTGATTGACGATAGTGATCCATTAAACAATAGAGGCATGCATGTTGTTGTCCTGAATCAACACACTGGTATGGTTATGGCTCAACGAGTATTCGACACTTACATGGATGATGAACCACTCATTGGTTTTTTGCACCGTGTGTCCTCTGGCCGTATAATGATATTTGCTGTTAAAGTTAGTAGTGCCCATGGCTTAAATAAAAATGGTTGCACATTGATACAATTTCAGGTGGCAGAAGAATGTGCTTATAACAAATTAGTAGCTATTAACGCGGTCTAGTGGTCATATTGATAATCTATAGCAACATTTCTCAAACTTTTAACCTTTTTAATGTCACAACCCCTAAAATAGGTAAAAAAAAATAATGTCAGTCTCCCCCCCCCTTATAATAAAAACTAATTTAAGCTTTTATCTGTTTTACCAGTTACAAAATATATTATATCATTATCATTACCCATTAACGAAACAAATAACTAGTATACGAGAACATTTCGAGTGTTTATTTATTAATTGGTCAGAAACTCCAAAATAGTTTACTTTTGTGTTTCCAATGTCGAACCACGATTAAACTAACATTTCAATATAAAACAATCTCAAATATCACATTAATTTATATTTTTTTCTTAAATCTTTATAGTTTTATACCACAAACTTAATTTTTAATTTTTCTAATTATGGTAATGTATTAATTTTAATTTTTAATATAAATAAAAGGTTGTTTTTCTTCATTACCGTTTAATTAATTCTGACTGATGTCTACCCCTCATCTAGGAGTTCATGACCCTCGGGTTCGTTAAACGTTGATCTATAGGATAGTATTTTAGTTATGCTTGATTTTCCTGTACAGAATGTGCTCCACAATTTATTTTTATTTCACAAAACTATTTTTTATCATCCAACTTACTCATATCCAATACTATTAATGTTCCTTGACTAAATATACTCATTACTACTTAATGATTATACTCTTTGAGATTCAATACAGCTAATACAGTGTATATAATATTAGTTTCAATTCTTTATTATCAAAATGTTCAATAACTGTTGTATTTGTTAATCAGACTTGCATTCTGAAACATCATATGTTGTTTCCAAAATTGTAAGAACATTTAAGCATATTATATAATATTTCAGTATTTCACAATTATTATTCTTCCAAATTCTTAATCACACGTTTATCCAACAAATTTCAACAAACAGACATCAAACTTAATATTAACTTGTATTTACTATTTAAGTAAGTAACAAACTAAATTATATTATATTAATAAATTTACTCGATTCACTTATGAAAATTACTAGTATGTATTAAAATTAAACAATGGCAATAGTAGAATAGTTAACTATGTGCAAAGTGCAACAGTGAAAAATTATTTGAGATTAGAACATAATATTATTAAAAGAGATTATAAATATACTGTTTACTTAATAAGTAATACATATACTAGTCGATGCTAGATGGAATTTAACTGTGACTAAATTCTTATAAGTTTATAGGTCGGTCACTTTGTCAATAAGCTTAAGAGTTAATATTAATTAACGCGCAACCATTCTATTTGGTACTACTTGATATTATCAAGTCCACACTATACCGCCTAATGTAAAAAATAACATTTTGACTCCAACTTTTATTGATGATTACTTATCTTAATAAAAATACAACTTGTGAGTTGTAAGTTTCTCAATTTTTCATACATGTTAAATAACTGCCTATATATTTGTACTCTGTCCGAATAAGTAAAATTTTGGAGTTATAATGATTATTGAATTAGACTTATTTTTTAATTTAATTTCATCTTTCTAAACTACTCATTAGGATGAAGCGTCATTCCACCTTACCAACAAAGGTAGGCGTGCTATGCAAATGCATACTGGTGCAGGTGGTGCCAGTGCTAGTAGAAGTGGATCTGGATCTGCTGCAGGTGGATCATTGTGGCTGTCTGAACTTGGTTGGCGTGATATGTGGGCAATGGTATCTAAACATCATAACAATGATCCAGAAGGAGAAAGAAATGTTGGTGGTATTGGTGGTCGTGTATACGGAGAGAGCTATAATAGTAACCCGGGCTTAGTCTTACAGCATAATAGTAAGAGTGCGCCAGCCTTGTCTTCTTGGGGCACTGATGTTTTATTGCGTGTACAAGTTCCGCTCGACGTAAATCGTAGTCATAACAATCAAAGTGAGTATTTTGTAGAACTTCAGCATAATCACCCGACATACTTTACTTTTAATTTTTATATCCTATATTAAATATTTGGTTTGTAGATGGTGAGTGGTGTGATTCGTGGATAACAGCTGGTGCTTCTGAAGATAACAATGACGATGGTGGTGATTTTGTAGACAGTGGTTCTATTATTGATGATGACATTATAATTGATTCATCACTAGCACGGCGACAACGTTTCTGCAGTCGTATTGAGGGCTATGGTGACGTATGTAGCTGTGTACATCCTGCTCCTTTGGACTTCCATCCATTGCCTGTAAGTATAGAACATTTTTATTGGAATAAAATACCCACTAAGCCATTAATATTAATTTGAGTTATTTTTTTTGCAGATACCTGATTCAAATATTGACCGAGTACCTGTGGTAATAGTAGCTGGTAATCGAGCTGACTATCTTTACAGGTATAAGTGTATAATAATTATTCTTTGTAGATATACTTTATGATTTATATTATATGCTTATTATGTATTATAATGTATTACTATTTATTATATTATATTGTTGTGGAAGTATAATTATAGTTTATTCTCTATGATTTGTAATGATTGTGTTTAATAATAGGACATTAAAGTCTGTACTGAATGCTCGAGGAGTTCAACGACATATGGTTACTGTTCATGTGGACGGATATTATGACGAACCAGTTGAAGTAGCTCGGCTGTTGGGTGTGAGGGCTGTACAACATATGCCTGCTGTAGGGGATTTGGTCAATGGAGTTGGTGGCGGGCAAACTGCAAGTAATACTAATTCACGTCGTCGCCGAGTTACACAGCATTACAAATCAGCCTTAACAAACACATTTAGTTCCTTGTTCCCGCAGGCTGATTATGCTATAGTGTTAGAAGACGACCTTGATGTTTCCGTTGACTTTTTTAGGTGTGTGTTTATAATATTATATTCATTTAAATATCCTACTAAAAATAATAAAGGACTCATAATAAAAAAAATGAGCTTGATATTAACATTTAGCAGTTTTATGAAGTTAACTGATTTGTATTTACTTATAATAATGTGAAATTATTATTATGCTCCTTAGCTTCTTCAGTCAGACTCTTCCACTGTTAGCAGTAGCAGACGACTCTACAGATGGTGGTAGTGGTTCTGGATCGCTGTACTGTGTGTCTGCGTGGAATGACCAGGGATATGAGCATACTGCTAGTCGGCCAGACGTTTTATATCGTGTTGATTGGATGCCAGGATTAGGATGGATGCTTAAAAGGTCCTTGTACAAGGACCAACTAGAATCAGAATGGCCAACAGTAGAGAAAGTAAGTTTATTGATAATAATATAATATATTGATCTCAAACAATCTTATTTTGAGTTTACGTATCATTTTCTTTATATATTTTTAAATCACTAGAATTTTATAATATAACTTCACAAATTTAATAAGTTTTAAAAAGTTTTATTTTTTGATTACTGTATATTTTTATTTTGTAAAGCAATTTTTTTTATATATTTGTACGTGGTTTGTTGCTATAATAATTAATTAATATTTTATCCGGTTTGGTGTTAATATTTTATAAATCTTTATCTGATCATAAAATTAAAAATTGTATTTTATTATTATTATATTACTAAGCCCATAAAACTAACTGAGTATTAATATGATTTTTAGCCCTGGGATTGGGATATGTGGATGCGAACAACCAAAGTTCAGCGTGGACGACAATGTATAGTGCCAGAAGTTAGCAGAACATATCATTTTGGATCATCTCGTTCTGTTAACGTGAATCCATACTTTCAACGCACATACTTTGGTCGTCATGCATTCTATAACCCTAATGCTGCCGCAAATGGAGCAAGTGCTGGATCTCATAGTGGTGGAACTGGTGGAGAATATGACGATAGAGGTGGTCTGATTCGTTTCAAAAACATTGACAAGTGAGTAAATTACTAAAATTAAATTATATGTCTTGTATGATATTTAATAGCTTACTTGCTCATACATAGCTCAGTTAAAGATTCTACAATGTAGGTTATATGAATATATTAAATACAGCTTTTATGTGTTTTATATATAGGATGACTCGAATATCATACCTTGGATGGATGGAACGTAGAATCATGACAGAAGGCCAATTGTTAGATCATAGTAGGTGGCCATGCCGAAAAAAGCAGTGGAATATTGGCGGTAGCAAAAATAATGATAACCGGGGAATGCAGGATGCTGGAAATAGAAACTATTATCAATCAGATGAAGAATTTTTTGTTATTGATGAAATGATGAATAATGACAATACAATTAGATCTAAGAAATTATTTGTATTATATATAAAAATGGAAGATCCATCTGGTGGTAATAGAAATGCAGCAACAGTTGCTTGGACTCCTTTGGCAAAGGTAAATAAGTAACTGTTGAAAATAGTTATTAGGGGAATTGAAGGTGGTATATAACTAAATCTCAATGTAGGCCTAAAACCCTGACTAAATTTACCCATACTGATAATGTTTCCATTTTAATTTAAAAATATATTTGGATTCTTTCCGTTCTTAACTAGGAAAAGAAGAATTTCATCATAATTTATGTTGAAAGAAACTCAGTTGTCTTTTTTATTTCTTAATGTATTTTGTTGGAGGAAGCCAAGAAAAAGTGAATTAGAGTTTGTAAGAGTGGTGAACTGCACTCGAAGGAAAGGAATTAAGAATAAGTTTGAGTAATACTGAAGCAATTGTGTAGGGTTTTAGAGGAAGCAATCGAGAAATTGATTAGGCAAGGCATGTGATGAAGATGGAGGATTGATATAGTGTGTGAAGTGAACAGGATTATGTGCAAATGGATGCAATAGAGAGGTGTCAAATTATTATTATACTGTTTGTCATTTTTGACTTATGAATACGCATGCATGAACTGTCTTACAAAAAAAAGCTTGGTTGATTCCGCTTTGGCACAACAATAACTTACACTATGTCCATTTAATTTTCACAGGCACACCATTAAAAAAAATATATTCTTGAATATTTACCTAATAATAGTATTTAGATTTTAAAAACTGCCTTATAATTTTGTTGACCTCCTTTAATCCTTTCAACTGTTATAAACTATAATTAACTACCATTGAATATAACAATGATTACTTGTTTATTTAGTGCCTAGGAATATGGGACCTAGACATTAGAGGGCATTACAAAGGAATGTGGCGGCTTTATCTTAATACAGATAATCAAGATGACGGAACAAATGCTGATGAAGAAGGAATTCCAACACGCATTAAAAGCGGTTCTGAATTATTTATCATCAGTTGCCCATTTTCATACTTTTGGTAAGTTCTACAAACATTAAAATAAGTATTATTTTAATGACTTACTTTATATACCATTATCTATATGGCTGTACATTGGTATATATTATGTTCATTTTATTGTTCTGGTTAGGTATTTTTTTTTATTGAAATGTTGTTATAATTTGTGTTATCTAAATGTATATGACATTATAATCAATAGTATTACTGGTTTGGCTCTATCACTTTTTGAATCTTATTTAAAACATAGGAAACAGAGCTTAAAAATAAATGATTCTATTTCTAGTCAACGAACTATAAATTGTAGTATACCACAAGGTACTACACTTTCTCCGGTACAGTTCAATATTCAATTAAATTATATAAAACTTCATAAATAGTAATATAATATGTTTTGCCAATGGTACGGTGTTGATCTATAATGGTAACACTTGGGAAAAAGTATTTGAAAATAGTTTATCTCCAAATTTTGCTAAATCTGCTATTTTACTCCACTCCCTGTCTGAACACACATTACCTACAATAGGCAAATTAAAAATCCATGTAAAAAACTGCTAAATATTAAAGCAATGTCAGTATAAATCCGTTACTATTGTTAAAAACTACAAAAACTTAATTTAGGTATCGATATTTGTCATGACATAAAATAGACAAATCAAATAATTAATATCACAAATAAGTTAAAAAGATGATCTATATTATCAAACTATTACGTAAGATACTAGATCACAAAGATATAAGAATTATGTATTTAACTTTCTTTGAATCCCTAATCAGTTATCACATATGGTATAGTTTTACGGGGAGGGGATTATGATATTGCTCTACTACCACGATTATAAAGAACAGGTTATGCGTCGGAAGGAATATTTTCGGTCAGATTTTGTTACGATGGTGTAGTTCTTAAAACTGCCGAGCGCTGCAAGTCATCCGTGTTACATATTAACATTTTCCTATACAAACCATGTTAAAACTAATTTTTTAATTAATAAATTAATAAACCTTTTGTTTTAATATTAGCGTTTCATTCATAGGCAATTCATAGGCCTGCATTTTAGGTGTAGCCTACTATATTTTTAGACCTCTCTTTTTTATTTCGGCCCTACTACCAATATATACAAACTTTGATAATATTAAATTATTTTTCATCAAACTAATTGAATTATTATTATTATTTATAACATATTTTTTTAAGAGATAGGCAATGGTGTTTTAAAAATATTTTGATAAATTTTAAATTATTTAACTTTTTTGTTTATTTTTTTTTTTAGTGGTTTTACAATGTTTGAAAAATGCCTATTGCCTAGTAATTTAATAAAATGTTCTTCATAATTTTGAAATGGAAAAATATACCTAAATTCATTACAATAGTGGCCAGTTCTAAAGACTTAATTGTGGGGAGGGGGGGGGGCTAGATCCTAATTTTCACAAATGAATAATGATTATTCGGTGACGACAAAAACTATATCTCAATAATCAGTCATGTGGTCACTTACATTAGGAACCAGGAGTTAGAAAGTGTATGTATATCATTATTTTTTAGTATTTAAAAGTATAACGTTATTCTGTGTGGTACAAAGTAAATAGGTACAATTTTAAAAAGTACATTTATATATATTATATTTACATATACCAATTCAAGCCCTAATGTAGTGCCAAAACTAGAGTTTATTGGATTAAATTAATTTATTTGTTTGGATAATTCGGTAATAAATAATATAATAACGTATGTCAGACGTATGACCCCACTATCACAATAATATTAAATATTAATAATATATTATACACTTCGTCTTCAAAAATCACAATAGATGATTTATATTTATGACGACAACGAACAATTTGTTTAGAGCCCGGTTAACTAGCAGCGCCTGCCTAGTGGTAAATAGCCGAACTATATCACCGTAACAATTTCTGACCGCGGTTGTGCCATACAAACCTATTACCGACGCATAACCTGTTCTTTATAATCGTGTCTACTACAGCTTCAAAAATGCCTAAATACTTTTACTACTACTATTTTATTTACCGAGTAATATAATAATTGTGAAACCCCATCAAAATCGGTTCATTTGTTATGAAGCCTTCCCCGGGCAAACAGATAGTCAAATGTATCTGAGCGTGTTTCATGAAATATTACATTTGATTTGGTACGTTTAAAAATCATAGCATACATTTAAATACTTTTCATTTGTGATACAAAATATAAATAAAAGAAAAAAAACAACAAGATTGTTTTTTAATTGCTCGAAAATTGATTTTCCAAATAACTCCTAGTCAATTATATTTATATCAAATTTCCATAACAGTTATAAAATAAATAATACAATTTTTTAAATAAAATTCAATCATAATAACAATTTTATTTTCTGTAACCAATGACTACCATATATAAGTATAATATACAAAATAATATAAGTTTTCCGTTTGCCAAAACTAAATTCCCAAAAATGTGAATTTCTTTTAAATCTCCTCTTATTGCACTTCTAGAGTAATGTAGAAACTACTGCTTAATATTTCGAGTTCATCCGTTTTGTCGTTTTTGAGAAATAGCGATAAGCATTTGGATTTTATATAGATATTATTCCTTAACTACTGTGCTTGGAATTCAATAATATATCTAGAACATTTAAAAAATTGTAATGCCTTCTTTATTTCATCCTTTGTGTATTGTAATTTATTTTAACATTTTTATTTTTATTTATAATAGCAAATTCAAGCCGATGAATGTGACTGCTTTATGGTACAATAGTATTGGTGTTGGTGAAGACGACGATGGTGGAGACGATAATATGCTGTAGACTTTAAAGTTCTGAGCACAAGAAAACTACTGTTTAATGTAGTTATTACCATTATATTATATATTACATATCTATGTTAAATGTTTAAAATTACAATTTTATAATGTTTTTACTATTGTATAATTTTTATTATCTCATTTATTATTATTTTGTAAAAACATACTTGTGTATCATTGTATACTTTTTATTTTAAGTTTTATATACATCTCTTCCAGTTCTAACTTAAGAAAACTGCCGATTCTTAAAATTTTAAACCTAATTTGTAATGTAGAGACTGCTTTAATTTCTAATTTAATACAATTTTCCTAGCTAAAATTGGGTTTACAAGACTCGTGTTCTTGCCAAAATTTATAACTTTTGGATACTTACCATGCCTACGATACCTGTACAATTATTTGTTACTGGTACAATTCCAGGGGATGTGGCATAAGTTAAAGGAATGGCCAATAATATTCTTTTAAATGTACTTGACAGTTATGCCAATTGTTGGAACATTATATGCATAAATTACAGGCCCATTTTGATTATTGGTGTACATGGCAAGTACCTATACCAATGGTGGAAACCCAGGTTTAGAATTAAACTGAGAGATTTCCTACTTTACTAACTATATAATATAGATTTATTTTGTTGGTTAATTCATTTCAAGAATAACACAATGATAAACTATTATTTTATTGTTTTTAATGTGTTAATAATTTGTTTTGTATTGACCCCAAAGATGAAATATGTTTTATTTTCTTATTATTTAAGTTAAAATTACATAATATTTTTATATTAAGGTTGTAGAGACTGCCCCACTCCTTTAATTTGTGTATAGTTTTTATTTTTAATAAAACAGAAGTTAATAAATTTTCTTTATTATTGTTTTATTATATTTTTTTTGGTCATATTTTGACCACAATCATACAATAATAATTAATATAAACACCATTTGTATATTACATGAGAGTTATGTTTATTACATGCGAGTCAAATTTAAAATCCGTAACTACCTAACAAGTAGCAATGGCAAACATATACAGACGTAAATATATACCATTACCCAGGTACACTTTGGTGACTCTCGGTTCAAACTAATCGATATCTATAGTTGAAACATAAACAGGAGGTATACCTGGTATTGCATAAAAGTTGCAAATAACTAATTGAAACTTAATTTTTTTAAACTTTTTAACTCAACTAAATAAATTGTCTACAGCTTTTTTCAGTTAGTTTGAGTAGGTATATTAAGTTGAAATCATGTTTATTCAAAACCAATAACTGTGGTTAATAATAAAAAATTGGTAAAATAATTTTTATTAAATGATGCAATTAGATAGAAAATAATTTTAAATAAATGTAAACAAATAATTATTATTAGATACTAACATATAATTTGCTTAAATCCTAGTATGCAATAAGAAGATGGGTTAGTTATTTAAACAATTTTAAAGTTACACAGTCACTATTGTGTGGTGATTATAAAAAAAGTTTTAACTTTTTTTTAACTGACTTCACAGGCAGCACTGCGTATAAAGTTTAATAAAATGACAAGTGATAAATTTTAGATTTCTATAAAATCAGAATTGTCAAAAATAGCTGTATCAACACTTCTACCATTTGCTGCCACTTACTTGTGTGAAACGGCGTTTTCAGCTCTTACCGTAATAACAAAACAAACATAGGACAAAATTAAATGTAGAATCAGATCTATAGTTGCAGTCTCTAATATAAAACCTGATATGGAATCAATAATATCAAAAGTTGAAGCTCAAATATCCCATTAACAAAGTGAACAGATGAACAAACAGTTGAATAACAAGTTAAATTGTTCATTTTTAAAATTGTATTATTTTTATTTTATTTATAAATTAATTAAATTTTTAAGTGGAAATTAATCAAAATCGTATACCATAAAATGTTTTATCAGTAATTAAATCAAATTTTGATGAATAAAACAATATAGCACAGTAGATTCTAATAGTCTAGTGATGCCTCTGACTAAGTTAATCAATATTTGTCTTTAAAATATTGACTTTAAACTTAAAGGGTTAAATATACGAGTATTTGTTTATTTGTATAGTTATAATATCATAACAAATGTACACGTGATCTAAGGTTTATTCTATAATTTTAATTATTTTCTGATTTCTGTTAAAGAAAGTACCTAATTATTTTATTGACTATAATTAGTTAGGTATAATCAATTAAATTAACTTATATCACACCAAATATTTAAACAAATGGCATGAAAGGTAAATTATTATCAAAATATTTTCAAAATTATATACCTCGAACACTAGTCTAGTAGGTATATATGTTACTTACTTATAATATGTATAACGTTTTGCAAACTATTTATGTAAAAACATTTTAAATTTTTAACTCAATTTCTTTAAAAATGTTTTATAATTTCAAACCATTTTATTGCAATTTTTATATCTTTAAATATTTGTGTGTTTGATTAAGAAATTCAGACTTTTGAGTAGAGCTATGTGGAATAGAAAAATATAATATTTTCAACACTCGCGAGGGAATGCAATTCTTGGTAAACATATCCAGCAAAACTCTCAATAATTCAGCAAAAAAAAATTTGAAAGTGAACTTACGAAAGTTCTTTTATGTTCAAATACATCAAATTGTCGCAATTGATATTATAAATAAAGTATAAACGTATACCTGAACAGTCTATCACAATATATGAAATCATAAATTAAGTACCTACACTACCCATACATAAGCATAATAAATTCATGAAAATTATTAATATAGTTGTACAACGTGTCAACGTGTCAACGTTCGTAGGTACGTAACAAACGATTCCAACAGTTTAAAAAAATGACATTTATTTACAAGCACAATATTTTCTCATCCGTCGAAATTGGATTAATGTTTGGAAAATAAACAAGTCTAAGAGACGGCAGTTTTGAAAGGGGAAAAACACAACATTAATAAACGCGACAACAACAGCATAATTTGTGGGCATCGTAGGGATAATGATATGTTCATCGTCGCGTTACTTCTTGGTTAACTTTTCAACAGTATAAAGAGGACAAGCTAAAGTCCGGTGAAAGTATGCCTTGAACTCTTCGTCATTGATGTCTTTGATTTTGAAATTTTTACTGTGGCATTCGCCTAATATGGGCGGCTGTGTATTGCTGCCACCTTGGACCTTATCGTTGTCTCTCAACACCCATTGATTTACTTCTTCGTAACGTTTTTCTAAACACCTGCAATAGAACCAATTTATTTTCAGTTGTGTGCGCATGTCGGAGGGTACGATCAATGATGGTATTATTATCAGTGGCGTGGTGAACGACTTTTACCTAATGCAATTGCTTAGCCCTGGACATTTTTCAGGGGGGGTGGGTACCCCTTGGCTCTTTGAAATTGTACCTGTATTTAGGTCCGTACTCACTGCAGACTGCAGTGGTAGCTAGTTATAGAGTACCTACTAATGTACTATAAGTTATAACTATATAGTGCCATGGTTGTAGGTATACGCAGACTCATTCTCATCACAGTATTGATTTTCCAATATTATATATAATTTGTTATACTGTAGTCTTAAGTTATTGTTATAACTTTACGTCATAGACATTATTTCACAGTTCGTAACAATGTGTGACTTAATAGGTACCTAAATATTTTTTTGGTACACAAAATATAATAATACCTATTTATTTATCATTTATGAACTTATTATTTTATTTAAATAATTAAATGTATTACTTAATTGTAATATTTGTAATTTGTATGATTTATACTAAATTATTGATGACTTCTTAAAACAAAAATTCAAAATTAGCATACAGAAAATTATATATAGTTTGGGGTGGGGGGGGGGGGGGGGTAGTGGGTGGGTCATTGTATAAAAAATTTGCTTAGGGTTTGAAAGATGTTCGCCACGCCGCTGTAAATTATTATACAGTATTATTTGAAGTGTGTACCTACTGGATACTGAGTATAGGTACTCAATAATATAGATCAAGCTGTATTAGATATTTTTTTAAGGGCTTACAGTTAGATGTGTGTCTAGTGTTAATTTAAGTAGATTATAATTATAAGATAATTATCCATAGCCAAGTCAACATTTACAATATTCAAGTAGTACCATTCTCATGCCAGTATACCATTATTGGTACCTACTTGGTTGTTGCGTAAGTATATAAAAACAATTTCCCGCGGAAAAGAACTATGAATGCAATGCAGCTATAGCCCATGAGCTTTATATATTCTATAGACTATAGTTAGGAAACCAAATTTTTACCATTCAAAGAAGACAACTTTATCTGTGCAATATCGTTTTTCTTTTTTTCGACATCATTTTTACGAAAAAGGAAAAGCTTTATTGCACAGATTGAGTTTACTTCTTTTAACACGGTTGCTTCACTGGTTGTCTTAATAACTGAATTTAAAAATGTAGTCTCCACGCTGAAGGTTTTACATAACAATTATTCTCACGATATAATAAAATAATACTCACCTCGGACATAGTGAAGGCACATCAACGGCTTCCAGCGGTGGTTCGTTTTCTGGCGTCACGGTGGTCAGATCAAGGGCGGCGATGATTTTCGCATGTCTGTTCACTGTTCCGTCCAGATCGCGGGCCAAGAAATCGTCTTCCTGTTCGGACGTAGTGGACATCGAGTCACCGGCGGCCACCTCCACCTGCTGTCTCGAATCGCTGTCCGCCGCCATAACGTAGTTGTTTTGGATCCAGAACACCCGTTGCAGTACGTCGTCCACCCGCCTGTCAATCGGCTCGAAATATTCGATCAACTCTGTCACTATAGCGGTCGGCGTTAGCCGGCCATCGCGCGGCCGTCCCCGGCGACCGCGTCGTCTGCGGCGATGGCGGTGGCGGTGGTGACGATGTCGGGGATGACGGCCATCGTCGTGGTCGTCGTTTTTGTGGGCTTCTTCTTCTTCTTCTTCTTCTTCTTCTTCGTCGTCGTCTTCGTCTTCTTCTTCTTCTCTTTCTTTGCAGCCTTCGGCTTCGTCCTCGCAGTCTCCGCGACCGTCGTCCGCATCGTCGTCACGCACCAGCAGACGGAACGACGGCCGTCGGCGGTCCGTGCCCATCATCAGTGAACACGCGTCGTCGACCGTATGGCACGTATGCCTCCATTCGTCCGCCAACAGTCGCAACGTTCTGCGCGCCTCCCGCAACGACACGCGCCCGGCTTTGAACGTCCTCACGGCGCTCGCAAACTCGTCCGATTTCGCCGCTTGCGTTTCGCGCAGCACGCGCTTTCTGTCCGACACGACGGCGTGTGTCTCTTTGATAGTGTCTTCCGCGTTCATCAACTGCATGAACCGAATTAAAAGACGACGTTATCACGGTCATTGTCATATAGTTATTATTATTGTTGTTGTTATTGTTGTGATAACTATTATTTTTATTGTTATTATTATTACTATCATCACTATTGTTTGATATGTTCTAATGACAAATTATTACCTAGAGGAGAACATCTTAAATACAGTTGAACCTCGATAACTCGAATCGGTATGGGGCGAAAAAAAAATTCGACTTATCGAAAATTCGACTTATGGAAAACCTCGATAACTCGAATCGGCAAAGAATTTCGAGTTATCGAAAATATTTTTTTTTTTCATTTGAAAACACGAATACATACATGATACTTTATTTTATAATTTTATTTATTCATGTACATATTTACCTTAAGCGCATTACTATTGAGCATAAAACACAATAACTTTTTTAAACAAAGCCTCACACTTTGTGTATTTCACATATTATTATAAATATTTTCATTTTCCTATTCATTAACACTTTTATGCAAATATTACGAATGTGATCGATATTGTTATATTAAACTATAGATTGACCAGGATATTGGACGAATTCGGCCCACCGAGTTTTCCGTACTTTAACGGCCCACAGAGTAATTATTTTACCACAAAAAACTCAGTATTTGGAAAATATTAATTTTTTTCCCCCAAAATTGTCGCGGCTCATCGAGTTTTACTCGGTAGCTCGCCCGGCAAATTCGGCCCTGAGATTAACTTATGATAGAAATCAATGTTTTTGATATTTTAAATCTATTATGGAAAGCTATAGAACCATTTTAACTGAGTAAAAATGTTTTTCTAAGACCTCGGTTGAGAATCATCGAAATAAAGAAATGATCTACATAACAATAGGCAAATTCAGAGTGAAAATATATTTATGAATCAATGCTTTCCGTGTATTTTTTATTCAATTTCATCGACTAAACTAGAAATTCTGTATGGAACTTTCAATCGGTGTGATTTAGGCACTTCTAGTATAAAACGTAGAAAAAAAGTCACTGACACATTTGATATTCACACCAAAAATTATGGTGTACGGCTAAGCCTATCTTATGTCACTGGAAATTAGACGATAATGTTGGCAGACGCTGTAAATGTAAAAAATATTAAACTTTACGTCCCATATTAGTACTAACGTTTCTCTAGGATGAAATACTCGGGAAAATATCCAAACGACACATTAATTATAATTTTTTACAGACATTTGAAGTTAAAATTTGAACATCAAAATATCGAACATTTGCAAATAGTTTTGTAGTATAACATTTATAAAATGGTAAGTTTTTATAAGTAAGAATTGAAAATTCAAAACAAGGTTTTTCTAAATGCAGTTTCAAAAACACTTAAGATATAAATGCACACTTTTTTTATAAGCATTTTAAGTTAATGTTTGCGAATTATTTTGTAGTTAAAAATCCACAAAATCAGTAAAATCAGTTTTTATAGCTAAGGATTGAAAATTTAAAAGAAGGTTTTTCATAAGTATTTAATAGTGTAACCAAAAAATCAAAAAAATATATTGAAAAATAATTTTTTATAGACATTTTAAGTTCAAATTTAGACGAAATTAGGTATTTAAATGAATAATAACGATGTTACCTATTTATTTCATTGTAATTTAAAAATATTATTTGTTTGTGCTTGAAACTTTTAAAGTATATTATTATATTTTATACACTCAATTAAATTTTCAAATGCAATGTTTTTTTCAAAAAAAAAAAATTCAACTTACTGTTTTTGTTAATATAGTAAAATTAATTATTTTAATAGTAATAATATCATAAAATACACTTAGTTATGTAGGCTGACAGGCCGTTTTGCTCAGAAATGTTTTTCATATACTTTGATTTATAATCATTGAATTTAAATTTAACACATCCGTGAAAAGGATCCACCAGACCGCGACGGTCGCACCTACTGTACAGCAGAGCGGTACCCACTTGCCGACCTTTTTTGTTATTAAAAAATGTGCTTTACATTATGTGTTCTATTACCTACAAATCTGACGTTTATGTACATATTATTATTCCTAGTGTAGTAAACCCAAAAATTACTCACTAATGTACTATAGTCTTATGATTTTAAATTTTAACTTAATATTTTAACAATAATAGTATAATATCTACCTATTATATTTATATTAGCATTTTATATAATATAGTTTAAGAGAATAAAACAATATAACTATATTATACCTCCAAATAAATTGAAATAATGTACCTATGTTTCTACTTTCTAGGTTTTATCAAATTACTTTTGAACTTTTGAACTTTAATTAAATGCCTTTTTTAGTGTTCTATATAAGGTTACAGAATCCAAATTATAATTAAATGATAATATTTACCAATATTTTTTAAAAATACCATTTGTCTAAGTTACATAACAAAATTATATCAAATTTGTTTGTTTTTATCCAATTAAGCTACTCCATAACATATATTATGTATATTATTTATTATATAAATATATTACTTACATATGATTGCATCTGCAGTAAAAACCTAAACATGCATTTATTATCAAGATCCATTTTAACAATTTGATCCATAATTGTTTTTAAGTTTTTTTCATCAGCAATGTTAATTAAATATTCAATAAATGATTCTGCTTCAACATTTAATGCTAACATTTCTGTATCCTCAACGTATGGTGTTTCAGTGTGTTTACTATATCTTAATTGTACTAAAAGTGTGTTGGAAAATAAAATTAACAATATTTTATTTAATTTTAGCTCTTTCATCGATTTTTAGAAATGATATTGCATGACTTTATTTAGAGTCAATGATATGAGATGCATTACATTTTTTTAATAAAAAGATATCATACTCGATTTAATTTGTAATTTGAGACCTATACAAAAATATATAAGTAGCTTATATATATACAGCCGTTTCGAGTATTATATATTTATATAATAATATAAAATGTAGGTACATATATCACATAATATCATTCGCAATTCAAATTGTGTCTTTCGACTAAGCATCATAATATGCATACATCATAGTCTTCTCTACCTACATTTTTAAATCCATATATTTCTAATACATACGTTTTTGTGAAAGAAATGTTGACAATCTTAAATCTTCGTTCACCTGCCGTTTGAGAGACAATATATGTTTTTTATAATCATCATTTTCAGTTTTACTCGTTTTTAAATATGTCTCCAACCGTTCCTTAGCTTCATTTCTGGATCAAGTATCAATGCAATTATTATCTCCATTGAATATAACGGAGTTGGTAAATTGCGTCCCGCAAAAAAGGTCAGTTATATACTGTGTAAATTGCGGCCCGGGTATATTTGAAATGTACGTAAATTGCGGCTCGGGATATTCCGATTTCCGGTCGGCTGGTTATATCATCTTTAATATTGATCGATAAGATCACTTGATGCTCACTTATATAATATTACTAGCCGCCAGTGTGCTGTGTGCATTTGATCGAAATATTTCGCACGAGTTTTTACATTGGTCTACAGTATTTACAGTATTTGGTAAATTAGTATTTGTATTTTTTTTTAAATTTAATAACAATGGAAGTTATGAATAGTGAAAAAAATAAAACGTTGAAAATAGTTGATGGTTTCAAATTTCGTTTTCAAAAACTTCTGAAGAATGATATTCAACGTTGGTGTTGTACAGTCAAAACTTGTAAGTGTTTTTTATAGATAGCTTTAAAGATCATAACCATCTACAACTTTCGGAACAAATTATAAATCGTCAAAAACTTAATAATAATTTAAAAAGAAAAGCCGTTGATGATATTTTTACAAGGCCATCTAAAATTATTCATTCTGAGTTAAAAAATGCTGATGTCGAATCTTTAACTACACAAGACGTAAAATTGATTAAAAGAAATTTACACAATGCTCGAGCTTCTATACTACCAAAATTACCAGACACTTTTTTGGAATTACATAATATTTTTGACAAAATAGAATTCAAAACAAACAAAAATGAAAATTTTTTGCTAGTAAATAGTAAAGAAACAAATATAGTAGGTTTCTCTACATTAAGCAATTTAAAAGTGCTATGCGATTCGGATACTATATTTGTAGATGGTACATTCAAAGGTTGTCCAAAATTATACCATCAATTATTTACTGTTCACTGTGCAATAAATCAGTCTTATGTTCCACTCGTTTATATTTTATTACCTTCGTAGACTACACAGTGTTATTTACAAGCGTTTCATCATTTAGTTATAGAGTGCAAAAAAAATGATTTACAATTTAATCCAATTCGGTTATATGCCGATTTTGAAAAGGCATTCACAATGCTGCAAGACATGTTTGGCCTTCTATTGAAGTAAAAGGGTGTAGATTTCACCTTGGTCAAAGTTGGTACAGGAAAATACAGCAGCTAGGATTAAGTAATGATTACAAAAGAAATAATACCGATATAAGTAATTTCTTAAAATTATTTTTTGGGCTTCCTTTTTTGAGTTGTGATATGGTTGAAGATTGTTTTGCGTTTGATATAATGGTATTGCAACCACAAGATAATAGGATAGTACAATTTACCGACTACGTATTAGAAACATATATAACCGACGACGTGGAGTTTCCACCACAGATATGGGCTGAATTTGTATCCTCAACGATGCGCACTACAAATAATTGTGAATCATTTCATAAAAAATTAAATAGTTCGTTCAATTCGTCACACCCAAATATATTTAATTTTATTGACATTTTAAAAAACATGCAATGTGATACGTATATTATATTAAGAAGTCTGGGAACAAAAAGCAAAAAAATAACTGATAAAGAATCACTTATACATGACAAAATGTATGAATTGCAAGCAAAAAATATTACTCAGTTAGACTATGTGCGGGAATTATCTTATAAGTTTTTACCAGTATATTAATTCGAATTTTTATAATAGGTACTATTTTTTTCACTATACACATTTTTACTTATTTTTAATAATATATTTTTTAATTAAAAACAAAACAGCAAAACCAATATTTCTAACCATACCAATATGAATACAATTATATTGCCAGTCCTAAGTCTGAAAAATGGGAAGGAAAATATTGATTTTGTAATTTACATAACAATGACAAATATTTAAGTAGGCAAATATATTAAAATATACCGGGGCCGCAATTTACGTATGTATATAATATACCGGGGCCGCAATTTACATAAAAAATTTGAAACGGGACGCAATTTACAGCGACCCGAATATAAAACCCGATAATAGAACAAAAAATTTAAACAATATAATCCAAAAGATTAGAGATTTCAATTAAATAAGGGGATTGCAAATGGATAATTTTTAAGGGGTTCAGTATAGGCAATATTATAGCTATTATTGTTCGAGTAGTACATGTATGTGTACGGCTGACAAAAATTAAGGTATTTTCTAGTGGTTTGATTTAAAAAATCTAAAGATGTTTGAATTTATAAACAAGTTTACTTTGCATCGGTCGGAGCACTTTTTCAATTTTAGCAAATTCTTGACGAAAATCAATATTTTACATTTCATAAATATGTAATTTTTAGATTCTGAGTGGAACGATGAATGTATTGATTTTACAATGATGTGTGTTTTTTTTTTTATTTTATTTTTTTTTTTGTGTCTGTCATCACCTTTTAGGGCAGTAAAACTGCTTCGATTTTCTTCAATAGCAACTTTTCTGATTGGAAAGTGAATCTAGTTGGTACTTTGGGGGGTCAAAAGTGAAAATTTCTCAGTAGTTTTCAAAAGCGACGTGAAAAACAAAAGAATAATTAAGGAAAAACGGTAATTTTTACGCAAAATCGATTTTGGTTTTTGGTGTAACTCTAAAACAAATGGCCGTAGATACATGAAATTTTCACAGGTTGTTTATATTTGCATTTTCTATACATGGTAAAATTTTGAAAATAATTTGACTCTTTTTGAACTGTTTACGGACATTGTCAGTTTTCAATTTTTTTAGTTTTTTTTCTATAAATATCAATAAAATTTTATTTGTTGGTTAAAAAAACTTGAAAATTTAATACAAGGCTCCTAGTATATTGTTTCAAAGGCAGATGAAAAAAATTAAAAATCCTTAGTCACAGTTTTTTTTTATAAGCATTTAAAGTTCAAATATTGACAAAATACGTAAAAACGACGAAAATTTGGAAATTATTTTAAGTTAGAAATTCATAAAAAATTTTGTTTTTAAATCTAAGATTTTAAAATTTAATACAAGAATTCTCATAAGTTTGTCTACCTTTATCAAAAAAAAAATTTTTAGAAGAAAGTCAAATTAAATTTTTATGAGCGTTTGAAATTCATATTTTTACAACATTTGATATTCACTCGATTTCTCGTGTAACGATTTTCTGTTTTTGTTGTAATTAACAAACGAATGACCGTAGATATATGAAATTTTCACAGGTCGTTTATATTTGGATTTTCTATACACGGTAAAATTTTGAAAATAATTTGACTCTTTTTGAGATGTTTACGGACATTGTCAATTTTCAATTTTCTTAGTTTTTTTTTCTATAAATACTAATAAAATTTTATTTCTTGGGCGAAAAAGCTTGAAATTTTTACAATAGCAATTGTAAAATATTTAAAATACATGGGCACAATTTCTTTTTATATGCATTTAAAATTCGAATTTTGACAAAATTTATCAAAATTTCGAAAATTATTAATCACTGTAATTAAAAAATTATAAAATGTTCAGTTTTTATAACTAAGGATTGAAAATTTAAAACAAAGATTCTCATAAATAGTTCATACTGTAACCAAAAAATCTACAAAATACATAAACACAGTTATTTTTTACAGACATTTTAAATTCAAATTTGGACGAAATTACATACTAAAATCAGTAATAACGATTTTGGTTATTTTGTTGTAATTTAAAAATATTATTCGTCGGTATAATATGAAACTGAAGAATCAAAAAAATCAAAATATGGCCTATCCATACAATCTACAGTTTAATATTACGATTACCCCAGCATATTCTGTGTTATCACTTTCTATCGTCGAGTGATAAGCTTTTGTCCGAATAATTAAAAGAGTGGTTATTGTCTATGATAGTATCACGGTTCGTTGTTGATGTATAACGCGTTATAACTTATAAGTACCTAATGGATATTGTGAAATGATTAATTTGGAATTTATTATAAGTTAATTATATTTTTAATACCATAGATAAGTATGTAATATGTCTTAAACCAAGACTGACATACCGTCTCCACTCAGAATCGTTTTTCTTATACAATGATATTGTATCATTGAATTCAAATTTTAGTTCCATCCATTATACAGTGACCCACTTGTAACCTACTGTACAGCAGAGCGACATCCACTTACTTACCCGCATTTTTAATATTTAATATATTAAAAAATGTAAAAAATATAAAATATGTGCTCCGACCGATGCAAAGTAAACTTGTTTACCAATTCTAAAATCATTAAATTTTTTTAATCGAACAACTAGAAGTACCTTAATTTTATCAGTCGCTAAGGTTGTTTTGATGAAAAATGAATAGGATTTGCAATCCCCTTAATAATATGTATATTTAGTGTCATCTTAAATCCATCTCATGAGTAATAAAGCTTTATTCATTATTTATCAGCGTTTAAAGTTATGTCGGTATGACGTAATTGAATATTCACCAGAAAAAAAACGATTTCTGCTCAAACCGATTTTTGTTATTCTGTTGTAAATCAAAAAATATGAATCGTAGAATCTTGATACATTCCACAATTATTTAAACTATTATTTTGTAAAGAAATTTTTAAAATATAAAAAGCAATTCTAAGACATTTGATATTTACGATTTTTTTGTTTTTATAAGAAATGTTTTAGTTGATAAAATGTTATGCAAATATTGACGAAACTTGTCAGGATATAAACATATTTTGCAACATTTTTAGTATTTAATATTATATTCTTTAGTTAATATTCTTTTTGGGAATTTCCAGGTGTAAATTATTATTATTCATATAATTTTAATAATTATTTACATACGCTTAACTAGTATCAGATTTCATTTTTTATTTGTCAGGTCTTTTTGTTTCACCTTATATTTGTGCATTATTTCGAAAAAATATTTGAATTAGAAGTAAGTAGGTACTCTTTTTTATGTTTTGTAGAAAATTAATTTTTATTTTATTTTTTAATAACTTTTTACAACAAAACAGTATAAGTTTTTTTTTAAAAGTAAGTGAATAGTAAGTAATATTTATTTATAATTAATGTTTTATGTTCAGGCGTGCCACCCCTCCCCAAACCACGGAAAACCTATCACCATTAGTTATTAGGATATACCTGTGTTTGTAAGTTCTCGATACTTGTTCATTAAGAACAGTTACTATTTCTTTTCCTTTGTTCAACCTATTCATGTGTGAGTTATAAATGTTTTGTACTATATGCCGCTGCTTAAGTAAATTTTCCACTTGTACTGTCAGTTTGTTATGTTCTTCAAGTAACCTGTTGTATTCGTAATCTGCAGTACTCTGTAAAACAAAAAAGTGTCAACTTTAAAATGAACCAACTGCATTTACATAACAAAATAAACGGTGATTTTTATTATTATAGTATTTAATTATATATTTCATACTGTTGTTAATGTCGGGACGTCGACAATTGCCATTTTATTTCTGATTGCAAACTTTTCCAGTTCGGCTTCCATCTGGAGTATCTCTTTGTTAATTTGTGCCTCGATTTTTCTCTGTTCATTCAGCTCGAATTTTGCCTGTTTAGTCTCGTGAATCAATCTTGTAAATGTTGCCTTGTACTTATCGTCTTTCTTTGTCTTTGTTTCGGACTCCATCACATTCAAATCATTCGTCAAGTTATTTCGTTCTTCTTCCAAGAACCTAATGGCCCATCTACGCAACCACACATTCCCAACGTCAATAACCATCGGGGCTGGATTTAAGTATGTGGTGGCCCCGGGCGGGAAACGTTTTTGGGGCCCTGAATAAGCGTGCAAAAAAATCTATTATCATAACGTCGACTATAATATTATAGTATAGGAACATACAAAATATGGCTTGCAGACTTAACGCTGTTATGGTATTTTTCGTATTATATTCATGGTTTTAAGCGTAAATTTTTAATGAGTTACCTATGAAATTAATTCAGATACGTTTTGTGTAAGCGAGTTAAATATGTGCAAAGAAATTATGTCAAGATCATTGGAAAGAATAGGTTGGTGATCAACGGTGAACCTGTTGTTTAATAACTATTGTTTGATTGATTTTATATCATGATATGTTTTAAAATTGTTTCTAAATAAATAAGCCAAAAAGGGGGAATTAAAATACGAAAAACCTATAACAGCAATAAGAGTAGGTATATCCAATAAAATGTATGTTGTAATCACAGTTAATTCTCTTTACCATTTACCGTAAACATTATACCTACCTTATACTTGTTAAGAATATAAATAGGTAATAGGTATACATATTTTTGTAACTTGTTTGTGTTTAAATCTTAAATTGCATTTTAATAATTTTAGGGGATAACTAATTATTAATCCTCAGTCCCGAGGCCATCACAATTGTTGTATGAACGCGTATATATAGGTATCGAACTATAAATATATATTCCTAATATAGGTAAAGATATTATGGCCCAGTAAGTTTGTAAATAATTGTGAAAAGCACATTTAATTAATAACTCTTTATTAAGTATATTTAAAAACCTTTTCGAAAGTATATTTTAAAAATTTGCATTTACACAATAAGTACTAATTGAAATTTGTTAAACAATTATTAGTTCATAGATTACCACCTAGGTACTATAAATAATAACTTTAAAAAAGTACAACTATAAATACTGACATTAAATATTGCATTTTTTAATATGACATCAATCGTCCGACGTTTAGTGTAACAAAAAAAAATGTAGGCCTGGATAATTCATTAATACCTTTATGCACTTTCTTTGATTACCATTTACCAAGAATATAAGAATAAAACTATAATAAATAATAAATAATGATTATCATAAATAGCTATTTTAGTCGAATAACATGCTCAATGTTTATAAATGAATAGGAAATTCTCTTATGATAATATGTACTCAGCATCGTTACCTCAATTTGAGTTTATATTATGTAAAATTATAGAATGAAAAAATATTGTGGCGGCCCTGGACTGCATTCCAACCAGCAAAACCTCATTAAATCCGGCCCTGATAATCATTATTAATAACTGAAATAAGCTTTTTACATATTAACGAATATGCCACACTATTTAAGTTAACTGTTATAATATTGTTATATTGTAATACTCGTTTATGGTCATATATAGTATATTATAGTCATAAATTCAAAATATGATTTATAATTTAAGTGAAGTGACCGCCTCAAACAGAAATAAATTGTACTATTTCGTTAGGTTAAATATATATTTAATATTAGTTTTTTCTATATAGGTACTTTTTTAAAATTTACTATATAATATATTAATACTTGAATCGGCTGTTAACCATTGTTTTAGGTACGAGTAACCTACACAGTATAAGTATAAGTAGATAATTTAACATAATTATAGATTATTGGCTATAGCATTATTATAAAATTAATGATTGTTTACTTAAATTTTCTATCAACTTTTAATTTTGAGTTCATCGAATAATAATATTTACGTGCTAATATTAAATTATAATGGAAAGTAAAATAAACGGTATACACATTTTATTCTTACTCTTGACGTTTGGCTGGATTAGCATTTGTTTCGTTTTTTCTGAGCTTATTTCGTTTGTTTATATAACCATATTTAAGTATGTCGGCCCTTAGTATCTCGCTAGTGTTATCTTCCTGGGGTATTATATTGTGTGCCATCGTGTAAAGTGCAATTATACAGATAATTCACTCAAAACTTAAAAATGCTTGACATCAACTTATTTAATGAAAGCAAAATGTATAAACTAGTGAAATAACGGTTTCAATCAAATATACTAAAGAATAAAAACGTATATCAATAACATGCACGGAAAAATACTCATTTTTCGTTTTGTTTGTTGACATGACATATTGCAGAAAAATATACATTAATTTTGAATCCGTCGTTACCAACGAATATTTTCTTTGTGAAATTCGAGAAAAAAAATGAACAGCGACTTTTATATTTTTAATTTTTATTATTACTTTTTATGAGTATCTGGTATTGTAATACTGCATTTGTCCATCTATAAGCTATACTATCTGCGTATGGGTTTAGGTATTTAGAATAAGACCATTGATTGTAAATACTTTAGACTATAGTATACCAATTAATAATTATAACCAATGGTTTTAAGTAGTATACTAGTATTATACTGGTATACTATACCCATCATTGACAAGACTAGAATTTTAAACCTTATAGCAAATAAGCGATGGCCTCCCAATTTTTGTGACATCTAAAAATATTTTTTCTATGTACATGCATATAGATTATTTTATGTGTAGGCCGTAAATAATCAGCTGGCGACCACCTGCGGATTGAAAATCACTGGAGTTCAAGGGCGTCATTTGAGGGGTGTAAACGGAGGCATTTTTAAGCCGGTAAAATTTTTGGTGCCAGCCAATAGCCAATTTTAGTACAGCTGCAATCGTGGCACAGGACCACGATTATAAAGAACTATAGTACTATAGTACTATAGTAGTATAGTACTATAGTACTATAGTACTATAGTAGTATAGTACTATAGTAGTATAGTACTATAGAACTATAGAACTATTATATAGTTCTTTATAATCGGGCACAGGACTCATAGGTAATCGTAAATCGTTGTAATTTTTAAGGGCCATAACACCATAGCAATAAAACATATTATAAAAGCGACACTATATTTTAACAGCTGATTGATATCACGATTCGCGTCGATATCTTTTAAGATTTTTTAGTTTAAGAGTTGAATTGATTATTGTTTATTTGCTGCTGTTATATTTATTTATTTATGATTTACGTATACTAAGCGTCCAAGCCCTATGAACAAAAATGGCTTATATAAATTAGATCAACGTGACGACAACATGCCATGGTATTATTATTATTATTAAATAATAATTACAATTATATACTTACATATTTATGTACCCACTATAATATTAAAATTATTATTGTTTACCTATTTATCGTTATTGATATATATTTCTTCTCATTTCGACATTAAAGCTCGGTAAACAGATCAAGTATTACAGATTTAAATTTTTGATTTGCTTTATTAAATGCATACATTTTTAAACATGTATAATGTGAGTATAATATAATTGTAATTCAAGGTTAATTTTTGTATTGCTTTACTGGCCGTTAAAGCTTTTTGCAACTTCTATTAAGTTTATCACGGTTTATTGCAGTTTAAAAATGTTGTCAACTATGGTATATTTAAGGTGAAAACAAAATAATAAAAATAAACCATCTACTTATTATTGTTATTCAAATTAGCGTTTCTTTTTTAACAAAACATTCTTGTTTGTATCAACTGATTGCAGTTATTTACTAATTAATTCTTTAATCCATTAAAATTGATGTTTTTTCAAATACCCGAGACTAATCTAAAGGCGACTAAAGCGATAAGTCTATAAGAGGTATATAAAAATATACAATCAGTCGATTAACACTAATTTATAATATATTGTGTAGTTAGAAACAACAGTGGCGACTTGCAAAATAGGTAGATGATAGGTACAATTATACAAATAATTATTTAACTATGATTGGGATTGATTAATGACGAGTTATAAATTTATGAATTGTAATATATTATCTAAACAAAAACACTACGCCAAACTCCGTGTAAAAAAACGCTCAGTATAAAAAAAAACCAACTCAAAAAGTTGTGATATCATTTTATAGCTATGTATTTAAACTATATAGGAATAGATATATTATTATAATTTATGTTAAAATTCATTGCTTATAAATTGAACTTAGCTGGTGACTTTAAAATTATAACACTTAATTAGTAATTTATAACAATTAATTTATATAACACTTAATTAGTATCACTCATTTTCAAAGATAACATGTATACTCAATACGAAATGAATTCTCATGAGGTTTAAATAATTTCACCAGCTAAGTTCAATTTATAAGCAATATATTTAACATAAATTATAATAATATATCTATTCCTATATAGTTTAAATACATAGCTATAAAATGATATCACAACTTTTTGAGTTGGTTTTTTTTTATACTGAGCGTTTTTTTACACGGAGTTTGGCGTAGTGTTTTTGTTTAGATATCACTAATTTTTTTTATGTTATTATTATTATTATAATTATTATATACGAGTCATTCTCAAAATTCAATGTGTACGTATTTTGATACTGCAGTCAGTAGGTACCTACTCAGTTAATAACACACAGTTAAAATAATAATACAAAATTTTATGTATAAAATACATAAAATAATACACAGTCAAAATAACGTGCGCGTATTTGAGGTTATAATACGGCAGTCAATAGAACATAAAACGCTGGACGTGCAATACGGACGGCGGTCGACGCAAGAAAGAACAATATTGAATATAATAAACGCGAGCCGTTGCGTAAAAACATGGAAACAGAACAAACTGAAAACACCGCCGCCGCAAGAGCTGTGACAAAGCACGCGCGTACGGTCAGTGCGTGTGTGTATCTTCATGCGGGGAACTTCATGCGGGCCGCAGGGAATATTATAGAATAACATTTTCTTTTTTTACCATAAAAATTCATAATATATTTGGCTATAACTCCATTTATAATGTTCAGATCTGATTAAAAAGTGCAGCATGCACTTCTACGGAACATTTCCAATAAGAATAAGATTGGTGCATTGTCAAACTAAATTATTGTACAATTAATTAGGTCAGTGGCGCCGAGTACGCACTTAAGGTGGTGCATTTGAACCACCTAAAATTGTGGGTGGGTGGGTCTTGGGTGGGTAAGTAAACATATTTACCTAAGATAGTTAATACTATTACTTACAATAGTAAGTATAAAGTAGGTACTAGGAGTTAGGACACTAGGTAGTGGGCGGTTTTGTGTCGTTCAGTGTTGTGGGTGGGTGGGCTATTTTTAGTGAACTCGGCGCCACTGAATTAGGTATGCATGGACAACTATTTTTTTTCGTGATTTCAGATGCTTCGTGTAATTATACCCGGCAGTTGTCGCGCGTTGTGATTGCCGATGCGTTCAATTTAAGGCGTTTTTTTTTTTATACTTAGCGCGACCCTGCCGGGTCGTTGGATAATATTGTTAGTGGGAAGCGATTAAGAAAGTAATCCGCGTCAAGCAAATTGTAAGGCGGCGAATAATAATAAAATATAAAAATGTACGAATAATTTAGGTACAACATAACGCGGCTCGCCTCTGTGTACAAGTATAGGAATTTTGAATGTGTCATTTCAGCTGTGCTTCTTTTGTAAAACTATAAAATGACTATATAGTATGACAATATTACTTGTTCACTACATTCTACTGGGTGATATGGAAAATACAATTTCAACAAATATTAGTATTTACGGCGTAGAAATAAAATATTTTATTGCATTTTTTTTTTTTTTTAACAGTCAATTATTGTAATAATCATTATCATAATCATTATCCTTGCAAGATGGATTTATATATTTTTTTAATTAACAAAACATTTGAAATGACGTTTTTTAATTTTATAATATTGATACCTGATGCGCTGATACCTAAATCTCGATTAACGTTGATTATTGGATTCTCAAAATTTGTTAAAAACGCCGACAAGTCAGAACAGTGCTCGTCAATCATCGTCGACATTGTTCTCGAACAATATTGGTGGAAGACATTTTCTTCGCGAACTATCAGAATAAAATGTACCAGGAACGTATGCCGCCGAGACGTCGTGTTGAACCCGGAGATTTTAGACAACCAGTTGTCTAAATAAACAGCTGTTTTAAAATCTCTGGCAGAACCAGTAGCTACCGTCGTATACCACGACTACCACCGCTATCGCCACTTGCACCACTACCATTACGACCGTTTGCACCGACAACCACACGACGCCGACGACGACGGTCAAGCCAAAACACGAGAACGACTATATGGCCCACGCGACCCTGGTACCGTGAACTCCGGTTACGACGTCCTTGATGGACCGTATCAACGGAATCGGCGGCGGCGGCGGCGGATCGGTTTCGACACGAGCAAGGCATATTTTTTAGTTAATAATACCTATTATTTCAATAAAAAAAATTACGTACGCGCGTACGGTTCGGTCAAACCATTGATTATGAATTGTTTATGATATATTGGGGTATTTTTTTACCGATGTACATACAGTGTATGTGGTCAAACTAAACGTTTACCGTCAAGTCCGACGTAGCCCGCGGGCAAATGTAAACTGGGCCCACGATTACCTTTTTTGTTGCAACTCTAATTTTCACCTAGATAACGTATACCGACAAATAAATATATTCCGTCGTGACCAAATCAAAAATAAATACGAACTGAAACATTGTTGAAATCAACAGTTGTGATTCATTTAAATTTCAACATTTCCAAAACTTAAAAAAAAAAAAAATTGTTAGAAATCACGCTTAAAGAAAATAAAGGAATATCAGTGTACACGAACGTGTCGAAAACATAATAAAATTAATTTCACTTACATTTTGTCATTTTTACACTTACAATTTTAAATTCATATAGTTTAATTCTGCAATGAATAATTTTCATACTTTTTTAAAATATAAAAATGAAAATAAAACAAAACAATTTTCGGAGCATATAATGAGAATTGTCTCCTCGTCTTGGTGTCTTCTGGTTAATGATAAATGGTTCTCAAAAATGTTATAATATGATTATTAATTAGATATTCTGAGCTGATCTGGGCGTATATTATTATTACTCGGACCGAGTTTGGGTGTACATTTAGTATAAAGTTGAAAATAGACCTTATTAACTTTTTTTTGCCAAAAGAGCCACCCCCCCCCCTGGGAATTTTGAACTGTATGTAATCTTAAAATCAAGCATATGGCATACCATTTTTAATTTATTTAAAATAATAAACGGACAAACGCATTTTATCAAAATATTACAGATTACAGCTATAGAATAGTATAAAATTATTGACAAGCGGAAACTAATTTACTAATAGACATATAGTGATAATAATACGAATAAAACTTACAGAAATACAAAAAGACAAACAAAATTTGATTATATAAAAATTAAAACAAAATAATTAAGCTTTATGTTTAAAAAATAACAAAGTTTCTGCTTTGAAGACTGAGTGAAATTAACCAAAAGAAATCCAATACAGTGGAGATTTTATTGACATTTAAAAAAGCTCTTGAAAACATTAATAAAACGGGATAAAAAAATACGGAGAAAATATTATGTGAACTCAGTATTATTGTAGATCTTATAATTGAAGGAATTTTGTACACTGTTTTCAAAATGTCGAGAACACGAGTTAAAACTTTCTGGTTATTTCAGAATGTTTATCAAAAGTTTTGACGAGCTGCTAGCAAAACTATTCAAGATTTTTTGAAACGTCAGAACACGGTTCTTGTTTCAGTGTCACCAGCAGAAAGATTGGCCACAACTATTAAGTAGATAAGTACTTGAGTACTTCTCTAATTGTACTGTTTTTCAACTAATTATTAATAGTATTAATCATTAAGTAGGTCACTGTGGTAGATGTGTTAAATTAGTATTCAATGACAAATCATTGTATGCAATTAAGAAAGATTCTGAACGGAGATGATTTATTATGTCAGACTAGGATATTTTATACGATTAAATTTATATTGGTAGTAATATTCATGATTTTGAAGAAATTTAGATATTTGAACTCGAACAATTATAAATGAAAATTGTGTCGATGTATATTTTCTATAGCTTTAAACGACTATAATGTTATATTATATAAAAAAAATGCCAATTTAAGCATCTGGTAAAAGTTTTTCAGATTTCTATGATTCATACTGTTTGATTTATAACAAAAATCTGAAATCGTCTGAGGATAAATCAATATTTTACGCGTAAATTTGTATTCCGAAAAATTTAAACTTGAGACGGTTATAAAAAATATTTAAGCTGTAACGCTCGATTTTTTAAAAAATATTTTAATAAAACTCATGTAGAAACTTGTATTAAATTTTCAAATATAATGTATTAATATAAAAAAATTTACGAAATTTTAACTACAAACTTAAATTTATCGTAAATTTTCGTGATTTTGACGAATTCCTAGAAAAAAAAACTAAAAAATTCCAAAATTTAAACTTTTTATAAATGGCTCAAAAATTTGAAAGTCATACCATATTAGATAATGCACTAATATAAACATTTGGTGAAATTTTGAAGTACAAACAGTTTTTAGTTCTTAAGTTACAGGAAAATATTAAATTCGATTTTGTCAAAATCTCATTTTTAGTAATAATAGTAATAAGTTCACTACTTTTCAATAGAAAAACTTCCGAATAGCGGACACCTTTTTATCTTTATTAAATAATAAGGACAAAACGACGACAGAAAAACGTGCTCACACTAGTATTTACTCGATATGCAGTGTTGGGGAAGTTACTTATTTTGGGTAATTAAATTACATTACTAATTACTTATCGAAATTGTAACTAAATTATTTTTAAGTTACTTTTTTTTTAATTTTGTCAAGTTACACTACTTTTGAGTTTAAAAAGTAACTCAATTACAATAAAAGTTACTTTTTTTTTATATCACTGGAGCTTAATAACCATTTTGTCTATATTTAAATACACTAACTAAATAATGACAATCAACAATATGAAATTATTAACAATTAATACTAATTTTGATACACATTAAATATTAATCTTTATTTTTCAAATTTATTTTTAACAACAATGCGTTCTCAATATGGTATATTTTAATATTATTTACACTCATTATCAATAAGTTCTTAACATTTATTAAACCAAAAAAATATAACGAGTAATTTAGTAACAATTACTACAAAAAAGTAACTTAAATTACATTTAAATTACTTACAATAAAATGTAATTAAATTACCATCAAATTACTTAAAAAGTAATTTCGTTACAGTAACTTGTAACTTAAGTTAAGTTACTCCTCAACACTGTCGATATGACGTGGCTATAATATGATATATCATATAAGAATAAAATTACGACAAATGACGACCATTATGACGAAAATATCAATGTCTTGACTGCCAATGTTTCGTGCATTTTGTTAGTCAGACGGTTTTTGACGCGCTGAGTTAAAACGTAAGCGGTTGTCGCTTCGCATAAAAGACTTCGGTTAAAATAACGAAAACCTAGGACTTATTCATCAGAATATGTTAAAAAATATTTTTAAAAAAGTTAAACTTTTTGAAATGGTGAGTTTAATTATGTAACTTTGTGAGTAATTTTAATTTATTTTTTATAAACAATTTTTAAAATCTGAAGTGGTCATCGCCCTCATTATTTTTTACAGAATAAACAATTATTGCACTCTATAGTACCTCGATTGTAAGCTATTCCAGCTCATGCCTATGATAATAAATATAAAATATAGTAATGTCTGTATGTTTATTTTCAATTTTGTATGATGTATGATGAATATATTATTATGATGTACTTTCGTATTTTATAACACAACGACAAGGCCGACGTCGACGATTCGAGTGTATAAGAAATTGACTACATAATAATATTGTGTTCCTTAGAACCTCATGATTTTGAGGCCTGATAGATAAAACATGAAATGTTTTGGAATCATTTATATTACAAAAGAGTATAAGACTTAGGGCCAGTTGTACCGTGGTCGGTTAAACATTGATTAAGTTTTAATCACCGATCAACGATGTTGTGTTGTTGTCATGAACTAAGATATACCCATTAATTCAGGTATATCTTAATTCGTGGTGGTGAGCACGGCTATAGATATGAATCAGTGGCGGAACTACATATGACTGAAGGCGGGATTTTCCGCGGGCCTCATCGTAAAAGGGGCCTCGGCGCCTTGCAGCAAAATGTACTTTTTAAAAAAAATTTCGGTTCAAGTAAATAAAATCATTGAATAGGTACTGAAATAATACAAAGTATACTGATAAGTGATTACTAAACGTGTATACGGAATACGGATAACCATACACCATACTCATAGTATTTAGTAGGTAGGTACTATTAATAATTAATGTGAATAATATTATACGAGTATAATAATATTGTCATGTCTTATAGCTAAGACAATTACTATCTAATTACTAGTTTCCCTGACTTATTAACGGCATTTTACTTGTTCCTTACATTACCTGTTACTGTGGTGAGTGCAGAAAGGACATTCTCAAAACTTAAACTAATTAAAAATTATCTAAGAAGCACAATGTTCCAAACACGGCTTAGTGGTCTTGCGATGATTTCAATAGAAAATGAGCTTGCTAAAAAATTGAACTTATCGTTATTGATGAAGACGTTTGCTCAAGACCGTAGCAGAAAAAAATCATTTTCAATGTAAATAAAATATTATTATTACTGTTTCCGAAATTATAATTCAATAAATTATTAATTTACTATAAATATATATTTTTTTTATTGCATACAAATAAACAGCCTAATGTTTAGAAATTTAAATTACAGATATAGGGCCTCCAAAAATATTGTATCCACGGGCCTTAATGATCGTAGTTCCGCCACTGATATGAATGGTTGCACGACGATGACAATTTTTTGACCGTGCAATGTTCTTATCAAAAACCTCGCGGCTGCTAGCGTTTTCAGTGGAACTTGTAGTCCACTGTGATTATATATTTAGCCATTTGGGTATATTATACTTTACCTATTGTCATCATTCTGTAGGTACTATAAAACATTTATTATGTAGCCAATAGCCATTAGACTCTATAGTCTATATGACTATATACTGAGTTCCAAATGATGCTCTTATATCAGGATAGTTTATGGAAGAAACAGCTCCTAGAGTCTAGACCAAACTCAATTTCATCCAGAGTGTACAAATATAATTTGAAGTCTTCAATGTTTTTTATGATAATATCTGGTAGTTTAATGTGTGACGGAGTAACTTCTTTATCGATGGTATGTAGAATTACCTACCGACCTAATTAAATAAAATAAAATTGTTATTGTCTAATAGAAGTAATCTCTTCATCATCTCTATAGGTCCATAAAATACCCATCCTTAAGCCTATTTATGAATAAAATATATATTTATTATAATATATCAAATTGAACAATTATTATTTATAAAATATTTTATACCTTCGTTTAAAACAAGTTGTTTTTCAATATGCCTTTTAAAGTTTGGTTTGAAAATTTATGAAAAGCGATAACTGGCACTTATTCTATGTATTCTATATTTCCATTGCAGTACCAATTATTTGGTGAATGTATTGTTTGAATATTTTGGTTAATAATTTGAAAAACAGAATTTACCATTGTTTCATCAATGTATAAAAATAATAATACAACTTTCTAATTTGTACCTACAATTTAATTTTTGTAAACAAATTAATTTACTGCCCAACAAGAAAAATTGTTTTAAAAAAAGTTAAAAATATATGTAAAAAGTACCTATGCTTTGTTTATAACAAGATATAGTTTGGTATTTTACCTTTCTCTTCTTAGGTGATGATGTCTGAATACAGGACAAGTGATCATGTTTTATCAACAACCATTAATAATGAATAATCATTTATAAATGTATTCTGCAACACACTATATGCCGTCACGCAACCATAGTATCTATAGCCATGGTGGTGAGCCATAAAATTCGTTATCATTTATCATTGTCATCAAATATCAAAAAAGTGTTTCTGTTTGATTTTGATTATCAGTTTCTACATTTGAATTTAAAATGTTGAAAAGTGAAAACTCAAAACACAGTCCTTCGGTATTTGACATTTACTATTGTTAATTGTGAAGTGTTTTAAGTTGAATAGTAGTATATTTATGTATTCATCTTCCAATGATGCTTCAGATTTTGAAGATGAAAAATTTGATCAGTTGGCCATAATGATTGCCTTTCCTAGACAACTAAGGATCTTCAGACCTCGAAAAGATCATTTTACTTATTGGAGAAATGATGAATTCTTCAACAGATTTCGCCTGTCCAAAAATACAGTTTGTTTTATATTTTATACATAATATACAATTTCACTATTTTTTTTTATTAAAATCAATATGTAATAATAGTAAAAGAAAAAAATCAACATTGAAGTCTTACATCTAAGTTTTTTTATTTATCAAGAATATTGAGTATAAATAATAAAAAGTATAAATAAACAAATAATAAATATTACAAAGTCAGTCAATATTAGTTGTTCTATAACTATTATTCTCTACTAGTATAAAAATAACTGTTTGACTATACTAATTGATGTCAAGTTTTATACACCCAAAAAACTAGTACAACAGTTCAACAGATAACATTTAAAACAAATTAATCATTATAAATAACAACTTTTGGCATCAATAAAAATGTAGAAAACATAGTTTAATAATATTATACAAGACGGATTTAAGATATACATACATATAATATTATAAAAATTAAAAAATAGTAGTACTTTATTTTCAACATTAGTACTGCTGTATATAATCATTTATTAGAGCTCAAAAAATAAAATTTGTTACACATGGGCAGTGTTTTTTTTCTTTTTCTGTTGTAATGATTTTGGATATATTTTTTCATAACGGAAACTAGGTGGAGGTAGGTTACTAATTTTTAAATGTTTTTTCATAGTACTAGCTAGTCCTGAAGAGACGTTTGGAAACTGCTTAGCATATGCAAAAGCAAACTCTCTGGCAACAAATGCATATAGTTCATTTTCCATTTGCCAAACTGTAGATTCGTGAAATTTTTGTACTGTCTTCCGAGACACGGGATATTTCTTGGCGGTCTTTCTTAGATGTGATTTAGAGCCTACAATTATAATATAATATAGTAAATACATGGACACATGGAACTGAAATTAATTAATATATCATTGGCGATAGGTAATAAATAAAATATAGACCATGTATACATACTGTGTTTGAAATGCTCAGAAGCATTGCGAAACATCCCACCAGGAATCACAAGTTCAAGCATCTGTAGATATTCTCCCATTTTTTCAGTGACTCCGACTAAAGTGTATTTTTCAAGAACATTACGTTTGGCCTGTTGTAATGCCCACTCACTTCCCGGAATCCTATGCAATACATTATTTTATAATACACGGTAAACTTAAAACACATTGGGTATAATAATTAATCAATATTTTTTTTTGTAACAATTTGTGGTAAAACTACATTAGTAATGCACAGTTGAAATAATAAAAATAATATACAAACCAGCAGTCGGCTGATTGACCACACAGGAAAGGAATTTGTAACCACAGAAGATTTGCTTGACAATCTGACCCTCCTCGCTCAACGCACTCATCAAATGTTGTTGATGAGTCCATATGCTTTTTGCGCACCAGATGTGGTCTATAATCATCACCGTACCGTAGGAAATAATAGTACGAAACCAACCTATCCAATGGTTTGCGTAACAATTGAACATAATATGGCTTCTTGTACCCATATCTTTAAATAGAATCAATAAGTGTAACTAAACCATAATACTTATATGCTAGGACATTAATTTAAAAATTAATCAAAAATTACCTCTCAAAATCAATATATGCAAAATGGCCATGATAAAATGCAGGTCGCGTCCAACGGGTAGTATTGTCAATGAACCGGAACTGAAAAATATAATAATTGTTAATTTAAATACTAAGTTTGAGGTGGTTGTGTCAGGGTTTTTGAATAATGATACCTGATCGTATATGGAAAGCAAATGCGAGTTGCCTGTAACATTGACATGAAGAACCCGAAATGCATTAAAGGAATGCAGGTCATAGGCCACATTGACAAAACTTGTGGATCCGGTCTTGGGCACCCTATTGTAGATTACCAGAGGCTTTTGTTCTTCTAGAATCATGACAGAGTTTTGGTGGTACTGTGAGGCAGATGAATCTGTGATACACACAGATTGATAGTGACTCACATGTATGTGAAAAATCACACTATTAGTATGACAAATAAAATGGGTATATCAGCAACAATTTTACTTTAGTTTGCAGTGCAATCCAATTACATTTGATATCATCTATGTACTTGTAGTTATCTGCAGAGAATTATGTTACACAGAATATGTGGTAGTACCCCCAGATGTATTTCAGAAAATTGCTGGCATACGTATCTATTTTGTCATGAGTACCAATGGCTATTGGCTATTAAATTTTTATAACTTATAAATAGGACCCGAATTTATAGGCAAATGCATATTCTTTTACAACTTGCCTAGAATAATTTTTATTATAAATGTCGACATTATGTAATGGGTAGATTCTATGGTTAAATTTTTTTTTATTTGCATATTTTTGCATATTTTAATGAAAATGCATATTAATTGCATATTTTTGGATAGTTACATAGTTGCATATTCTACAATTAATAAATATTATTAATCATTATCATTCTATCTTTATTCATTAAAATAGTCATATTTACGTTTATACAAATACCTACTGTTGATTGTAAATAACCTATTATAATATACATCGATAAGTTATCGACGACTGACGTTTATTGGATTGTCTAGTGGTAAATTTATAAATTTATATGTATATAATTTATATAATTTAATGCATTTACATTAAATAACAGTAATTTACACATACTTTTCAATTCGAAAACTTGAAATTGATTTTTAATACCTCATGCTGGTATTTGTCACATAATAATAATTGAATATAAAATATAGTATAATACTTGTGTGTATTCAGATTTTTATAATAATAATATTGTATAATACTTTTAAACAAAATGTTATAAAAAAAGTTATTTTGCATATTTATGATACGAATCTGTATATTTTATAGATTTTTATTGCATATAAATCCGAGCCTTACTTATAAGTATAACGTAACAGACTTGTGTACACTTACCAAAACGATGGTAATTACTATCGCCACCTGCCAATTTGGCCACAGCTGCTTGAATTTGAAAATGCTGTTCGCGTAACAATGCGTGGTATGCAATCATTGCGCCCAACACTACTAAAATGCCTAGTATCACAAGTACAAGTAGGTACACATGTACCATTTTCTGATGTCTGACCCTGAAAAACATTGTGGTAAACGAGTGGAGAGCGTTGAAATTGCTTTTGCCGAATATGTAGTCTCAACAGTAGTAGGGTGTGGTAATTGTCAGTCGTACAGTTTGAACATAGTTATCCATCTCCGTAACTTCAATCGACAAACTCCCAGAAAACAACTGTAAACACAGCGGTAAAATATTAAGAGATTGTGAATAATCACTGCTGAATAGTAAATACATGGGTTTATATTTCAAAGCGTGTAAGAAGCGGTATTACTATGGAAGCAAGTAAGAATAAAATAAAAATTGCACCTACTCACCATTTGTCGTCGAAGGTATCGCCTGCGCCCAACAAACTCGATCGTCATAGATAAAAAAAAAAACTAATGGAGACTGCGAGACCTAGTGACGATCCAGTTCGGTCAACTCGAGCCCTATTGTTATAAATCGTTTCTACTCGAAAACAACAATAGTTAGAAACCGTGTCAGTGAGCAAAGGAGACTGTTTCCTTACTGTGAAGTGAAATATAATACTATATTACTCGTTTTTCGTTCTGATGTAGACGGACGGCTGTAGTGATGATTAATTAATCATCGTGTACACACCGTGTGTATTCGAGACGTAGACGTATAAAAATCTTTAAAAGACGACGATTCAAATATTCGTGTAATACCTATTATGTGATATTAATGTGGAAACGCGAAAAAATGAATGGTTATTGTTTGTAACGACAAGTGATACGGCGTCGGCGGCGGCAGTGATAACGTCGATCGCAGCGAAATAATAACCATAGATAACAAAGAAATGGACATGGTCACATGGATAATATTATAGATTTCTTTATTATCTACGAGTGTCGATTAAACTCGATTTATAATTTAGCGCTAGAAAGAGTATAGGGGCATAGGGCCCTAGAGATAGTTGTGTGTTTTAATAATCGTTATGGTGCCTTAGAAAGATCTGATTTTGGGGGGCTGCCAGTGGACGCTGAACCGTTTACCCCCATAGATCTATAATAAAAGAACCTTCTTTTATAGGCAGTGCCATATTTATGCAAGGACAAATGGGACATTTGCACTGGACCCACTTGGACGAGGGGCCCATCGACAACAGTCACAGCAGCCAAACAAAATAATTGCGTTATAGGTTTTATATTTATCATCGTTTTGGAGAAATAAAATTATGACCGATTTACAAGAGAGGGAGTCCACCCAAGGTATGAGGCACCTTAAAAAAAAGTTAAAATAAACTTGTAACTACGAAATCCATTTATGCAACTTTTATTTTGCATTTATTGACGTTTTTAATTGTTTATGTCATTTTTGTGCATTTTTAGGTCATATTTTCCTTTTTTAGTTCATTTTCCAGTATTTTTAATCAAATTCCGTCAATTGACATGTTTGAAAAAAAAATACGTCGATAAAATACAGCAATTTATTGCTAGATAAGTAGATAACTACATAAGTTATTTGTGAATAAGGTACCCGGAAATAAATATATTTAAGTAATTAAGTTTGTTTTATTATTTTAACAAAATAAATACAAAAAAAAAAAAATGTTTAAAATGTTTTAAGTGAATAACATTAAGTGTAGAAAATTCAAATTCCAAGCACATTTTTATTGTCAGATTAAAATTCCGAAAAGGAAATAACGAATAGTGATCAAATATTATAACAATGTATGAGAAAATTAATTACATTTTTAAATTTAAATTTTATGAATGGATTATTATTATTATTGTAGTGTAAACTGTGTTTGTCAAGACTAAATACATTTTGTTATTTTACTAATATTTGTAAGCTGTAGGTAGGTTTAAGAAATAGTAATCAAATATAATATTGTAGGTATGAGAAAATTAATTACATTTTTTAAACAAGTAGAATATTTTGTATTTTTGGACTTTTTGTCGGGCAATAAAAAAATAAGTAGTGTTTTTTTATCAAAATACACTTTTCGTCTAGGATTTATTTAAATGTATAATGCCACCCTTTACACATACACATAACAAGAAAGTAAGGGCATACTTAATATTTAGACCCCCCCCCCCAAAAAAAAAATTTGAAAATATGCCACTGAAAGTACTAAGTACCTATACATTTGTAATATTTTATAAATTTTCATAACAATACCAACTAGAATGTTTGGTTTTATTAAATTAATAAATTCTTAGGTTTATGATGTTTATGTGTGAATTGTATAATATAATTCGTCCAATATACTTACTAGGTTTTTTTTAATAATTTATTTTTTTGTATAAATCAACTTAGAATTTTTATAATAATAATATTTAAATATTATCCAAGATCAACACTTTTTGTAAATTTTTTAAATATTATGAATTTATGATGCTTATTTTTTTATGAGTTCTATTTGAATATATTTACAAAATATTTTTAACATTATTACCTTAATTATACTTGTAGTACCTATTTGTATTTAAAAATTGTAGCTTCTGAGACTTTCTGAATTTCTTTTCATACACAATGTAGACATGTAGTGATACATAAATATATTACCTATGTCATTACTTATATCTCTTAAAATATATGTTACATAGGTAACAATTTGTAGTAGTTAATTAATATTGCTTTGAAGAAAATAAACAAAGTAGGTACCTAATACAAATTATTAAAATTTATATTAAAAGTACTATAAAAGAAAATATCAACAAGTGCCCATAAATATTGACTCATTACATTTATTTAACTTGAAAAAAAACAATAATACCCTCCCCCTCACACAATCATGCTTGTAACAACATAATAAACCATAATATATTCTTCAGCTCACCAAACAATTAATTAACAGAAAGAACTAGGAAGTTGAGACATATTATATATATATACCATAGAAACATAAAACAAAAATTCTTGAGAATAATAATTATTATTGAAATGATTTTCCACTATCTTGACCAAGCTATATCAATTTGGTCAAACAGAAAACAGTAGACGATCCGTCAGTCACCATGTAAATCAAGGATCACCATTAAATATTTTGGAGGGCCATTTTAGGAATTCAGGAAGTGTTTGGGGGCCACCAAAATTGTATGAACATGTTTATCCAAAGAAAGTAAAGGGGAAATAAAAAAATGTAATTAAAATTAATGAAAACCTTATTTAATTCACCATAAAAAAATATATAGATTTTCCTATCTGTGGGCCAGATTAAGTTTGTCTACTGGCTGCCATTTAATAACCCCCGATGTAAATGAAATAACATTTTTAGAGGTTGATCAAAATGCTACTGTTTCTTTTTTTTTTAAATTTAAAATTGTAATAACTGTACTAATATTTAATAAGTATGAAGTAAAAAACTTTTAACTTTAACTATAATTATTTTCATGCAAGTTGGTAATTTTACTGATAGCGCTCTACAATATTCACTGTTACTTAATGTATAGATTTATTAAAAAAAGATGGATAATTTTTCAAATTTAATTTATTTTTGATTTGTGAATTTAGGTTTTATACCAGAATATCACATCAAGTTTTAATATCTATAAATCTAAATATTATATTGTCATTCAAACATTTTTACCTTAAAAATCCATACGTTCATACTAGTTAAGAGAAAATAATTTATATTATAATTGATAATTATAAAATGTTTGATAAAATAATTAAAAAGAAAATATTTGATTTTTTATTCAAGTAATTCAATAACAATGGTGGTATTACAAAATATTATTATCCATTGTTAGTTTTTAATATACATGGTTTTACATTGGTTTTAAAGTACACCGTACATAGTATTATGTTATAATATATTTTCTAAAATAAAATACAAATTATACATTATAAATAACTATAATATTACACCATCAATAATTATTGTCTTAAAATAAATACATTTTATATTATATGTATTTTATAAATTGATTTTTTATCAAATTGGATATCAGTGGTTACAATGATGTGATTTCTTAATTGGCCCTAACTATAGACTAGAAGGAACATTAGTAGTATTTAATAAGTAATAATATAGAATGTTTGAGGAAAATATTAACTACTGTTAAAAATTTTTGTAGAAAATAATATATAATATACAATATCGAGAAAATATAATCATCAGTCATCAATAAACAACATAAATTCAGCAACAATAACACAGTTTATCAATTATACTACCACTAATGGTATAAAACAACACAAAAACTAAATATAGTTTAAGTTAAATTATAATATAAATATCACAAGTGTAATACTTAAAATACATTTTTAATAATAATAGTATAATAACAATAGTTAGATTTTTTTTTAGTTTTAGATTTTAGTGTTTTGTACTTCTCTGATAAAATGATACCGCCATGAACACTGCAACAATGTTAGCTACATTAAAAACTTCAAGATATTGGTAAACTAATAATGAAATGCTCATTCACGCATCCATTAACTTAATATAGGGATATGGATGGTGATGATTATGGAGTTCGGTAGTCAATGGTATGGCAGACCTTCTAGGATAAACAACAAATAGAGCCAGTTGTATGATAGAAAGCATACACCCAACAGCATTTGGGTACTGTAACAAAAACAAATCCATCAATGAAAGACACATTAATACTTAATAGTATTATAAAAAATGTCTACCAATTTCACTATTGCTTATAGTTTTACTGGTGACATTAATAAAACAAAAAAAAAATTGTTGTTGATGCTTAACTAACAATTTATACTGTAATACAACCAAAAATATATTGTGCTGTAAAATTATTTTATCAATATAAGTAATAATAATCATATATTACCATAATAAACTTGTCACGTAACATTCGGCCATAAACTAACCACTGAGCAGAAACAAGGAATGTCATTACAATCAATGGCAGCGGCATTGACTCTGTATTTTTAGTTCTTATTACATGAATCTATAAAACAATTGTAAATGTGGGAAATAATCATTAACATTTAGTTTTGTTTGCAACATTGTTTACAGAATCTATAATGGTATTTCTTATTAATATTTATATGATATTATGTGACTTGACACTTACTAAATTTGAAAATGGTGCTGCAAAAAACAACATAGTAGTCAGAGAACATAATAGTCCGACATGGTCTATAGCATCATTAGTGGTCGTGGAGATGATTGATGTGTCTGATATATCCAAAGGTGTTACTGCCACTACCTCCCCTGTTTGATGCTGATGTAATTCTGCGGATGACCCAGTACTTGACTGCCTTCGATTTACATTTGTGTAAGTAATATACACAATCCATGCAATGACGGCAACAGCTGATATTACATAGTGCATAACTCGTTTCTAAAGTACCGAGAGCAAACATATTATTATATTATAAATCATTAGTTAAAATATGAAACATTTATATTTAAGATTTCAAACAATTTATAACCAATAAGTAAACGTATTCAATAATAACAAAAAATAAAAAGTGCAGATTTTGTGAAAAATAAAATTATTCTAATACTATATAAATTCTAGTTGCATAATTTAAGATAAATATAAAATATATATCATTCATATTATTTTAACACTAATTTATGTTAATTGAAAACAATTTATGTTTAAAAAAAAATTACAATACTGTCCAATAAGTGCCTGTATAGTTAAATTATTAACTTAATTTGAGTACATAAACAACATTATCAAAAATGTTTAATTTAATATGAGATTTCCTACAAAATTATTTAACTTTAATTAGAAGGTAATGAATGTATAGGGCAGATAGCATACTTTGCATATTTGTTTTGAGTAACAGTACAAAAAGACCCGCAAGAAACAAATTTATTTCATATAATAACAAATATGTAACTATATTATGTTCCATAGTAAAATTAGGTCTTTTTTGGTTTGTCATATTTTTTTTTGCATAAAGTATTTTAGATAATGTTTACCAAACAACAATACGCTATTATATCATCGGAAAAACTCCACACACTGATCTCGACTACTGACGCAGCAACCAAACACAGTAATTCAAGAGTGTGTATTGTAATGATCCTCATTATTAGTATATAAAATGATACGTGTTATGTGCATATTATAACATGCAGTCACTGACATTCGTCTACTTTGAGTAAAAACCATACTATAGGAAAGCGTAAACGTATAGATCAAAGGTGAGGACTAGGAATAGAATACATCTCTCTGATTGTACGGACATCATCATAATAAGGTGACTCCGGTTAGCTTAAACAGGAAAGTCATAGAGATATTGAGGGAGTCTGAGACTAGAGTCGAGGAGAGTATGTACTTGTAGATCAGAACTGGACGTTTGTTATTATCAAGGCTCGGAACTTTATGCGATAAAAAGTACTCAAATATGCAGTAAAAATTTGGAAAATATGCAATTTACTGAAAAAATTGTTCACACAAAATTTAAAAATTTAAATTAGTTACCCGAGAAAAAAAAATTTAAGAAAAATTAACAATGATGAATGGTAACGACCTAATAGCACGCGACCTGCACGCGACCTGTTTTTTTGCTCAAAAACATGCCTTACAGGAAAAACTCTCACGCCTCGTAGATTTGTCCGATTTCCGTAATTTTTTTTTTGTTAGATAGAGGAAGACTTCTTACAGGGCGCATTGGACTTGGATTTTCAAAATTATTTTTCTAAGTCTTATGTTACAAGTTTGAATTTAAGACATTTTTACAACTTTTTAGTTTTTGTTTTTAGCAACGTAATCAAAAATCGAAGTCCAATACGCCCTGTAAAAAATATTCCTCTATCTAACAAAAAAAAAATTACGAAAATCGGACCAATCTACGAGGTGTGAGAGTTTTTCCTGTAAAGTGTGTTTTGAGCAAAAAATCACGCTAGTAATTTTTCTGTCTGGCGATTACGTTGACATGTGCATGCGCGTGCGTATTATATCTCCCGCGGCCCGCAGACCGCACACTAATAATCATTGACGACTAACACATAGGTACTGGGCGGCGGCGACGAGCTTACAAATTGTCTAAATGTTGCCCCTTATTAAATAGTCACGAGCAGGCCCCTTAATTGTTTACAAATTGCCTACGATTACCCATACAATTAACTAATATCACGGTACAAAATATTAATGCAGTGGTAAATTTGGATGAAAATAAATACTGGTCGGTCGGCTGTCACTATTACGAGTCCTCGGTACTATACTACTATAGATATTAGGTATAACAGGATTTCGGTATAGTATAATAAATTCAAAATATTATAAACGACGTGTGGCGGCTCTTTATTTTTAATTTTTTTTTAAATCGATGTTTTACTAACATAATATGCATTTATATGCTTAAAATCTTTATAATAATATAATTTATAATAACTTATTATCAATAAAAATAATTCAGTATTACGTAAATTTGTATATCTTTATTAAACCTCTAATTCAATGGCGTCCTTTGGGGGGGGGGGAGGCAACTTGGGAATTTGCCCCAGTCTAACATTTACAACAACCTTAAGTCGGGCGTCGGCACATTTAAAAATTATAAGAAGTCGTATTTTTAAATCTTTATTGATATTTTTTGATAAATTAACAAATTTATAATTATTTTATCAATTAATTACTGATAACCGAACAGCCGCCGTGATCAAGTTGGTACATGGCGCTCACACATTTAGATTTTAGACACTGGCAGTCTGCAAAGTACGTACTTTGTACAAGTATAGACAAAGCTGTTGATAAATTTGCACATTTAAAAAGAACGCCGTTATCCTTTAACAGTTTAATCTAATGATAATATGTATTTTATATTATTAAAAAATGTTAATTATACATAGCTATTTACAGCAAACCACATTTTGTTGTTGTACTTTTTAAAGAAGTATATTGTATATTATTATATTATTAATCAAGGTGTTGAGCATGACAAAATAGATATGTATTTCGTCATGGTGTTGAGTCAGGGGCGCCATTTGGGGGGGGGGGCAGGGTATACTTTGGCTCTCCTATTTTTTTCTGTGTCTTATTGGCCTGATTAAAATTTAGAATGCGCCGACGGCCGTCCCGAGCCCAAATTCTCCCACTCTTGCACTCAATCGTGCACGACGGTCGCCGATCAAAACTTTCCGACAAGCATACACCGATTTCAAATAAATTGTATGTAAACACGTATATTATAGTGGTGCTAATTGGAACTGTCTGTATATTATGGTTCACAAAGGACTGACCATGTTAACCTAATCTCAATTCATGGGACTGACGGCACTGCACGCACGTCGCATACCGGCGATATCAGATATCAGATATTATTTATATTTACTAGAGATTTATATTCTTTTATATTTATTTACCAGGTTTCTGACACAGATAGACTTGCGTTTTTCTGAAAAAACCCAAGATTTATTTAATATATTCCAGATATTTGATTTTAATAATAACAACTATTTCAATGTAGAATGTTTACATTTACAAAATTTTTTAAATCATTACAAATATTTTAAAATTAATGTATTAAAAATTCCATATGAATTTACTTCTGCAAAATCGTTGCTTCAACAAAAAAAAATATTGTTCAACCAGATTTAAATTTAGTTATTGATACACTCAAAAAACTACCGGCAGCATTTTCAGAAACATTGAAGACACTTCAAATTTTAAACACTCTTCCAGTGAATACTGCATCAAATGAAAGGTTTTTTTCTTCACTCAAAAGAGTAAAATCTTATCTAAGATCTTCAATGGGTGACGAGCGTTTGAGTGACTTATTGGTCATAGCGGTAGAAAAAGAAGATGCTAACAAAATAGATTTAGATGAAGCAGTAGATAGATTTTCGAAACTAAAAAGTAGAAGGTATAAGCTAGAATAGCATAACTAATTAAAAAACTAATGAATACTGTAAGTCTGTAACTGTAAGGTATATTGTATTATTATTAAATTATTTATTATAATAAGTAAAAAAATATAATGTATTCATTTTATTTGGAATAAATTGCATTGATTAAATGTAGATACCTATACCTGTACCAAAAGGCAAACAAATTATTAATGAATAATTTGAATTCATTAAAATATACCCTTCAAGAGCTTAACCCCATACAATCGACTTACACACAATAAACAATATTAAACGATATCTGTATTTACTATTTTTAAAAAAGTGGCTTGACTAAAAGAAAAATTGGCCTGCTTAAATTTTGGCACCCCTATTATAAAACTCAAATGGCGCCCCTGTGTTGAGTATTTAGACGTGACTGTAAATACTGCCAACTGCTTGTAAATCAGTATTGAAAGGTACCTATAACCTAATTATTAATTATTTACACATTACATTACTCAATTTTGTCACATTTGACAAAAGTGTTTATATTTAATACTTCAAAATCGGGTGTGTACATTCAAATACCTAAAATATACCCCCTCCCCCACCCCTCACGTACTATGGCTTTATGCTATGGGAATCTGGGTGAAAAAAATGTTAAGTCGGCAAATCAGTGAGTGGTTGCCCTAGTCTAACAAAAACTGAAATAATGCCACTGCTCTAATTCAATTCGAGTGCTGAAGCGAACACGTTACAACAGTATTTTGAAAGCCTTAATCTATTTGAATATATTTATTGAAATGTTTTTGTAAATAGCATAAAATCTCCAAAAATATGATGTTTTCAGAAACAATTACACATTTTTAACCTCAGGTCTTAGGGTAGATTGTGTACTTGAATTCACATTTGTAAAAATGTATTGTTTGTGTTTTGATCCTACACAGGGTGTTCTGAATTCTATGTGACAGTACATTTGAGCATGACGTATTTAAATTAGTAAAAAAATTACCTATGTGAAAACTTTTTTGAATCATAAAATCTAGATTAATTTGATATTAATTAATAAGAGGATACTTTAAGGGTAACTTTTAAAATTCAAATGGGAACCTATAATTTTGAAACAAATATACGGTTTATTTTTTAATGAATTTTGACGGGTTTTTTATATTTATGCGTCAGAAATGAAAGAAGCTATTTACATTTTAATTTTGTTTTTATTTTGTATCTACATCTTGTTTATATTTAAATTATCTAAAGATATGTAGAGTTTGTACTAGTTAAAGTTATAAGAATTGTCGATCTTCAAAATCTCTAATAACTATGAGGGTTAAATCAAACTTTTATCTATTCTTAGTCTTAGTGGTATAAAAATTAATATTGTATAATGTTTATGTGATGGATAAATGTATTACCATTACCACTTTGAATATAAGAGCGAATTAAAAATTCTATATTTTACCTACCAATAGAATTAAACATGTATTTAGTGGCATATTTTAATACAGCACCTTTTTTGGCCGGAGCCCAGGAGATTTATAGTAGGCCAGTTGTAGGTAAGTACTAAGTAGGTAGGTAGGTACAAATAACTCATTATGACCGAAAGAGAAAACGTAGAAGCAACTTGTAGAAGAAAAAACAATCGTACAAAAATAGGTACATACTATGAAGTCTAAGATATCAATCTTGGATTAGTAAATTGTAATACTAACCTAAGATAGTATCTATCTTAGGTTAATAAATTGTAATACTAATATAATTAAATATGAAATTGATGGCACATACTCAATGATAAATAATTTATTAAACTATTAAACATATTCTCAATTTTTAACAAATGATAGTGATGAATAAGAATATAATTTTTTTATGATCCAAACAAGATATATAAAGTAGGTACCATTTATATGTGAAGATAAAAATGTACCAAATGATTGAAATGATGTCTTCAATGTCAATTTAAAACAAAAGCAAATATTTCCAGGCAATAACAACCAATTTTACAACAATTCAAATGCATTAACTACAATGGTCAATGACTTCAAAAAATAAACTTAATTTAAATTGTTAGATATTTAAGTTAAATAGACGTTAAGTCAATATTAATTTAATTAAACACTAAAAAACAACTAATAAATCTGGGAATTACTAATTAGTATTCCATAACACTAATACACTATTCAATACTAAGTACTAACACTGTTCACTGTTGTCACTTGTCTTTTTAACTGTCGTATAAGATTTATGAAGAAAAAGTGACAAGCTTTATCAATATAAAGTATCTACAAGCACTACAAGCAACCACGTGTTATATATATATATTTTTAATTATTAATTAATGAATATTTCAATGTATACAAGAAAAAACTAACTACACAAATTATCTACCTTTTTAAAGTTTGATGAGTTTGTGAGTTGTGGTAGTTATTTATTGTTCTGTGGTACCTAATCAAACTTTATTGGGTATCATTATATTAGTATTGATAAAATAACACAGTATAAATAGTTACCTTCACAGTCATAATCAACAAGGGGTTACAAAAGTTTAATTAGAAGTAAAATTAGGACATCACACAATACCTATCAGTGATTATCAATATTAATAATCACTATTCGGTTATGCGTTTTCGTTGTATATTTTATTCTGTAATACCGATAGCACACAAATTATATTTCCTATATTCAAGTGAAAAGTGTACAACGGTGAACAGAAGCTCATACGTATACTATTATAATCACTAACTGTTGACATTTTACAAATTAAAACCAAAATTCAAATGACGATAGCTTCTTCAATAATTGGCACATCAATGTCCTGTCAAAATTCATTAAAAATTAACTTGACATGAATATTATTTAAAAATATAGGTTGCCATTTAAGTTTTAAAAGTTACTCCTCAAATCTCTTCACCTTCTAATAAATAAATAAATCAATATCAAAATTGTCTAAATAATATGATTCCAAATCGATTTGGTATAGGTTATTTTTTCCGAATTTGAATATTTCATAGTGAAATCTGCTGTCACACATAATTTGGAGCACCCTGTATATTTATAAAATTAAAGTACAAGAAAAAAATGTAAGCTATATAAGTGCTTGCATATTTTGTGCTTTTTAGGGCTATAATATGTCATCGTGAAATTATTTGATGGTTAAACCATCAACATTTTAAACTAATTTTATACTTAACAGTGGCTTTTTGAATAACTTACTTTTTTGGACGTGTATCTGTAGTATATCCATGTGTATATCGCAAATAGCAAGCAGCCAAAAGCATTAACTGACACCAATGTGCTGTTGGCCAATATCAAACCATAATACAGCCACAATGAACACCTAGAATATTTGAGCATAATATTATTTTTAATAAAAATAGTGATTGGACATAAAAAATAAGTATTTCGGTAACAATATTGTAATATATATTGTGAGTACTAATAATATACTTGTATAATAATTATGTAGGAAGTACAACTGTAGTCAACAAAATAATTTACCACAGTGACTGAGTTGTAGCTAATTCAAAAATTAAAATATGAAATAACTTACGACAGAAATCCAGTGACAAACGGTACTACAGACTCATTTGATACTTTGCCCTTCTTCACGAAATTAGCGCAAATCAAACTGTAACACAACAACGTCTGCGTGAATATTGTAACATAATACATTGATTTGGATATAAATGTACACGAGCAACTTGTCGAACATCATCATCATATAATATTCAGATGCAGATGACAAAACGATATCCCCAATACAAAGGCACTTCAGCCAAACATCATAGATACCTGGCCACTCGTGTACTTATATTAATTATCGTACTGCGATAGTCGCGTTGTACTTACAGCCCGGACAAGAACTGGACGCACGTGCACGCCGAAGCGGAAACACGCAGCGCATACTCGAAGTCGTATCCGTGCATCGTGGACGCTGCGGTCGACAGACTGATCGATTCGAGGACTACAAGGGTGTCATGTGCCAGTACTCGGTGCGTTCCAGCGCCGATGCCGGCCGTGGCGTTGACGCAGAAAAACAGATTGACGACGAACTCTGGCGCCGGCGAAGTGGCGAGACCGGTGAACAGCGACCAACAACAGCAGAGTTATCGCAACAGTAATAATGGCGACCGACACAGCAACACGTCATTACGGTGTGCAACGAAACAAATTTATAGCGCGGATCGTGCGGCGCGCGTGCGTCTCACATCGAAACCAGTTGCCGGAGGCGGTGAAAAAATATGGCAGTGAGCAAACTCTGACGATGACTATTATGATTTACGATTGTCGAGTTCAAATGTTGAACATGTGAGCTGCTGTGCTAATATTGACGATCGACTTTCATTACGTGTTTGATTATTGTGAAAATCGATGGTAGCGACGACGACGACCACCACAAATACGGCGAAAAACTGTGGCTCACCACCTATTATAATTATATATACTATCGGAATGAATTGCCGTCGAGTGCCGTCAAGTGTTTTGTTTTGTGTCTATAGGTCCGTTATCATTTTTTGGACGAGTGCTTATCACTCTATGTGTACTCGCAGCTGGTATCAGGACGTGTTGAGCGACCAGTAGCAGGTGGTGATACAAATCATAAACATTTATTATTATTATTATTAGGTACATTATAATTATTATATTCTACAATATGAAATATCTATGACTCTACGAGCAGTACGACTGTACGACGCAAATGTACAATGATATATTATGATCAAGGCTGGGATTTAAATGCCCTAAAAGTTCTAAATAATGCACTAAAATATTTTTTATTCTTAATAATTTTGGCGTAAATGATATTTGTAACTGCAGTAACCATGGTCATTATGGACTTCTTTGAGTTGAAAAAAAAATAATTATTACCATACAATTTAAAATTATTTTTAATAATTTAGTAACGAGATCCTACTTTGTAGTTTGTTAAATATATAAAAACCATGTAAAAATCTTAAAACACGATTTTAAATTCAAATTTTGGATTCAAAAACTCCAAAAATCCTTAAATGTCCTAAAAAAGGAAAAAAAATAACCTTAAAATTAACTAAAAATGCAAAAAAAAACTTTTTAGGTATTCTGATTCAAAAATACATGAAACGTATTAATAAAACGAGCATCGCGTAGCTAGCTTCGAAAAACAATGCAAAGTACATCGAAATCCCAATCTTAATTAGGTATGATTATTGATTATTATTTATTATGTATATTACACTATATTATTACCACAGGCTCCAAACACTAAACCAGGCACCGGCAACCCGCGGCCCTCGGAACTTTTTTTTGCGGTTCTCCAAATATATTTCATGGTGTTTAAAATTCTAAGTACTTATATTTGTGAGCAGACATTTTCAATACTTAAATTTCGAAAAAATAAATATTGTTCACGATTAACCGACGACCACGTGGATGCAGTTTTAAGAATATCAACATCCAATATGAAAGCGGATATAAACGAACTAGCGGGAAAAATTCAACCTCAAAAATCACACTAGCAACTAAATTTTATATTTATATATTTTTTAATTAAATTTTTTCTGTAAAAATTGTATTTTTCATACTTATGTTTCCATGTAAAATAACTAAATATATAAGGAATAAAATTATTAGTATTATATCATATGTATAATTTTTTTTTTATTAATGCGGCCCTTGATGAAAAATTGAAAAAAAATATGGCCCGCATGGTTAAAAAGGTTGCCGACCTCTGCACTAAACAGTCCAAACTCGGTCTGCTGGTAATTAGTATGAATATGTACTATTTTTGAATGTCGCCGCCCGCTTACTCAACAAATAGCAGCCGATAATTGAAAATCGTAAAACTAATTATATGTATAAAAATCATAGATATAGGTTTATGAGTATTCAGGTTTATAAGTACCTACATTCATAATTCAACGGTTTGTAGAGAGTAGGAACCTAATTATTGAATATTCGTCATAAACTTTGTCGCATGCAATAAAGAAATATCGTAAAATATATCATTTTTTTTATAGAAATAAGAGACATTTATTTATAAATCTATTGTCAAAGGCTTTTTATGTGTTAAGATCAAGGTTAATTTATGTTTAGAAAAACAAATAAATAATAAATTAAAAGTTTACACAATTACACGTCATTATATAGGTAAATAAAAATAGTTTCTAACAAAACATAGATAAAATTCATATTTTTTTAACCACAATTTTTTTTTATCTAGGATTTATTTACAAATTCTCAATACAACGTAAGTAGGTACGCAATAATTGTGAAGTACGAAGTCGTGTCATAAACACTCGATTTTGTACTATCGAACATTCGCACTATCTAGGCTGGAGCACACGGGAAAACGTCGCGTTTTCAACGAGCGTCTAGCGTTAAGAGGACGTTATATATAACTCAAACACACTATGACATTTTCGATGCAATGTTTTTGGCAAAAATTAATTCAACCTACCGCGATAGTGCTACTATAATAGTAAAATAGATTACATTATAATTTATAATATCAATATAAATATTTTCATATCATACAATATAATATATACTTAGTAGGTAATATATAGCCATATATGCTGGCAAACCATCTTCGATCAGAATCGTTTTTCATACACAATTATTTATCATTGAATTCAAATGTAGTACCTATATATACTAGGTTATTACTTTATTAGTAAACATTACAGTGACTTATATTAATATACTTCTCCCTCAATGATACCTCAGCAAAGCGGTTACCTATACTTTTCCCGTTTTCATAACTTATGCTTGAAAATTGAATGCAAGGTTCTTCGTTAATATAGTTCTAACTGAAAACCAAAAAACGAATACCCATAGCTTAACTCGTATAATACCTAAACATTGTCATTTACATTTATACCTATGTTTTGTTAATGTGCGAAGATAATTTAAATATAAGCTGTACCCATTATTAAACCACAGATCGATCCTACAGATAAAATGCTCTCTACTTCTACACACTGCAATAATAAGACCGCTAATAATACCTATGCATGCCCGGTATGGGCAGCTACCTCACAAACTTCAAACTCTACAAAATAAATTCATAAGGATTAGGCCCCGTGGTTCACTAGAAACAAACTACAAACATCTACATAATGTCATAATGATACGGGCTTACCTTGCCTATATCAATATGGATAACACATAGATTTAAAAACTTCCACGAAAAATTCCACAAAGCTGACGGAGCACTCCACTACGAGATTGGCAAAAGGTCCACCAATCTAAGGCTAAAACCACGTCTACCACAGGATATCCTACTCGAAGATCTATAGATGACCATATCCTGATTCAGACCCAGATCCAGATCTACACTTAGACATAATAAAAGGTAACCAATTTTAATTTTTAATTTAATCTTAATTTTAATTTGTAAATAATTATACATTGTAAAAATACTTAGTGCATTAAAACAATTATTTTAATAAATAAAAAATAATAATAATAATTTAAATATTGCTTATAAGTTATAAGTAGGTACTTATAACTTATAAGTGTAATAAATATAATAATATATAATATATATTATTAATATCTACTTTTCTTCGTATTATGTCTAAACAAATACCTAAGTATATAGATTGCCTAGCCATTACCTATTATATTATATTATTATATTAATATTTTCTATTTATTATTTTTATTCGAAATTTCTGTTGTCATTTTATTTATACTTTACTATTTTAGACGGATAGGTACCATTAAAAACATCGTAGGGATACCTACATGCGTTAAATCATAACTATCATGTATATTGTATAAAGTCGTGCCGCACTCGCACGTTTTTATATTTCTATTATTTACTGCGCTGTCTTTATCAATGGTAGACTGTGTTTTTTGTAGGGGAAAAACGGTTTCGTAGTGGATGTCAAAAATATAATGTGCAGAAATAATTACGACTGTCGAAACTCGACATCGGCGACAATTATATATTTTATTCGACCGCGTATGATATAATGATGTGACGTAAAAATATATTGTTACACATATAGAAACGACGTGGGCGTAGTATATATATTCTATACAGAAAGGTAGTTATCCCACCGCTATACAGGTGATAATTAAAATCGGAAAGCGAAATCCTATTCGGTCGGTCGGTCGGTGTGTGTGTGTATATATATATATATATGTTTTTGTATGCTCGGTGGCGCGTGTAGTCGACAATGACACTATACATATACATGTATAATATAATATATATAAAGGTACCTTGTATAACCTTTGCGACGGTGTAATTAAGTAATAACGAACAACACTATATATAAATATAATATACTAATAAACGTAATCTAACTGTTGACGCCGTGTGGGTGGGCAGGCAGGCTGGCAGGCTGTTATAATTATTACGATTGATGCGGCGGCGTATAATAATGAATAATACGTGCAAATGCAACGTGCGTACGCGAGACACGCGTGTCGCTCATTTTTTCGGAACGAAAATGTGTCTCGGACGGGTACGACGGCGAAGAGAACGGTTAAGTGTCACGCGGGTCACGTGTTGGTGGGTCGTAGGCGCGTTTGTGCGTAAAATGTCAAACGTAAAGGCAGGGCCGTAGCTAGGCACTGGCAATAGAGCATTTTAGGGCATAATTTGCCAGGGGCACAATTATACGAAAGGCGCAATTTCATCGAGTTGCAGTCTTAATTCAAATATGACAATTTACAACAAAAAAAAAATAGCTTAATCGCAACACGTTTCTCGTCGTGCAATCGCATATTGTTGGTTGGTAAAGTTTGGTTGACCAAATTATTTGGTCCAAATATCATTTGATGACGTTATAGATGACTTTTCAGCAAGAAAAGTTACATTTTAAAAAGTTTTTGTTAATTAATAATTAAGTATAAGGTAAACACTTTTATATTTAATAAAATAAAAGGATTTTTTTTTTTAGTCGGTTATTATTATTTAATTATAATAAATAATAAAGCAATTTTTATAATAATAAAAAATATTTATTTAATAAAATAAATATGTACTTGTACTAAAACCAACGGAACGTTTTTTTTAAATAATGAGCATGGTAGTTGAAAATAAAATTGGATGAGAGGGGCTCAAATTTGATTTTTTGCCAGGGGTGCTACTGCAGGTTCTTGCAACGGCCCTGCGTAAAGGTACGCGAATAACCTTGTCTTAACACGTAGGTATAGGTAGGTAACAGGGTGTAACAGGTCTATTTGACTAATGCAATAACTTTTTTTCTATTCAATATTTTTAAGTTTTTTTTTTTTGTAATGATTTGTAGAGCTTTGCGCTATAATTTGTATACCTAATATATATATTTTTTTTTTACAACAAAAATAAATAATTTAAATTTTTTATTTAATATTTTTCTAATAATCCAAGATAGCAAATTCATAAATAAGTATTTAAAAACCATTTTGGCGTTTAAAACTTTTAATTTGGTTAAGTCGTTAATTTTTAAACAATTTTCAAAGTGTGTTAAAATTTAAGATTATTTCTTGCTTATCACTGTTACTGATGTAAAATGTATTGCATTAATCAAATAGACCTGTTACACCCTGTATACAGGTCACTATAGACAGACGGAATCTCCTCGCAGAGTTTCAAACAAACTTATTGTCCAAGTTCGCATCCACAAAAAAAAAGGACGGCAAGTGGGTACCGCTCTGCTGTACAGTAGACATCAGAGTGTGGGTCACTTTCACGGATGTGTTAAATTTGAATTCAATGATATACATATCATTGTATACGAAAAACGATTCTGAGCGAAGACCGCGGTCTGTCAGCCTACATAACTAAGTGTACCTATTTTAAGATATTATTACAATTAAAATAATTAATTTTATTACTATTAATAATACAGTATAGGTTGAGTTCATTTTTCCAGAAAACATTTGAAAAATTAATTAATTGTATAAAATATAATAATATACTCATAAAAAATTTGTTTGACTTTCCGATAAACATTTTCTTTTTTGGAAAGGTAGAAAAACTTATATAGAATCTTGTGTTGAGTTTTCAAAAATCTTAGATTTAAATAGAAACATTTTTATGAAATTTAAAAACACTGCGAATTTTCGGGATTTTTACGTATTTTCTTGAAATTTCAACTTTAGACTCTTATAAATAACTTTTAGAGACCTTTACAAGTATGTCTAGGAAGGTTACGCATAGTTTACAAATCGCAATAATATTGTCCGGGAAAGTCAGTGTCGTATTTACGGTGGAGCCGTGGAGGGCGTACGGGGGATGGACCCCCTCCCATGACCTTTTCTTTTTTTAATATTTCGCATCTCAAGGAAATGTATTTTAGATGAGTATTTCTATAACACTGAAAAAACACGCTGTAGTAAAGGTATTATCGGCAGTACAACAGTTTAAACGACGAGTAACGTCATAGGCGCAATTAGAGTAAAAATATTGGGGGGGCTTCAGCCCCTCACATAAATTTTTCAATCTCTGCCTCTCAGAAGCTTTTTTCTACCCTTAAACCTAACCCTCTATAAAAATGTGCTCATTGGATGGCAAGTAAAATTTAAAAAATAAAAAATAAAACAATAATTCACTTTTAACTTTTAAGTATAGGTAACAGATTTAATTAGTTTTTAACATTTTATAATCTTATTTTTCTATTTTTATTAGCAAATGTATTTAAAATAATTTCGGTGTCAACAATTATATCTCTCTCAATATTAAGTATTGCCAATTTTGAGAACCGTTCTTGTGACATCGTAGACCTAAGATAATTATTTATTCTTCTCATTGCCGAAAATGACCGTTCGCAAGTAGCCGAACTGACTGGAAGAGTGATAGCTACTTGGATCATTTTAAAAAGATTTGGAAAAGTATCTTTAGATAATTTTTCTTTTATGGTTAAATAGCTAGGAACTCCTTTAATCATATTTTTCAAAACAGTCATCTCACATTGCAAATCATTAGGGATGACTTCAAACAAATTCTGTAAAGTAAAATACAAATATACAGTTTTTAAATGAAATAGGTACTTGATAAACATAAATTATATATATAAAAAAAAACCTTATATTGATTTATAAGTAATGATGATCCCTTAAAGTCTAATTTTAACAAGTTATCTACACAAGTCGCAATTTGAATGCTCTCTTCAGAAAATCTCTCTTTCATTTGACATATTATTGTATCTATTACTGGATAAAAAGCATGAATCTTCCAATATTCTTTTGGTTCTAATGTAGTGGTACTTGTATTATCACTTTGGTGATTATTTTCAGCTGAAGTTGATGACATAACAACATAATTTTTTAGATTAGTGGACTCCCTTCTCTGCCTTTTAGAGCCACCTAAGATCAATATAAAAAAAAATATATTATCATATTGAATTTAAAATATTTAATTAATTAACAGTATCATATAATGTAAAAATTTACTCTAGGTACCTTGAAAAGGAACATTAATTTCAATTCCATTGTCTTTTGAAAATACAACCATTTTTTCCCACAGTTCACTGTAGTGAATAGAAGAACGATAACTTTCTAATGTATCAATTACTCCTTTTATCAAATTTGCAGAATTTCCAAGTGTTGCTGATTTTGACTGAAGTTGAATACTTAATATATTAACAACTTTTAGAATATCATGCAGAATGAATAAATATGCTACAAATTTAAAATTTGATATTGTAGAAACAATACCTAAAATAAAAAGCACAATAAAATCAGTTGCATTATATGAAACCAATGGTTATTTAATATTTTTCATAACATACCAATTGCTTGGGCAACACATTTACTTTGTTGATCATCAATTTCATCATTTAAAACTTGAGCTATGGCATTAAAATTTTTTATCACTGCGTCACAGCTTTTAAAGCGGCAAATCCAACGAGTGTCACTTAACTGAGAAAGTGTTGTCTTTTTCATATTCAATTTAAGTTGTAAATCAGTAAGCTTCAAGTTTCTTGTTGGATGAGAGAAATGAACATAGAGTGCCTCCAAAGCGTTAAATAAGTTTCTAGCATCCTTAAAAAAATATATATAATTACAAATCAGAATAATAGGTATAATAAAATATTAATTATGAATTTTACCTTTAAGTGCTTGCACATATCAATAACTACTAAATTAATCTTATGCGCCATACAATGTACATATACTGCACATTTGGCTGGAGGGTGAACTATTTTCAATTTTGCTTGAACACCTCCTATGTGACCTGACATGACATTTGCTCCATCATATGACTGTCCTATGATGGGAATTTTATCTAATTTAGATGCATTTAAAAATTCAACCAATTTTAAAATCAAAGCATCTGCAGTTTGCTTTTCTGATACGTCAACAAATCCTAAGAATCGTTCACAGATGTCCATTCCATGGGGATATCTTACACAAATACTTAATTGCTCTTGTTTGTGAGACCTAGTAAGAATAGAAAACTTATTAAATATACAAAAACATAGTATTAAAAATTCAATTTTTACTTCCAAGATTGTATTTATTATTTACCGAGCCTCATCGCACGAGATACTGAACATTCCACAATCTATAATTTCTTGTATAATGGTAGATTTAACATTTTCAGCACACGTCTCTATCAGTTCATTTTGTATACTCCAACTTGTATGGTTCAATAAGGTATTTTTATATACATTGCAAAACTCTGGATTATGTTTTGATAAAAATTCACACATTTCTTTAAAATTACCTAGAACAAAAATAAAACAAACAAATTTTAACAATGAAATTCAATTAAATAATTTTAAGGTACATTTTAAATAATATAATAAGTACCCTTATTAACTGATGTCTCATCTTCACGGTGTCCTCTAAACGCTATTCCTTGTCTGCCAAGATATAAAACAATATCAATTAAACATTTAATGTACATTCTATTTGTTTGTATTTCTTTTTGAAGAGCAGTAGACATCTTTGAAATAACATCACCATTTTTCACTGAGTTTTTATAAGCTGACCATCTTAAATTGGCAGTCAAGTGGTGGTCAGAAATTTCATGCAATTTTAATTTTGTTTTTCCTGTTTTTGCATCTCTAGTTCCACTCAACTTTAATAATAGAAATAGGTACATATTATTAATAATACATTTTAAAGATAATATTAAACAATTATGATCTATTAATGTAATTTGTAAATCAGTGTATTTAAAATGGTTAAGCTTGCCTTTTTCCAATTATTAAAACCTGTTGTTACGAAAACATCTTCTACATGACCAGAACTTGTTGAAAACATTCTGCAAGGAAAGCAAAAAATAGCATCTTTCTCTATGCTATATTCAAGCCAGTTATACTCCTTGAAATATTTGGAACCAAAAGATCTATTTTGTGATCCAAATGCTGTTTTAGGATAAACCTATATACAATAAATTTATTATTTTACATTTGTTATTAAATATTGAAGAAGAAAAAATATTATTATAGATTAATATTATTATTATATTATAGAGAGAGGAGTGGTATTGGGTACAAAAAAAACAGAAAGGGGCCAAAAAATGATGGCCCCTTAAAGAAAAATGTCTGGCTATGTGCCTGAGCTAGTACTCTTAAAATTAATATAGCTTACCTTTAAAATAGGTTGCACAGGGCCAGAATCTAAGTTACCTAGATCGACAATATCCAACTTATTTCCTTCTTTAGGACTTAATAATGTCGATTGACTTGTCTCATATTCAACTAAAGAATTATTCACATCAGGAGACATAGAAACATCATTATTAGAAGTTGAAATAGTTGTTTCTGAATGACTTGAATTATTTTTTCCTTCATTGATTAGTATACAATCTGATTTTTTTTTTTTTAAATTAAATATCGAAAACATTTTTAGTTTACTAACTTTGAATTTTTTTTTTAAAAAAAGAAGAAAATTAGGTACCTAATAATGATAGGTAGGTAATAACTTTTTTGTTCACTAAATAGCAAATGCCAAAATATTATCACAATCACAAAGCACGATGCACGAATGAACGGAATGAACAAATAATGTGAGTACGTCTGTATTAGGAATGCAATCGTAATTGAATGGTCAATCTCAATATATGGTGGTATATAATTGTAATGCTTGTCTGCTAAGGACGGTTTGGTCGTTTGGTATGATCAAATGTTTAATAGCATCAATACAGTTTTGTACTTTCCGTAAATGAGCTATTTATAAACCTACATAATAATATGACGTGACTGTATATTCACACTGGGCGAATGTTCGCGCGTGTTTCCCGTGAAACGAACCCACACGCATGCGTGTCCCGCACGCGAACTATTCGCCTAGTGTACCTTATGGTTATGGCTTATCGTAATTGTCATTAATTGTCAATTGCGGCCACTCGCAAAACGTCCGAGAATGGAAGCTATAAATATAGTCGGGGATAATATTTTGGTTATTGATAATGATATACAGCGGTGCGCTATAATAAGCACGGTCTAGACTATAGGACTATAGAAATAATAGATTTATTATTTAAGACCACGATTATAATATTGTTACTAAAAAAAAATAAAAAAAATTTATTTTATTCATTTTTTCAGTAGTAATCAAATATTTTTTTATTTATCAATATAATAATATAAAGTTCTGTATGGTTTTTGGGGGGGCTTTGAATGTTTTTGAGGGGGCTTAGCCCCTCCAGCCCCCCCCTAATTGCGCCTATGAGTAACGTCAATAACTGCAATAATAACTATACACTAATGCTGATATAATAATCTAATAACGTTCATTATTGTTTCAGCTTCAGAATTTCGATTTTCAATTTTCACGCAAGCACTGATTTGAATGTAATTTCAGTATAATATATTACATATAGGTAGTTAATACTATTAGGTACTATATTATAAATTATAATACTCATTTTATAATCGTGAATTTCCTAGTCACCTAGTCAACAGTTATCAATTCCCACATTAAAGTGTATGATAGTTTATTTTCACTGTTACAAGTGCCAAATAATAATATTTTTAAGCTGTTATAACAAAACATAAGTATAATGAATATGGAAAAAAAATTTATTTTTGTACTTTTCAAAAAAAAAAAATGTTGTGTTGAAATGTAGAGGTAATTATAATTTATATAATATGCTACATTTAGAACTTCTGTTCCAACAAGTTCCGCATCTTGTGAAAAAACATTTTCAGCAATGCGTCGAATAAATACTTATATAAGGTCAACTTACTATAGTATGTTACCAAATCGATTCTCTATAAGCTGTTTATCATATAGCTATTGAAAGAGATTTAGAGAATAAAAAAGACATTTTAAATAAAATGTGCTACTACTGAGGCGGAGGCTTAAGCTGTAATGACTAGTGTAGGTACTTATTATAATGTTATCTATAAAAATCCTTTAACTTTCATTTATATTTTATGAAATCTAAACTTGAATAATTTGTATCTAAATAATACTTTTAATATTTTAATCATTTAATGTTTTCCTTATTAATAACGCTTTTGTTTTATACAAACAACACACGTTACAAACACTGTATAATAATAAAACAATATTATAATTTAACAATTAATGTATTATATGAGTGGGGTTTAGGTACTTCTTTCAAAAATGCTAGGGCTGCAGGGGCCATAACAACTTGAAGGTCTATTTATGCCTATGACACCTGCAGCCACTATAAGTAATATGAATATATTCTCAGTAAAAGTGTTCCAATTTTCTTCACCAGCATCTTTTCTGATAGAAAAGTGAATCTAGTTCGTACTTCGGGAGTCAAAAGTAAAAATTTTTTAATAGTTTTTAAATGCATAGGGAAAAACAAAAAAAAATTAAGGAAAAAACGGGAATTTTTACGTAAAGCCAATTTTTAACAAAATTGATTTTTAATTTTGGTGTATTAAAAGAAATAATGACCGTAAATACATGAAAAATTCTCAAAATGTTTATATAAGCAATTTTTATACACAATAAAACTGTCTATATGTTTTGACTTCTTTTGAGCTATTTATAGACATAATTAATTTTCGAGTTTTTTTTTATTTTATTTTTATTATTATTGATAAAAATATATTCAGTCTGTCAAAAAACTTGAAAATGTAATACAATGTTCTTCATTACTTTTGTACGTGAAAATTAAAAAAAAGATGAGCGTATGTCTTTAATAGTTTTTTATAAACGTCTAAAGTTAAAATTTCAACAAAATACATAAAAATCACGAAATTATGCAGTTTTTTTTAATTAAGAAATTCATGAAAATTTGTCTATTTAAATCTACGATTTAAAAATTCAACACAAGATTCTCTATAAGTTTTTCTACTTTTCTAAAAAAGAAAAAGTTTATCGGAAACTCAAACTATTTTTTTACGAGCGTTTTAAATTAGACATTGGATATTCATTATTTACCCGTTTTCTCCGAGAACGATTTTCTTATTTTAATGTAATTTAAAAAGGAATTACCGTAGACATTTGAAAATTTCACCAAATGTTCAAATAACCAATTTCTATGCACCAAAAAAATATTTTGACAATTTTTGAGTTAATTGTAAGCCTGAAAAATTGTAAGAAATGTTTGGTTTTTTCAAATTTTTTTTCTTTAAATATCGAAAAAAAAAATTTCTTTGGGTCAAATATCTTGAAAAATTAATTCAAGAGTAGTCATACATTTTTATAATGGCAAATCAAAAATAATAAAATTACATTCATTTTGAAACATTCTAACTACAAATTTTGACTGAAATTTGACTGAAAAATGTATAAAATGATCAGTTTTTATAGCTAAGGATTGACAATTTAAAACAAGGTTTTTCGAAAGTATGTATTTATTTATATTTATATTTAATGTGTAACTAAAAAATCAAAAAAAAATGTAATAAAAAAGTAATTTTTTATAGACATATTAAATTCAAATTTGGATGTAGGTACCTAATTAGATATTTAAATGAAGAATAACGATGTTATTTATTTCCTTGTAATTTAAAAATATTTTTTATTTGAAACTTTTAAAGTATATTATTATATTTTATACACTCAATTAAATTTTCAAATGCAATGTTTTCTTCAAAAATTAATTCAACCTACTGTATTGTTATTTGTTAATATAGTAAAATTAATTATTTTAATAGTAATAATATCATAAAATACACTTAGTTATGTAGACCGCCTTTGCTCAGAATCGTTTTTCGTATACAATGATTTATATTATTTAATTCAAATTTAATGAAAGTGATCCACCCGACACCTACTGTACAGCAGATCGCTTTCATTTAAATATTATATTATATTTATATAAATATCATTTTCATTTAAATAATCCAATTTTTTAGAAATTTAAACTTCAAACGCTTATAAAAAAAAATAATGTAGTTATGTAATAGTTATAATATTGTATTTATGCTATATACTTTGTATAATATTTATTCGAGAAAATTATTACCAAATTCTAAAAATTAAAATACACGGTTTATAACGTCGAAGAACCTTGACAAGGTGAAGCTATATTCGTCACGAAGTCATCTAAATGTCAATCACCCAACCCAGCCTTTTGTCGGATATATAATTATAATTTATAGTATATATAGGTAAATATAGGTGATTGCTATAATTCTATAAAAAAATAAAAAACTTTCTCTATAAATTGTCGATATTTTGGGAAAACGCACAATGTGTAATTTCTCATTATGGCGGCGTGCACGACGAAGCCTCAAAACATTATTTCGCACTAAATTGCCACCAAAATCGGTTATACAACATAATCCACACACGAAAATACGAAATCGTACAAAAAATTATTAACAATAAGAGTAAAATTCCCGTCGGCGGTGCCTCTGCACCTCACCCCTTCGTCCGGTCCACACGGGTGTATCGGACTTTGAACGGACGGCGCTTGCGTGCTTGAAAGCCGCCGTTGCGGCGCTTACTCGTCCTCCATAACACCTACACCTTAAAATATTATATTATACGCGTACCGCTCACGTTATACGTCGCAGTCACCCTGTGCCACGGGACGTTTTCTCCACGAGGACCGAATGTTGGACATCCTCGGCGACGAGCTATTTTTTCAAACCTTGATAAAAGGATTCGGCCAAAAGGGGCTACGGTATAATTTATTTACAAGGTCGGCTGTGCAGGCATAGTCGCCGCCGTTAAACCGCGAACACGCTACGACGGAGACCGGACACAGCATGTGGCACGAAGACGACGAACTCCATCGGCCACAGCCGCGTTGGTCGAACCATCACTGTTCACAGCTTCAGCACCACCACCTGCACCATTACGAAAATAACGGTAAGCACCAAACGATATTATATAAATGTGTGGCTAATTTTTGATTCCGTATAGCTTAAAACAAAAATATTTAAAAAAACATAAGCTTGTGGGAATTGGTATAATATTCAAATATGCGCTCTGTGAGAAGTGTTATACTCTTGAAAAAAAAATTATCGTAATCGCATCACTCTATGAGGCGTGAGTTTTTCCTGTAGCAAGGCATGTTTTTGAGCAAGGTCACGTGCAGGCCTCTCTAGTGGTTTGACTGATTAAGGCAATTGAAATACAGTGAATATAAGTGATCGATTTACATGTATCTATTTCAATTAGTGTGTGTTAAATTATAAAATAAAAAAATATTAGGTCATCAATTAAAAACGAGAAGGAATGAACCTAATTTACCTGTTGATTATTACTAATAGAAAAATAAATGACTAATAGCAAGAAATGTACTGCATATAATAGAATATTCTTATAAAATAAAATTATCAATAAATGATCAAAACTTTATTTATTACTTTATTATTACTTTTTTATATAATGCAGATCTATGGTATACTCTCACAAAATATTCGATTTCGATATAATTTTTTTTTTTTGAAAGAGAAACACTTCTTACGCATTGGACTTAAATTCAAAAAATTCTATTTCAAAACCATATATATGTATAATACAACTTTGAATATGACCAAAATTTGTTTTTTTTTATTATTTTTGTTTTAAGCTACGAAATTAAAATTCTAAGTCGCGCCCTAGAGAAAATCGTCTTCTTTCTAAGAAAAAAAAATGAATTAAATCAGATCACTCTACGAGGAGTGAGGGTTTTTCCTGTACACCGTGTTTTGAGCAAAAAATCAAGTGTTTCATTTTTGGTTGGCCTTGCCGATGACATATTGTGCGCTCGTGCAGCGTGCGCGTAGATAACCCGGCGGTACCCGTTTGGCAACCACACTCACAGTAATCATATATTTTACCACTAAAACAAAAATGCCACGGGCGGAGACGACGGAATTGAATATTGCCTAAATATCGGCCCTTAACACGTTCACTGTCCGGTGACCCATATATCAATATATGTGGTTCGTGGTTTATTTCTTGATTATTTGTAGTCCATCAAATAAATCTACAGGGCAATAAATGTATGAAATGAACCACATGTGGATCATGGACTGTTCAAATAGGTTTAACGTGACCCACATATGGGTCAAAGGAACTGATCACGTTAGATTTAATTTAACACATGGACAGTGAAAGTGTAAATACACACGGGCAGGGCTCTTAATATTCGACTTGTGTGGATCCCAAATCACTCACATCGGTGGCATGCGTGGCAACACGAAGTTGCTATAAGAAGCTATAGCCAAATCGACTTCTAACACAATGTCACCTTCCTATTAGCTCAATTACCTTGGACCGATTAAACTTACATGGTCACACGATATTAATCATTGGTCCGATAACTGTACTAATCTGCCGGCTAACGTCTCAACCGAATACAAAAAAAATACAATTCATAATATCCCCGATAAAAAAAAACTTGGTTCAATAACTTAGATTTTCACAATATCTACTATATTGTCCAATTCAATCGACTCCTGGTGGGTCACTCGCGCTTCCGATCACGCCTATATGAATTTGGATTAAATGATTCTCCTTATTGCACACTACACTTCACCAAAAGCGTCTGCGACCTCTCACACATACACTTGGACTATCCTTCATTATACATACCAAACGTATAATTTTACTCAGTGTCTCAGTTCCATGAAATCTCTTGACATTCTCTTCAATCTCTTCTTTATTCTCAACGTTAAATCCAGAGTTATCATAAAAACAAATTGTTTATAATATATTAAAAGCTTGTTTAACGATATACCTAATAATATAATATCTGTAATTGTTTTAGATTCTGAGTGGAGCGAAGAATGTATTGATTTTACAATGATGTGTTTTTTTTTTGTCTGTATACACTATACAGTATACAGTTTTGAAAATCCCCAATAGTGTTTAAAAGTACCGGAAAAAACAAAAACAATTACGGAAAAAACGGGAATTTTTACGCAAAACTGATTTTTGACAAAATCGATTTTGTTTTTTTTGGTTTACACAAAAATACTGTAGATACATGAAATGTTTATAATATAAGCATTTTGTATACATGTCGTAGGTCGTATGGAAAATTAGTTTTTTTGCGAATAGATTAGGCTCTTTGGGGTAGCTATATTGTATGCAATTGGCAAACTACTTATTATTATTCCAAACAGCCTGCTGTTTTTCAGCCCCATTGCATACAGACTAACAGCAGTTACGCCTTTTAAGAACTACAATCATTTTATGGTAGTAACTATTTTAATTAATTTGTTCTGTGTAGCTCAAGATACCACGAAAAAACCACATGTAACAAATAACAATAAGTAAATATTTTACATATTAATATTGTAATGTAATATATTTTGTTGGAACTACCCCATTGCAAAAAGCAAGTCTTTTCGCAAAAAAACTAATTTTCCATATGGCTTACGAGACACACACAATAACATTTTTAATATGTTTTGACTTTTTTGAGCTATTTTTAGGCATAATAAATTTTAAATAATTATTGTTGATATATTTATTTTATTTTTTATTGTAATCGATAAAAAAAATTTAATCGGTCAAAAAACTTAAAAATTGAATACGAGGTTCTTCATAACTTGTAAATGAAAATTTAAAAAAAAAATAGAGTAAGTTTATAATAGTTTTTCAAACGAGTCTAAAGTTAGAATTTCGACAGAATACGTTAAAAATCATTACGTAGAAATTCATAAAAAATTTTCAATTTAAATCTAAGATTTGAAAATTCAACACAAGATTCTCTATAAGTTTTTCTACCTATCTAAAAAAAATTTACCAGAAAGTCAAACTAAATTTTATTAGAGTTTGAAATTAGACATTGGATATTAACCCGTAAACTACCAATTTTTCAACGAAAGATTTTCTTAAATGAAAAAGGAATAACTGTAGTCCGTAGATTAGTAGTCCGTACATTTTAAATTTTCACCAAATGTTAAAAATATCATATAATATTATATTATTCTATACACCGAAAAATTAAAAAAATATTTTGACAATTTTTGAGCTAATTGTAGGTCTAAGGAATTTTCGGTTTTTATATATTTATATTTTATAATTACAGATAAAAAAATTTTGTTTGAGTCGATATGTTTAAAAAATTAATACAAGAGTGCTCATCAATTTTTATGATGGAAAATCAAAAAAGGTGGCAAATGGATGTTGCTCTGCTGTACAGTAGTTTACAAGTGGCCAGTGGGTCACTGTTATGGATGGTGTTAAATTTGTATTCAATGATATATTGTATATGAAAAACGATTCTGAGCGGAGACGGTCTGTCAGCCTAGGATATGTATATTTTATATTATATTTATATTGCCATTATTAATGATTTCAAATGCTCATAAAAAATTAGTTGGACTTTCCGGGAAATTTTTTTTTTAGAAAGATAGAAAAACCTATAGAAAATCCTGTGTAGAATTTTAAAATCATAGATTTAAATAGAAAATTTTTTATGAATTTACTAATCAAAAAAAACTGCAAAATGTCGTGATTTTTGCGTATTTATTCGAAATTTCAACTTTAGATACTTATAAAAAACTATTAGAGACATACGCTCTATTTTTGTTTTTCTTACTGCTTTTAAAAACTATTGGGAATTTATAGAATTGACCTTATTACAAGCACTCACTAGATTCATTTTCTGATCAGAAAAAATACTGATGAAGAAAAGCGAAGAATTATTTTGACAACTTATAGTGTATAGTGTATAGAGTACAGACAATAAATGTGAAAATAGACTGCACACATATCATTGTAAATATAAACAAAGTTAATATAACATATTATGATGACATATTGACATTTATTATTTTTTCAAATTAAATTTGAATATGCTACTTAATTATTACCCATTATTGAGTCGTTCTTTATTAAATTGACTACAGTTGTTTTTGTTAATTTATTAATTTTGTTAATTGTTTCTTAAATTTGATATGGGTAACATAGTATATTTTACCAAATTACGTCCCCGAGGCTTATTAATATTCATATTTCATACAAACAATTTAATTATATTACTTCTTATTTCTTTATAGAGCCTACACAACATTAATCATGTAAATTAAAATCAAAACAATAAAAACCTTTTAGATATAATTTTAAAATTAATACAGGCATACAGCAGGATCCAACGTCTGAAAATTAATAATAATTTTAATTTAGTATATATTAATAAAATATTGCATACATGTTTATTTTTTTATAAATGTATGTCAATGGTTTTAATTATACTTTACTTGATATGTACTTAATAATTACTATATTAAAGCTTTATCAACCTTACAAACCATTTTTTTTTTCATAGTAAAATAATATTATAATCGTCTATTAATATTGTTGTACTATTAAAGGAATTGTAACACACACGACGGGAAATGGTTTTATCGGCGTTGGCCATCATCAAGATCACATGTATTATCCGTTTTCTTATGTTATGGTCAACGACGATGATCAAGAACAAGAACTTCATCATCATTACACTTTTCCTCAAATGTTGATGAGCCGTCCACCACCGCCGCCAACGCCAGAACCGTCGTCTCTACCGTCTTTGATTTTATCTTCACCTCCTCTGCCAGACTCTTACTACGTCCATCAGCCATTTACTCCCATGATTCAGCAACCTCAGCGGACATCACTTCTACCGTCGGCACCAGAATCATCGATTACAGTTGGCTGCAATACGATTCAGCAACAAATCCAGCAACGTATAAACTATTACGACTACAATGGTAATAATGATCATATACCTACCACTAATCCAGGGGCTAAAATACTGTGTCCCCTGAAAATCAAATTGTGCCACCCCTGAATGACCAATGTGTGTCCCAAGTCTTATAACATGTTTTTAATTTTGGTTGCAGAAATAACAAAATAAATATTAATAATTTAATATTTTAATATTTTAATTTACTAGTTACCTATGTTAATTACTTATTTTATTTCAATACTATGGACAAGTTTGTTAAAAAAAAAAGAAGAAATTAAAATGGGTCAATACAAAGTACATAAGTAACTATCTGCGATAACCTAACCTAACGTAGGTACCTAAACATGTAGGTATGTTTATAAAATATTTAAATTATTCTATGTTGTGTCTATTGAAATACAATATTATTTACTATAACCTACTTAAAAGTTAACAAGTAAGATCATTGTAATTTATATAGCACATTGCCATAATGTTGTTTAATTATGTGTATTAAAGTGTATTATAAATATGTAGTGTTATTTATTTTAAGTCTAAAATATGATAAAATATTTAAAAAAATAAAACTGATTATTATAATTATAAATTGGATTTCAAAGAATTAGCTGGTTATTTTGTCTTGTTCAATAAATATAACTGACCAAAGGATCTATTTAAGATAAATATATAAGGAGTTTATTTACTAACAAGCCCAATTACATTATTTTCTAAACATAATAAAATTTGTTTTTTAAAAAACTATAAATATTCTTAAAAACTATTTTGTTACACAATTTATATTCTAATTGATGGTGATAACCTACAAACATATTTACATATTTTCCAATTTACTACATACAGGCTTTTACTGCTTTTGCCTTTTAGTGATTTAAAATAATTATAAAAGATATCTCACTAACCTTCTTACAGGGTAAGTTGTAAATAAAAGAGGGGGATTTTGGGAGTTAAAACCCCCACAGGTTTCTTTTGCTATAGACATCTGCCAAAGCCCAAATTTAACAGTTAAATTAAGAAGTGTGTCCTCTGAAATCAGATGTACTTTAGGCCCTGCACTAATCTACATGACCTGTAAATAGTTTATATGGTTTTGAACGATTAAAGATATATTTAGGTACCTATATGTCTAGGTATATCTTTAATCGTGTTCTAAGCTCATGAACAATAGAAATTGTTTTGTAATCAAGTCAAATATTATATAATATCTATTTCTGTGTAGAAAAAAACTCTAACGTAGACACCAGAATGATAAAAAACAATTTATCTTCATCGTGTTTTCGTCGACTACACCTGGGAGAAAGAACTGTTGACAACAGTATGAAGTCGACTGTCATTTTCGATAAAAATACACATCAACAACAGACATCAAATAACGACAATAGATTGTCAGAAGTAAGTTAACTGCTTGATTTACATACTATTATATCCTATACAGTATACACACTTAACCTACCTGATTAATATTATTACATACATTATTTTATTACTGATAACTCCAATATAATGACAATAGCGAGCAAATGAAATCAAAACGCCGTTTGATATTACACTGGATGACGATAAAGTAGTAGATGTGTGCAAACGGACTATATTGGCTGCCATAAATAAAGTTATAGTTGGTGAGGTTTTCTTATATGATCATAGTTGTTAACTGTAAAGAAAACTGATTGCTAGTTTTTTTTTTTTTTTAGACAATTATGAATCAGCTTTACACAAATTACGTAAAACCATAAGAATATTAGACGTATTAATATTTAACGAAGGCGGCAGTGGTATTGAAACTGCCAAAATCGATACTGTCGGTCCGTGGTTGGAAACATTGAAAGATATGGAACGGAGAATTACACAAAATCAACAGGACCAACATAATAATGAAGACCTCGGTCCTGGTCAGTTAGGTACCCACTTAACAAACAGACCGGATTTGGTTTTCGTGGATAATACACATTAATATCTAAAGTTTATTAATGTTTTTATTTTAGAAATATTTCAAAAATATATAATCAAAATAAATAAGCTTATTCGAGAGGACGCCACAACCGCATATTGCGTGATCTCCGTCTTACAAATGTAAAACATAGCAAAAACTGTTTTTCGTGGGAAAGAACCGAGAAGGTTACACTCATAACTAAGAAACGAAATTTTCATCACATAAAAAGTAGGACTTTGGCTATGCGATATCGTTTTTATTTTTTTGTTATCGGAATTACAAGTAAAGTCATTATTGTTTCAAAATCCATTATTTTAATTTTTTTCAAACTTGGATAAACTTTTTTGTAGTTCCAATATCGAAAAAATAAAAACGTTATTGCACAGCCAGAGTTTTTCTTTTTTTGTGGTGAAAATGTCGTTTCTTAGTTATGACTACAGCCTGAGTGGTTCTATCCCGCGCAAAACAGTTTTTGCTATGTTGTATACATTTGTAAGACAGAGACAACACATGCGGGTGTGGCGGTCCTCTTAATATATTATAATATAATATAATATTTTTATTATAATAAAAACAAATAAGCCTACTGAATATAAAATATTAAAAATAATATTTTTAACAATGTGATCTGATAAGTGATAACACATTAAGGGCCGTATTTAGGAGGACAACAGGGTGCTGTTGCGCCGGGCAGCTGATTCTGAGAGGGTGGATAATTTTTTTATATTTTCAATATTTAATTTATTTATCATCCGGTGTAATAAGGCATTTTAAAATAGTACCTACATGAAAGATGAAAACATAAAAAAAGGTCGGCAAGTGCGTACCACATTCGACAGACCAGCTTAAAATCGTTTTTGATTGCAATGTTTTAAAATTGAATTAAAATTTAACACATCTATTACAGTGACCTACTAGACACCTACTGTACAACAGAGTGATACCCACTTTCCGCCTTTTTTAATTTAAACTTGAAGTCATTAAAATATCATGATAATTTGGACACAGTACCTACTAAATATTTAAACCATTTAAGTACCTACGAGATTAATTATTCATTCAATAAATTGTATATTAGGTACTATGTTGGTAAAATATATTTTAAAATAAAATTAAAATGACAAAAAAATTTTTTTTTTGCCTCTTAGATTATGATATACCTATGTTTATACATTTTAATAAAGTGTACAACGAAGAATCTCAAAGCCTGAGAATGCATGTCCACTAAAATAAAATTCTAAATAAATTCTTATATTTAAGTATTTTTTTTTAAAAATATTTTTACAATTTGAATTTGGTTTTTGTAACAAAATGTGTTATTAAAAATATGAACGAACATTTTATTGTTGAATTAGAATTAATGTTTAGCTGAATTGTATTTCAGAAGACAGTGTCATAACGAGGGCAGAAGACAGTTATCACAAGCAACTAAGACAATTAACCATCAATAGGAGCAGTACAAATAATAGCATTAATAATGAACTCAGTGGTCGGTTCTATCACTTTTGGTGGAAATCAAACTTAAGGCGTTACCGGACTACAGGAAAGTTTATAGTAGAGAAACATCGATGTAATACCAACCGTCGAGGATACCGAAGAAAAAATTAATACTCATAATCAGGATAACACCATCTGTGTGGGAGAATGATTAATCTTTTTAATTAAGTAAACAAGAACGAATTCCTTTTTTTTTGGTGGGGAGGGGCTTCAAATTTAATACACTCTGTCATTTAGTTTTTGTAGTTCTTGACAAGTCAATGTTAATGTTATAAATACAAATAATATTTTTTATTTCAACTGTTTTACTGTACTAAGTACTAACAATAAATTATTTTCAACAATATATCTAACAATAATTAGAATAAGATTAAATTGTTATAGAGTTATATTATTAAAATTCCGGGCTAAATAAAATCGTTTATATTTAACATAATATTTAGGATCAATTCCATTGGTTCAAAAAATTATCATATGCTTATTGGTATTTAAGTATATAGTATATTCTTAGTTTGGATTTAATTGTTAGTTGCATATTTTTATCAAAGTATTAATTCTGTACCATTTACTAACAAAAAGTTTATAGGTAGGTACCCAAAAAGTATCTCTTTGGGCCCGGTTACAATTTTTCAAATTTTCCGCAATTCTATGCAATTTAAAAATTATATTTTATATTTTAGTTGCCACCTTACATAGTTATAATATATTTTCACTAATCTACTGCAGGAAACTTATTTATACTATATCTATATATTATAGGGGGTTGATACGGCGAAATTTATCGACAAAAATGACTTCACAAGAACAATTCTCAGGCCTTGTAGAATGGTTGATTTTTGATAAATATTTTTTTTCATCTCTAGGTATTATGTTATAGTTTTATGTTTTTATAATTTAAAAATATTATTCATGGGTACTTGCAACTTTGTAATTATATTTTTATGTACTATATAGGTACATAATATATACAATGACATTTTCAAATATGCAACGTTTTCGGAAATAAATTATTTCAATAGCAATGATCATTGAATTCAACTCTAACACACCCGTAACAGTGACCCATCCGACACCTGGTACCCACTTGCCCATATTTTCAAATACCTAATTTTGATTTTTATGTAGTAGTATGTGCCACAGCAGCTTAGCCGTATTTTAGTAATTGTATATTATATGATTGAAATATGGTATGGCTTGACATTAATTTAATGTAATATTAATATAATATTATGCAATTGTATGTTATGAGTAAGCCAATAAGCCATTCAGTGGCGTACACGATGGGCTGGGGAGCGTGTGGGGTCAGATCCCCTTCCATTGGCTTTTTTTTTTGTTTTTGCTTACATTATGTAGGATGCACTATAATGTAATATTTTGTCATATTATTATGATCTACTATTGAATTTTGACAATTTTGTCAATACTGAATTCGCCATTATAATTACATTTTCATTTACATTTGTAGCAAAGTAATGTTTAATTGGTCGAAAATCGAAATGGTCGACGTCGACTATGATTGTACTTTATTATAGCTTATATTATTATTTATAGAGACATTACTATATAATATATATATATATATATATATATACCTATATATTACTAGCCATGTAGGCTCGACTATAATATTATTGCACTTATTATGGAGTACAATTGTACAAATAATGCGTCAAAACGAAAACGATTTAATTATAACATAATATGTACCATGATTGATGTGAATGTTGAATCGATTCAAATTATATTCATTGTTCCTTAATATTTTACTACCCAAGTAAAACGTTTTGAGAGGGTGGGGGATTTTCCGATTTCCCCCTCCCATTTAGCTATGTCGTTTTTTTTTTTTTTGATCTCCCCTTCCCCTTTCAGAAATCATGTCTACGCCACTGATTAGCCATTTATTACGTATTACAAGTTACTATTTGTGTAGGTATAGAGTCGTAGGGACTACATAGAGACAAAGCTAGACGCTAGATGCCTGATGGATGTACAATAATAATATTTATGAGTATACACATGTAAGTTATACTCAAGTCGTAGTGTTAATTAATGTAATAACAATATTGTACACAACATATGTAAACGCTGTAAGCCTGTAGCTATTTCATGATATATTAATAGATGAGACGTTTTATATTTATGAATTATGCACCGTGTTTTTATGTTTTATTGTGTAGGTAGGTACTCACTATTGATTAGAATACACAAAGCATAATATGACTACATTTGTGCTGCAGAAATTCTGCGGATGCTGTTCCGCTAAATTTCACTATGGAAAGCCAGTGCTCTAATCAATAGTATTTTATTATATATCAGTCAAATTGTTTAACATAATATTATCGTGTGTTTGTGTATTTAATGACTGTTTGTGTCTTTTTCCCTATTTTAGTTTTTAGTGGACTGTATAATTATTTTGACAGCACTTGCTTGGAAGTACGAATTAATAATATGTTTATTTATAATAAAACAATTGTTTTTAATATAACATATATTTACATATTACATAATAATAGTATATAATCAGCACATTGACGCGATGAGTGTCGGCGTTTTTACTGCGTCTATGACGACGGAAAGCTAAGAATTTAACAATATTGTATACAACAATAATAAATCATAATGCCGGAGCCCGCTTTATATTATCTTCTTCGCTCCGATATCGATTTCACCAACAATGACTATATTATCTTCAAAACATACAATATTGTTACCTAACAATAATTTTTTTTTTCATAGCTTTATATATTTTATTTGGTTGTTGTGTGTGTGTATCTATGCTCACTAGGTTTGAGAAAAATAAAGAATTAATTATTCCAGTCCATAATCCATACTACTTCAATCCTAAATGCCCACATTTAAGCCATAATACATTTATACCAACCATTATGCAAACATTAAAATAACCATGATTAACATGTCATTAGAATTCACTTCAGTAAAATCATTACTAATTTGAAATGAATGTTAAAACCTGATTTGTATGACATAATAAATATTTTGAAATTATACCCAAAGCTTTTCCAGATAAGTATTTTTAAAATTCTTCAAATCATTAGTTTAACTTTGCCAATAAGTCCCTACATTGTCTTTTGAGAAGTTTTTTCTTTGCTGAAAGAGTTAAATCTTACCTTGAAACAACCAAAAGCAGGGGCGGACGGGCCAAGTTAAGATTTTGGGTCTTCTCAAGCCTTCTCAAAGTCTTCTCAAGCCCTCTCACGGGCCGTGATTGGTTTATCAAAACATTGTGCAGCCTATACAACTGTGACTAGGTTTGCTGAATAGAGTATAATATTATTTTATGTGTAAATACTCGTATTATTAGTTTCATGCGTATTCAAATGGTACTAAATTCTAACAGAAGAAATGTATGCTAGTATAATGGTATTTGTGTAACAACTGGGCCTATGATTGCCTTTACCTATGATTGAAGGCCAATTGTTTATGCCCGTCCACCCCTGAGTCCAAAAGTAATGAACGTTAAGGCCCCCGGTGCCGGCTATTTATTAAGGAGCAAATTATTGGCAACCTTAATCACATATTGTTTCGGCGTCGCACGAACTTGTCAATGTGTTGGATCGTAAATGGTTATTAGTGTGAGAGGACCCTCTACTACCCGCATATGAAAGACGCGAACGCACTCGCAGTCACATGTCATAGAATTAACAATTAATGACGAATTATTAGTAATATGTTAATAATTATTATTAGTTGCCCATTTTGACTGACGTAAATTATTTTACGGGAATATGGATAACTCATTGTCAATTGAATATTTTCAGATGATTTTTTTTTAATTGATACACAACAGTATTCTAGAGCCCGCATCGAGCTCAGATTTTTTACTTTATTTTAAAAAATGAAAAAAAAAAATTGTAAAAATAGCTTAAAATTGTCTCTTTTTTTAAAGACTTTTAAAAGTTTGAGATTAAAATATTATAAAACTAAGATCGATGCGGGCTGTAGAATATTTCCCTCTATCATTTAAAAAAAAAAATCAAATTTGATTGATTTTACCGAGTCAGGATCATTATTATCGTAAAGTGTGTTTTTGAAGACAAAATGGCATTGGCACCGGGCGCCTTAATGCAATTTAATAATTATTGCTGCTAAAAAAGAAAATAGGAGTAAAGTTGATTTAAGCCAAGCACCCAATGCATTTGCTCAAATGAAAGATTGTAGATATACAAACTTACTTAGAGACCACAAATTAAGAATTGATTGTAATTTGTTAAAATATATTCATTTAAATATGATTGCTAATTGCTTTGTGTGATTTATTGATTGTTTTCTTCCTTTAATTATAATTTTTAACTTTTGAAAAGTTTCATAGGTAGGTACTAATAATATTATATTTTAATGCCATCATTTGTATACCTATTAATTAACAAAAATATATATATTTATCTGTCCATTTTTTAATTTTATTATTAAGGAAAATAATAAAATATAATATGATAAAAACACATGTTTGTTGAAAATAACACAAAAAATAAATGTACCATAACTGAATGTCATTTTTGCTTAACTCAAACTGTCAATTTGAATGTTTTAAAAAAAAAACAAACTAATTTTTTATAATTTACCCTGAGCAATACATTTAATACATATTTAGTAATGCAATCTGTCCATATAATATAGGTACCTACTGATCTAAACTATTTAGACATATAGCCATGTGTACCATAAGTGTGTATAGGTTCATACAGTTAGGATTGTACGTCAGCCAAATGAATATGCATTTGTTTAATTATTTATTTAATTATTATGTAGTATTGGCTGGTAATATTGTACAATATATATTTAACCTAATAAAAGTGAAATTAACTAATTTTATTATTCTGTTTAACCAAATTTATAATAATTATCATTAATATAAATTATAATACTAAGTACAGTAATCCAAATGGGTATGTTCTGATTACATTCCTCAAATGTAGTAAAGATAAGTGATATTAGTAGATATATTATGAATTATGATACTCATCTACTCACCAGTGATCACTTATGATTTTAAAAACAAGTCCAATATTATTAATATTGATAAATTGATGTATCTGAACGAAATGAAGTAAGTACATTTAGGGAGCTGATCATAAAGACTATTTAAATACTTCAAATATGTACTAATTATTTAAAATTAACAATAACATTTTTTTAACATAATAAAATGTATTAAAGTAAAAGATAATATATTTTATTGGAAACTACAAAAGTACATGGATATATTAAAGTAAGAGTTAATTAAAATTAAAGTAATTAAAAAAAAGTTAAATTAAAATGTTGAGCTGTTGCAATAAAAAAACAAAATAAAAATAAAATAATCTTTTAGAGCTCTTAAATATCAAGCATTTTTGTACGTAATTTTACTTAAAAATACATATTTCTTTGAAAAGCATAATATTAATATATAGTTACTAAATAATTTAAACTTTTCATCAGAAACATTGTATATCAACCATACTTTGTAATGCTTTATTGACAGCATCTAACAACTGCACCACTCTTTCTCGGTCTTCTTTGATATCTTCTTTTTCAGATAACACTTCATCAAATATTTGATGTGTGACATATGGTGTTAACAGTTTAACATCCAATTCATTTTTAAAATCATCCAAAACTAATTTTATCATTTTGTGGTGTATTCGTTTGGGTACAAAGTCTACTATTATTTCCTTACAAAAATCATAATAACATTGAGTTAAGCATTTGTGGATTCTTACTTGTCTTGACGTTTCAATTGTGCTATCAAAATCATTTAGACCACATAACATTTGTTTGAATTGTTGGGTTCTAAATTCATGTTCATCATCTTTATCATCTTTATCATATCCATTACTTTTTCCGTTTTTGGTATTGTATGTGTTGTTTAACAATTCTGTTATATTCGAATCTTGCATTTCAGTTGGTGATCGAACCAATTGAAACAGAAAATTTGGGTTGGTAGTGTTTAGGCATGTTTGATATGTTTCTATATAAGACTTTATAAATTCTTTTAAATCAGTTAATTTTTCATCCAACATTTGGTGAAGGACTTTCCTTACCTAAAATCAAATATAGATAATTATTCCAAACAGAATGTTATGGTTACATGATTATTATTAAATATGTACAATGTATGCAGATGTATATGTGTACATAGATATTAGTTAATAATTAATATAGCATTTATCGAATATGATACATTGTATTAGTCCTTTCCTTGTGTCATTAATAACATGATATTTAGCACCATATAACAATTTATTAGTTAATAAATGTTTAGTAACATAAAAAAAACCAAACAAATAAAATATAAGATTATAATATTAATGGACAAGATTTATCATTAAGGCTCGGAAGTTATTGCAGCATTTGCATGTTTTTGGGGGGTATAGTATAGGATTAATTGCTAAGTAAACTTAAGATTAATTTCACAACACTATGAACAAATATTAAAAGTTTATAGTGCATATTTTAGTGATTTTGTAGTTTTACTAGCATATTTCTTTATTGAACCTTTGTTTTAGAGCATATTTGATAACTAATATTAGGTTTATAATACAATTTGAAAATTTAGTAGGTAAAATTAGGTAAAAAAATTTAGTAAAAATTAGTACATTAAAATTAATATTTATTTTAATAGTTTTCATTATGTATTATTGAACTGTGTTTTTCAAATCCTTAGTTGACATACAATTTCCTGTTTTTATTAAATATTTGTAGTAAAAACTATAAAACATTTACTTATCATCAAAAACATTATTGAGTGTGTGGAAAACTGGAAACAGTATTGATATTCTTACCAATGAATTTGATCATTATGGCATTGAAAAGTGCAGCTTTAAAAAGTTAGAATAATGAGTAATTTGTTTAAATAGTGATAAAAAGTGAGGCATGATCAAACTAGTGAGAAATAGTGAAAAAAGTGAGTAAGTGGAAAGATTATATAACATTTAATAGTCTCTATAGAATTGATAACAGTGCATATAAAATAGGTAAGAGAGTATGCAAATTCACACATAAAACAAAATACATTGAATAATATTAAAATTAAATTGTTTTTATAAGTATTTATATATCTTTATTTGTATGTGGTATGCACTTGACATTGAATACTAAAAAATGAATAATACTGTATTATTTTTTCAATATATTTTTAATTGGAAAAAAGTAATGTCATTATATGGTAAATGAGTTTTTTTTTTTAGCTACTAATTGCTACTAATTTAAAACATGTTGATCATAGCAATATAAGAATGAAACCTACAGATTATCAGCTATCCGGAAAAATCCTAAAATAGGGTGACCATACGTCCTGACTTATACAGGATTATCCTTTATTTCGGCTTCGTGTCCTGTTGTCCTAACTTCTCTCAGGACGCTTTTTGTCCCGTCATCTCAAGTCTGTCCAATAATAATCCTGTTTTTTGCCTTACTTTCTGTTAATTTATAATTTTTGAAATTTATTTTTAAAAAAAAATTGTTTTTTTACTATATTTTTGTATGACATTGAATAGAAAAATATAAAAATTTATACTTTTCAGTTGCATTTTTGGATTTTTGTTTTCACCATATTATTGTTACCGCCGACCGTACCTATAGTAGTATAGTTATATTTACCGACCGGCATGACCATTTCTTATCAAATGTGTGTGAGTGATTTTTGTAAATAAATAAATATTATAGTCCTAATAATAGCTCTATTTTATGGACAAGCGTTATCTTATAGAAATGTTTTTATTTCATTAGTGATTAGTAATGTTCCAACAATCGTTGTCTTGAGTGTCGTCGACTTGTTGTTAATCGTATTATATAATATTGTAAAATGTTGTGAAAGTAATCAATTAAAATGCCTAAGCAAAGGTGCACATTTACTTATAAGTCAGAAAATTAATTTTAGGACCTAAAACAATACTTTGAACATTTAATATAATATTATACTTGTTAAAATCATACTTACATCCACATCTAAACGGGGAAATCTTTTCAACATTCCCAATACATTTTCATCAATTTGATCAAAAATCGTCAACATTTCTACACGTACAAAGTCCACACTAGATAAGGATGGTTGTATAAGATTTTGTAGTTGTCGAGAAATCATTTGCTCCAAGGCTTGTTTATTGACAAATGAACTTTTTGTTACTCCAGCAGAGTTTAATAAAATTATTCCAATAGTTTCATCAGATAAATTAAGAAGTGGGTCAATTTTTTTGACTTTTTCCAGGTACTCTTCATTAATTATTTCAGATATCCTTGCACCACCCATAACTACTTTATCAGAAACTTCTTTGCGGTTTCCCAATATTGTTTCGCAATAGGATTTATTTACTTTTTCCAATAAACCTAATACAAACGATATTTTGCTGTCAGGTGTTTGGATGGCTTCTAATTCGTTTTCAAGTCTTGACTTAGTGTCAAGTAAACTTTTGTGTAGTATTGGGTAAGTTTTTTTTATGTGCTTAACTAAAATGTTTTGAAGTACTTTAGCTAACACTTTGTTTCCGTGTTTCTTATATATATCGGGGTAATTTGTTCGTAAAAATTCTTTTTCACTTTTTAGCGTTTCTTTCATTGATTTATTATCATTAATGTCACTCTGACTTCGGTTAACTACTCCTATGATGCCAAGCTTCACAGGAATCTTATGACCACAAAGAAAGTCTGATGTATCTTTAATGGTGCCTTTGTCAATCAAGTCGAGTTTAGTCACCACGGCTATTGTCCTATCCCCTTCTGGATCCATTTTTCTAGAAATTTTTAAACTTTCAGATGTACTTGGGTCCGTATTTGCAGTGACAACAGCCAAAATTATGGAATTCGACTTTGACACATATTTTAAGATAAGGTCTTGTATCTGTTCATCGATATCCTCTGGTTGATCACCAACCGGTACTTTGGTTATTCCTGGCAAATCCACAAATGTAAGATCATATGAAAGACTATACACTTTGAGTACAATTGGCTCATGGGTAATACCCTTGTTAGAACCAGCCAGTTTATCAGTTCTATTTTCGATTTCATATCGTACTTCATCAAAGTTGTCATAAATAGTACCAGGTTTATGAAGAAATGATGCCCAACATTTAATTTCATGATTTTTCGTCTCTTTTATCATTTCAACTCGGTCTTCATTGGAATACCTAATCATTTGTAGTATAAGCGGAGCACGAGTTACAATGCCTGTACCTCGAGGTAAGAATGATCTTCCTACCAAACTCTCCAAGACAGAGCTCTTGCCAGAACTCTGTGATCCGACGACAACAATCTGCGGCAAGTCGATTTTATGCTCCCCGATAACAGAAAATACATCTTGCAACTTATTAATTATTTTGATTAACGATTCCATCGTAGTATCGTACAATTTTGATCAAGTTAACAAAGCCTGAAATATAAAAAAATACTATTATTATTACAATGCCTATTTCATTTACAAATGTATCAATACTGAATTAGTGGAGCTGTTTTTATATAATAAGTACATACAGGAGACATAATTAAGCTCTATACACCTATACATTAATCTTTATTTCTAGTTTTATGTTAGTGATGCTATTTTTTTTTATATTTTAGTAGAGTAGATAATATAACTATTGAATATTTAAATTATAGTATTATAAATATAATATGTAATTTTATAAATCATAATTTATAGTTTTAAGTTTACAACATTTTAAAATTAATTGACAAATCCAAAATAATCAAACTATGAATTCAAGTATGAAATCAGATATTCTATTATTAATAGGTATATTGTAATAATTTACACTTTTTTATTCAAAATAAGCACTAATATTATTATAATTATAGATGATCATTTAAAAAATATATTACTTTAAAAAAAAAATGGAAAAACAGACGGACTTATGTGAATATCTATGTTTTAAATACCTCAACAAGTAAAATAAAAATAATAATTTTTATTAATACGATCACAAAAGTAATTCATATAGTTCAAAAATAGTTAATAATATAGCCAAAAAACCAAAAAGTTAAAATTCGGACAAAATTAGGTACATAAATGAAGAATAATATATTTTATAAACACACAATGATGTTTTTAAATGCAATATTTTTGGTAAAAATTAATTCAACATACTGTTTTACTATTAGTAAAATAAATTACCATAGCAATAATATCATGAGATAGGGAAAAACTGTATTTTTTAAAGCAAATTCATCCCTGTAAACAACTCCCATGCCTCATATATAAAGTGATCACTGATACGATTTTAATATTTTTTTTTTTTTTTTGAAACAGAAACACAGAATTAGATTTGGATTTTCAGAATTGTATTTCAAACCATATAATACAATTTTGAAAATGAGCAATTTTCAGATGCTTTTGTTTTATGCAACGAAATTAAAAATCAAAGTCCAGTTCCGCCTTGTAGAAATAGATCTTATTTTTAATAAAAACAAAATTAATTAAATCAGCCAACTTTGGCACAATGCACGAGAACTTCTTCTGTAAAGCAAGTTTTAGGCAAAAAATCAAGCGTTTCATTTATGGTCGACGATTCAATTTACAAAAGTAGTAAGACGTAGGTATATTATGGTATATACACGACTGACGAGTATATAGTATATTATTACTTTATAAAACAAATTACATTAAACATTACCTAAATATTTTTAATTTTTATTATTATTGTATAATATTATTCGATTATTAAGATTAATTGAAAATTAGGTAACTTATGGAACAAATGTGACACTTAGGCTAGTTTTTTTTTACAATGAGGTTTTTGCAATAGGTTTTTTATTATAGTCTATTTTATTACTCTCACAGTGCTATATAATTCATGAAATTGCTTTTTCTTAAAAAATATATTTCATGGAACCCTAAATAAAGTTCACAGCACCCTGGTTAGGAACATCTGCCGCCTTAAGGGGATTCGAAACCGCTCGTTTTTAAGGAGTTGAATAAAGGCCAAATAGTGCGTACGTGCATTTGTGTTTGTAGTAAACATTCATTAGTGTGAGGAGTTGTTATTTATTTCCTTGTAATTTAAAAATATTTTTTGTTTGAAACTTTTAAAGTATATTATTATATTGTATACACTCAATTAAATTTTCAAATGCAATGTTTTCTTCAAAAATTAATTTAACCTATACCTATTGTATTGTTATTTGTAGTAAAATTAATTATTTTAATAGTAATAATATCATAAAATACTCTTAGTTATGTACTTATGTAGGCTGACAGGTCTGAGACAGCTCAGAATCGTTTTTCGTATACAATGATTTATATCATTGAATTCAAATTTAACACATCCATGAAATATATCCACCCGACACCTATACTGTACAGCAGAGCGCAATCCATTTGCTGACCTTTTTAGTTGAATATTACTAATATTTTAAAGTTCTTAAAATTTAAACTTTGGAGAGTTTGGGGATTGCAAACCCTATTCATTTTTCATCAAAACAACCTTAGCGACTGACAACAATTAAGGTACTTCTAAGTTGTTCGATTAAAAAAAAAGTAATGATTTTAGAATTCAATTGGTAAACAAGTTTACTTTGCATCGGTCGGAGCACATATTTTATATTTTTTACATATTTTAATATATTCAATACTAAAAAATTACATATTTATGAAATGTAAAATATTGATTCTTGTCAAGAATTTGCTAAAATTGAAAAAGTGCTCCGACCGATGCAAAGTAAACTTGTTTATAAATTCAAACATCTTTAGATTTTTTAAATCAAACTTCTAGAAATACCTTAATTTTTGTCAGTGCGACGGCTATTTCGCGTCCATAGATTGGTTTTGAACATTTTGATCTGTTGACATTAAATGACATGTGCATGTGCGTGCGTGCGTCGCGCGTAATATAATATTTAGCCGACCACGACATAAGAATTGTTTTCGTTGTCGCTATTTCTACGAATGACTATCAATAAGTATTATTGACAAAAATACTAAATAGGTACCAGATTATGGATTATATTATGAGCGTTAACATTTTATCAATGAACAATATTTTGTTTTACTATAAGATCGTTGTCCCGAGTATACGGAAATGTCGTAATTTTCAGTTGTTCTTAGCAAGTTTTTTGAGTGTTTATACTGTATTTAATATTAAAAATGAACAGATAAAAATATCTTGGTAAAAAGTTCAGCCAATATTTAAGTAAAAAAAAAACAATAAAGGCAATATATTAGGGTTGAGAAAAGAACATGTACGAAAATAAATTGTAAATAATTGTAAATTCAATCCCCGAATTTGTGAACGCCCACCTCGGCCGACAAGTCAAAAATAAGTTTCGGCGGGCCAAGTTCACATAGCTCTCCGCAATTTGTCTGATCGCTTCCGGACAAATTGTAAACAATTGTAAATAATTATGAATTCAATCCCCGAATTTATAAATCATCAGAAAACGTAGAAATCAAAAAACAAAGTCGGGGGCCAAGTTCACGCAGTTTCCGCCTTTGGCAGATCGACTCCGAAATTTTTTTTAACAGTTTATTAGTTAATAAATAAAATTATTTGTGATGAACTTTGAAAAAACTATGGAAATGAATATAAAATGAAATAGTTAAATAAATTAAATCAAATTAATATATTTCTTTATTTTAGATTCTGAGCAGAGCAAGTCATGTAATGATTTTACAATTATGTGTTTTTTTTTCTAAAATTTTTCCGTTTAAAACTAAGATTCAAAAATTCAACACAAGATTCTCTATATGTTTTTCTACTTTTCTAAAAAATAAAAAGTTTTACGGAAACTCAAACAAATTTTTTATGAGCGTTTGAAATTAGACCATGGATGTTGTTCACCAGTTATCTCCGGGAACAATTTTCTTATTTTCATGTAATTCAAAAAAAAAAACCATAAACCATATTGAAAATTTCACAAAATGTTCAGATTACCAATTCTTATACACCAAAAAAAATATTTTCATCATTTTTGAGCTAATTATAAGTCTGAGAAATTTTTTGTTTTTTCAAATTTTTTTTCTTTAAATATCGATAAAAAAAAAAAAAAGGTGGCTAGTGGATATCGATCTGCTGTACAGTAGGTTATAAGTGGGTGTCACTGTGATAGATGGTGTTAAAATTATATTCAATGATATATCATCGTATACGAAAAATGATTCTGAGGGGGACGGTCTCTGTCAGCCTAGGATAGGTATTTTATATTATATTTATATTGCCATTATTAATAATTTTAAAAGCTCAAAAAAATTAGTTTGACTTTAAGGTGAATTTTTTTTTTTAAAAGATAGAAAAACGCATAGAATATCTTGTGTTGAATTTTAAAATCTTAGATTTAAATAGAAAATTTTTTATGAATTTACTAATGAAAAAAAACTACAAAATGTCGTGATTTTTACGTATTTATTCGAAATTTCAACTTTAGATGCTTATAAAAAACTATTAGACATACGCTTCACTTTATTTTTAACTACCACTTACTTAATAGCTTATGAGGAACCTTGTATTACATTGTTAGACCTTCGGTATAAATTCTCAAAATGTTATACATTTTTCAAAACAAATTAGTTTGTATATTTTCTTGATTTTGGCGGATTTTGTATGAATTTTAACTTTAAACGCTGATAAATTGTCGTAAGAAAAACTTATTTAGAATCTAGTGTTGAATTTTCAAACCTTAAATATTAATAGAAAAATGTTTATGAATTTTTAACCACAAAACAATTTGCAAATGTTCGATATTCTGATGACCAAATGTTGAATTAAAATATCTATAACAAATTATAATTATAATATATTTTTTTGATTTTTTGGTTACACTATAAACTAATTACGTAAAATCTTGTTTTAAATTTTCAATCCTTAGTTATAAAAACTGAACATTTTATACATTTTTAACTACAAAACAATTTGCACATGTTCGATGATGAATTTCGGCCAAAATTTGAAGTTTAAAAGCTTATAAAAAAAATTGATATATTATTATATATCATATATATTATATTAATATATTTTTATTATTTTTGGTCTATTATACAACTTATGAAGAATCTTGTATTACATTTTCAAGTTTGACGGAACAACATTTTTTATCAAAAAAAATTTGAAAAAACCAATAATTTCTTAGGCCTATAATTTGCTCAAAAATTAACAAAATATTTTTTAATGTTTTTGGTGTATATAAATTGGTAATCTGAACATTTGGTGAAATTTTAAAATGTCTACGGCAATTCCTTTTTGAATAACATTATAATAAGAAAATCGTTCCCGGAGAAAACTGGTGAACATCCAATGTCTAATTTCAAACACACATTTGTTTGAGTTTCCGATAAACTTTTTCTTTTTTAGAAAGGTAGAAAAACTTATGGAGAATCTTGTGTTGAATTTTCAAATCTTAGAAGAAATTTTTCTAAAAAATATTATATAGATAAAAATAAATAGAACATATTATGTAAATATAATTTATCTAGATAAAGATAAATATAACTATACACTTATCTAGATAAAAATATAGATATTTTATCATTTTTTTTATTATTTATTATTATTTTTTTTTTATTTAGTATTTATTTATTTATTTTATTAAATGCGTGCACTAAGTGGGTATCCTGTATATTGTATTGATATACTCTTTATCACATATTATGGTATCAACGAATTTAATTTTGGTTTATTTTAAAAATAGATGGGAAAATGAACTATAGTGCGGCCAACGAAATCAAAAGCTTGACCGTCACGCTCCCGGTGACCGTTTTCGTGAAAACCGGGGACTCTAAATATGAAACGGGTCTATAGAACTCGTGTAAGCGCGTTTGAAATTATTATACGCGGGAAAGCATTATTCGATACCCTTTCGAAAAAACGGTCACCGGGAGCGTGATGGGCAAGCTTCTAATTTCGTTCGCCGCACTATAGTCTATAATAACTAATAAGTAATAAACTAATAACTAATATATTTTCATTATGCCCATAATCGTAGAATACGATGTATTGTAGTGCCCACACGTACGCACGGAGATGGCAACAAAAACTAGAAATACTGTACACCTAATTCTTCTTATTCATAAAATCATAAGTCAAAATACGACGGCGGCTCTAAGTGGCTATTATTCAAGGCGAAAAATTTAGGTAATTTCTAATCTTGTAGTAGCCGCCCGTATCTTTGCGTTAGTCGTAAATGATTATTAGTGTAAAGCGAGGAGTGAGGACGACTATGTTATACAGCACACGTACACGCATGCACATGTCAATATGTCATCAAAACTCAAAAGCATGCTCGTAAATATTTTTGAACACACGGCGACAATGAACAATGCTAATAAGCTGGCGAAAAATTATCATACTTCTTAGTAGTCCCATTTCAATTTTGAAAAATGATTTGAACTCGTTAGCCTCTTTTCTTTGATTTGTAGGAAATAGATTTTGGAAATGTTGTATAGTTTTTGTAGTAGGGTTCAAAATTAACATGCACAGTGCCAAAAATGCAAAAAAAAAAATTGAAAAAATGAAACGAGTTCAAATTTGTTTTCAAAATTAAAATTGGACCTCTAGAGTATGGTTTTTTTTGCCAGCTTATTGGTCTAAATGTATGAAAAATCTAATCCCTTATAAAGTTAGAACCCCCTTAAGGTGCTCATGTATCGTAGTTCATGTTTATAAAATAATACAGTAATTAAAAAAATTAAAAAATGTGTAATTATTCTTTAATATAATTTTTGTAAGGGCACATAATATTAAAATTATCTAGATAAGCTCATTTTTTACGTAAGCTAAACAGTAGATAAATCGTAACATAATAATAATAATAATAATAATAATATTATCTAGATACTTTAAAAGAAATTAATTGAAAAAAAAATATTATGTATAAAAATACTTTTCGATGTAACGAGTGTTTTACGAGCAATGAATCACACCGCTCATTATATTAAAAGCAATTTTATACTCACGAAATAATGTAGGTTAAAGTTGAATAAAAAAAACAGTCGGAAAACGGCGAAGACGACGATAATGACGGCAAATGACCATCAATGAGGACCGCTGACTGGAGAATGAAGATCGGAGTATTGGACAGACTGCCAGACGGGTGACGGCCGATATGAAAGCGCTACAGTAGTTGATATTATGAACTATGAAGTAATATTTTATTATTTTATTATGCAGAGCAATTTCCCCTTCCGCCCAATGTGTAATGATGATGATCGCCGTCGAAAACGTCGTCGTCTGCCATCGGACAAAATCGATCACATCTTAAAATAGCGACGAATGAAAAAACGGGGATTAGGCCGTTGGGTTTGCGGGATTTTTGTGATTTATTCCCGGTTTTTAAACAATTACAATTTATAAACGTTCTTGTTGTAATCGCGATTATAAACCCACTTGTCTGCGATCCCCATTGATTATAGAATATTCAATATACTATAGGTAGTATACTATTATAATATATTCTATAATCAATGCTCTCCCGTAGAATATAAATAATATCTGAATAATATTACACACTTGAAATAAAATTTGAAACCATTTCGGTATAATATCATTCCACTCTAACGTAGGATTCATTCGAATCGTAATTTGGACGAACAAATCGATTATCGATATTATCAAAGCGACTTTTATAATAATATTAATGTATAAAATATTTTTCAACGACGTTGAAGCCGGCAACACGTACACAATAAGTGCAAATTAAAAATAAGCCTGTTGTACTGTCGTGGTGTCGTCTGACGGTAGGAGGGACTGCAGCACCAACTACTTGTCTTGCAATATTACTGCTGCAAAGAGTGTACGGTAATATTCAATATTCAGACGTTCGGACAAGTTTCAAACAAAAAATATTTTTAAATTACAAGGAAATAAATAACATAGTTATTCTTCATATCTAATATTATGTCCAAATTTGAATTTAAAATGTCTATATACAATTTTTAATTAATTTTTTTGATTTTTTGATTACTACAGTTTTGAGGCCCCGGTTTAAAAATATTTTAGAGCCCCCAACAAAAGTGTCCTACCCATTTGCCATTTTTCTTTAGTACCTGCAACTTATGTTACAGAAAATGTCCAACTGCATTAATTGACCGAATTCGACTGATACGAGTAAAATACGTGCGGGTCATGCTGTATTCCAATATTGACGGCCGTGTGTTTCTTTTAAATTAAATTAGTTTATTATTTTAAAATCTAAATCACAATATTTTCTTACAAGACCGATAGGATGTGTAGTGTGTACGGTGTACTAAATTCTATTTTTGTAAATATATCGATGAACGATGCACTAATGCTGTGTCAATGCGTATCATACAACAACAATATAAAAATAGGTTTACACCCGATTGTTAATAAACAACAATATTATGCGAGTGTAAAGAAATAAATACATGGACATTGTTGAGCCGACGGACTAGGACCTAGGACACGATAATACAAAATGCAAAATAATTATATTCTCATATTTGATTTTACTATAATATTGTTTTAAGTACAGGTTAATTTTTTTGCAAAGACAAACATTTTAAAAACTGTAGTTTCATTCCACTATTATATAAGGTTATAAAAAAAATTTGTTTCGTGGTCCTTTTTTAAGCACAATCATAACAAAATAATAATAATATAATATAATACCTATATAATAATAATAATAATATATTTAAATGATTTTAGGCATTACGCTCGGTCAACGGTTATAACAGTGGATCGGAAATTCGGAACTTACATTATTCTAAATATCCTATAATAGTTTAAAATATAAACCTACTGGCTACTACCTACCACTTTTTGTTTAGTTCTTTTGATCCGAACAATCTCATATGGGTTAATACCCTATTAGATTACACTATTACAGCCGCACTGTAAAAAAAAAATCTTGGCTCTAAAGTATTATTAATAAACGTAATAACATAATATTATTATGCCAACACATTCGAATAAGTGCTTTAATCACTAAAATATGGACAGACGCAAAACAAAAAGTATTGACAGTGAAAAAAACAATGTAAACCGAAACGTACTATTAGGTACTAAATATAATATGAAAACGTAAACTAAAACGATTGGCGTCGATGTGAAACAGGCCTATTATAGTACTGTTATCCGAATAGTATGTGTTAAAATCATTGTTTTGAAATATTTATACATTTATAATCAATATAATGGTAAAATGTTTATTTTTATGAGCATCTATTTACTATTCACTGTCGTTCGTCGCCCGTCGAATGAACGATAATAATATCGTGTCTTCAAAATGTAGATAAGCCATAAACAGCGAACGCACGACTGTCGACCGCGACTATAATAATAATTTTTATAACGATTTATTATTATTATTATTATTATTATTACGATATATTTTTATTATTTTATATTCCGATAGTGGCCGTGAATGTAATGATTTTACTGGAAATATACGATTGCGTGCGGCGTCTCTTTCTCCTATATCTCGTGACAAAAAACATGACTACTGCGTACTAAAATGGGTGCAAATGTAACGAATCAATTAATTAATTTGCTAATGTTTACTACTTAGTGTTTAGTATCACAAGTGTTATTCGACCGTAACTGTGACAAAATTGGTTATACAAAATATAACGGTTTTAATTATTTTCAAGCAATATTCAAATAATATTCTTCGTTTGGGACTTGAAACTTTTTACCATTTTTATTTCAAAATAGAGACTTGGATTAACTTTAGGCCACAAACATGTTCACACCGTTCTACGGCGGTACGTAGTTATTGACTTACAAGTTTACAACTCAATAACAGGCAACAGCTAGTAATATTATAATAATATTAATTGAAATATTAATAAAATATCCTGGGGCTATACACGGAGATTTCTGACGGCGGCGCCACGTTTTGCCATGTACACTCAGGGGCGTAATTTACGGGGGGTGAGGGGGAAAGACCCCCCCCCAGACCCTATATAATAATAAATCAATAATTGTACTAAAATACTAAATCCTGATGATATGATTGACGAGTTGACCACCACTGTACTTGAAAATATAGTATTTTGTGTGTAAAAAAAATGTCTATCCTCCCCCGAGACAAACTCCTAATTAACGCCACTGCACGTACTTAAAAAAAAAACGTATTTCGCAACGTTTTTGTCGGATTCGATATTTGTCGTTTTACATATTATTTTGAGGAGTGGCCGTGACGACGGATTTTTGATGCGCCGCCGCCGCCGCCGCGTTCTTATCCGCAACGGAAAACGCGGTCAGCTCGCGTCGGAAGACGTCGGACCGACGAAGTAATAAAAACGCCGACTCGGGCCCGTTTAACAGCTGCCGCTCGCGTACGATAATATAATACGATATAAAACGAATATACGATATAATACTTGAGTTTTTGGATTTCCATTATTTAAATATTACGAGTTATATAGTTTATTTAAGTATGGCGCTTCAACTTTCAAGCCACCGCCGCGCCGTCGCGGTCGTCGCGTACAAACTCGAGTAATGTAAATCGAAAACGCGCGTGGCAGTGAAACGGGCCCAGTGTTGTGTTTTATCTAGATAAATCATCTATATGACTATATGAGTATATTTTTATCTTTTAACTCGTCCAGATGAATGGGAAATCTGTGTAATCTGCGCCATTATCTAAAATAGCTTATTAAATCGTCTATGGATAAAATTTAATTTATAATATTATACGTCATATAAGTGTTGATTTAGTAAGGTATTTTATTTATTTTCCGATTACAAAATCTTAAATATTTATATTTATAAATTTTACAAATTATCAATCTCTTGTATATCTCGGTGTTATAAATATTCTTCATTCTTGAATTATAAAACGATAATAGTAATACGTAATAGTACGATTGTATTTATTGTATCTAAGCCGGTAATAATCAAAGTTCTATTAAACTGATCAAAGTATATAACTTGGATTTTTGGTGATGTATTCTCGTGCGTGTGATGAGACAAGGTACTAGCTACCAATAATGAAGATTGGATTATTAAATACTAAACAATACGATACTTTATTGAATAAAAAACAAAAACTGATCCGATGTAAAAACACGACGGAATTGAAAAAGGTTATTTGGATAATAATAATTAATAAACGAAAGATCCTGCGTTCACGCAAAGGAGTAGTAATGAGCTCTCGCGAAAACTGCCAGAGGAGCCGTGTACTGGATTCTCTTCCCTAAAACGGACTGTCCTGGGTCGGACGACGGGCATTGGCCGTCGGCCGGCGCCCAGTACTCGGGGAAGGTATTCAGCTGACCTGACAGTTTAAGGGCCGAGAGGTGTCATGTACGCCAGTGCGTTCCCACGGTCGAACAACAGTATTGCATCATTAATTTGTAATAAAAACGTACAGTTAATAATATAATGTATACTGGACGCTTAGTATGAGTATCCAGTTACTACATTGGTCATAGACAAATTTTTTTAATAAATACAATCTGTATCTTATCGACTTCTTGGGGGTAATCGAAGAGTTGCGGATATTGTAAAAAACAAAATATCCTCGGTTTTACAAAAAAAAAGGATTTAAAACTCTTCAATCAATAAATAAAATATTAAATGGCGAATCAGACGAGTACAATTTTAACTAATTTAACACCAGGACAAATAATTCCTGCACCAACTGCATCATGGTTAAAATAATCTTCAGTCAATACAAATCAATCGTAAATCGACAATCATTTATATTCGAAAATTTAAAAAAAATATGTGGTCTTCACATGTAACACGTATTTTCACTATTGAATGTGAATTATGTAAATTTATCAATAAAATAATAAAATAAATATGAATGCGAAAAATAAATAAATGATTTTTAATTTTCAATCAGACCGTCGCCAATCACTGATTTATTTCAATAAATAAATAATTTTTTCGTAGCTATAATTTTGAGTGAATCTTTTGAAAACAAAAATGCATATTTCATTGTTTTTATTAGCATACAAATCCTAGCCCTGCTAGGTCTTGGCCCTGGTAGCCAATTTTTTGGTAGCCACTAAAAATTATAATACATTTACGTCACACCGTTTTTATGATTTATGTTAGGTATCAATATGTACTTCGTTCATAACTCGATGAAGACGTTCTTAGGTTCATAAAACGAACTCTAGATATTTTATACATTATGGGAATAAATAATTTTGGGTAATTTTTCGTGAAAATATTTTTAGTTGTGTAATAAATTGTAACAAAATATAATAATATACTAATAAACAGCATACGCGCGGCACGCGCCATGTCATCTATACATGTGATATGGCTTTATCTGTGGCACTTCCGAAAGACCGAAACTATTTTTATATCAGATTATACATAATAATATTACAGTAGGATTGTTTGGTCACAAATTAAATAAAATAACATAATAATATATTACAAATATGATGTTTTTTTTCGAATTTGTTTAGTGTGTTAGATAACAGTTACACTAGGATTGTGTCTTGTAGCAATCGCCGAACGATTATTTCGTTGACAATATTATTTTTAGATTTATATACTGGCTGTAGTAATTTTTCGATAATCGATGATATTATATTATTATTATTATGGACGAATGGATGCATGCGTGTTTCCGAGTGTTGACGACGCTCGCGACAGAGCTATTTTTATCGATATCACTGCTGGCCGCCGAGTCCGCCAAGGACCGGTTACATCGGCGTGGGGGGAGAGAGGGGTTACCGCCGCCGACGACGACGGACTTGCCAATACCGCTATAATAGGCGCGCAGCACTGGACGGGAAAAAACTGAAAAGTGTCAATCAACCGTTACGGAATAAGACATAATACACTATATTATTATATTATAATCTTTTAGGCTGACAGATCGGTGACCATTATTGTATAATGCTCCGGCCCACGAGAGTCCGACCGCAAACCGCGCGTCGATGCTGACGCTCGCGAACATTGTTGCTAACCGATTTTTCGCACGCCGCGGTTCCTCCGCTCGCACTACTCGGGGGCAACGTGTATACAGCGCGGTTCACAAAAGCACACCCAATAAATATATACGAATATGTTCATACCTCTCCACTCCGATTTATTTTTGGTGGTGTTACTCCGTCGTCCACGTCGAATAACAAAAAAAAAAACCCGTAAAAATAAACGTTAATTAGAAAAACAAAATATATTGTTACTGCTGTCGCTACGTATACACGCGTGTCGCGACGATGCCGACCGGCTTCCGATCGGTATGGTTCGGTATATGGGAGGGGGACCGCCGATGCGGACGAATTTTTACGGCCGGACTCTCGTGGGCCGCCGGAGTATAGTAGTATAATATAATATTAATATTATTATTATCATTTATAATGATAACCTTCGAACTTTATAACATATAAATTATAAATTTATAACCAATAGCGTATTGGTAACACCATTTAGTAACGAAAAATCATTAGGCAAATCTTGTGTTTTTTTTTCCGAAAGCATATTATTATTCTCTCACGCCTTGTTATTATAACTGATTTTTTATGAGCGGGTTGTAAATAGGTATACATATAGTATATTACGTGCCTACACAGTACCTATAGTATCATTGATTATAAAATATATTAAAAATACTTATAAATATTTTTAGTCAATGATAATATATTATACGATTAGTAAAATACAACTATAGTACTTACTGTAGTCTATAACACTGAGTCCACGTGGGATGAGAAAACAAAATAAAACATTTCTTATCCCGACACAGACGGGACAATCTAAATTGTTTTTAAAAACAAAACAAAAACCTGACTCTGTGTGAACCCGACATATTCCCACGATAATACACTCGATAATACATTTTCGTATACTATTTAAATAAGAAACACACTTATTCATAATATGTACATCTCACTCTTCGTGTTAAAATAACATACATTGCTTGGAATCGTTTTACCCGGAATATCGTTATATACGGCATCGTTATACGCGAATTTGACTGTATAATAATATAATTATTATGATGTGTAAGATTATCGGTTGAAAAATGAAAAAAAAGTACCAAGAAAACATACATTGCATACGATGATAATTTATATTTATAATAACCGCCTCCAGACTGATACGAAATCGGTAAAATTACGTGTCATCGTATTATTTCAATAAGAAGTCTTTGAATGTTGATTCTCTATACGCAATAAAGGTAAATTAAATAAAAATATATTATCAAATATTCAAATTAAAATGTCTACAATTTTTGAAAAACGAAATAAATACAAATTATTTTACTATATAATAATAAATAATATTAATAAAATAATAGCGCAAAATACCGTATTTCCATGTTCGTAATATTTTCATTTTTTTTTCACTATTTTCAATCGTCATGTGGCCTTGCAACTTGCGCCAACAGGCCCCCAAAGTTGTGTGCAGTTCAACTAGACACACTATACACCATACTGTGTAGTACGAAATTTAAAAGTGTATTAATCAAATTAACTTGGTTGTTCAATACCCTTTATGTATAATTTTATGTTTTATATTTTAATTTTTTTTTTTACACATTACTTTTTGTCTACACAATATTACATACAATGGTGTATGGTTCACGACAGTATCCTGGTATGATTATTGATTATTATCGAGAGTAGCTATTTTTATAATTTATTATCGGCTTGATCGGTGACGGTGGTATACGATGGTCGTAGACCGTAACGTGCGTACTGAGAAATCCCGAGAATCTCCCAATTTTTTTAGAACGCAGTGACGGGTCGTGTGCAACACATCTATTATAGCCGTTGCCGACAGTATTAATAATAATAGTATTTAGTAGGGCGCATAAGTCAATACATTTTAATAATATTGACTAGATTTCAGCCGGTGGGTTTTTGTACGTCCGTTCGGTGTATGGACAATACTATAATACTCGTTTTCTTTTCTTTTCGCGTTTTCTTCCGAACGGGTACATTTTTAACACGAATGAATGTAATAGCATCGATTATATATTATTAGTTATTATTTATTATAGTATTTATAATCAATGATGTTAGGTATCTAATACCTTATTCTAAGCTCAAATATTCAAAAAATAAAATAATAATGTAATTTGGATCCATCGTACGCTCTGAGTTGATGACTCCAAAACGACCAAAACCAATTTTGTATTAGCGCTGTTAGTTTTAAAGTGGTTAGATGGCATACGCTTGTTGTCTGTTATACGTTCGTTCCTTATTTTAACACATCGGAAACGACACACAGTTTTGTCACGTCAAAGACGACCGACGGTCTGTATTTTAAATGTTTACATAATATTAGAGACGTTGCTATTTCAATACGTCGAGGGCGGTCGCTGACTCGCTGCTTTTAAAACGGGCGATATGTTTGCGTCTATAAAAAAGGCGAGCACCGCGTCTTACAAGAAACCGTATCTATATTAATTTATTTATATTTAATTATAATATTTCAACAATAATTGTATCGAAAGTTATGAACATCACGTCGTATATCGCGTGCGTACGGAAAAATAATATTATCAAAACCATTGATTTTAATATTTTGTAATATACAGATAAGCCATGCTGACATGCTATTGTTAAAATAGTGGCAGCGGCCAATATTGCAACATTCTGCAGGCCACACGATGCGTTATTACCGCACGCGTCGTATGCGTCGTCACCGCCGTGCGTTGGGTTTTCGTACGGACCGTTTAGTTTTAAATAGACCAGGATCTTATCTTATCTATGATAAAATAAAAAAAAATCAATAAATTATGTTTGATTTAAGTCTGAAGGGTGGTTCTATCATTGGACGGTCAAGCCCTCGTCGTGCCATTCTGTCGTTTATATTTATTGTTTTGTTAGCACATTTACAATAAGTGTTTGTAAATACAGATTGTACATTTTTCTAATAAAAAAAAAAATTTTAAATGTATGCGCCGAGCTTCCACCGCGACATGCTGCAGCGCACCGCACACCGTTATCAATACAAAACGCGTGTGTTTTAATCATATCGACCACACGACGCGGAAATAACGCACGCGGCGTAAAATTATAACTTTTCGATTTGTCATTTTTATTTTTTTAAAAATGTTCGATTTTGAAAAACTAATAATCCAAGTCGGGTCAAGTCCTTGTTTATGGGACATTGGCTCAAATGATTTTCATCGGGGCTCGGAACTTAATGCATTTGCATATTTCTTAGGAAGCTGCATATTAAAAATCTGATTCGATACAAATTCGTTTCATATAGTACTGTTATATATTATACTCTGTCAGTTAAGGCCGAAAAGTATATTTGTTGTAAAAAAGAGTTCGTTAATTGTTGTTGTAACGGGCTGTAATTCAAACACTACACGAAAATCTGTATATCTTTAAAAACTTTTATTACTTAATTACTTATAAAGAATATTTTAATACACGGTAATGTATAAATCGGTTACGTCTTATGCACGACTGTCTACTGCTTATTCTACGTCTTCTTGTCTTGGCGACGCAGTCGCTTACAAAAAAAATAAAACATATTGCTTACATATACATACAACATACTGCTATACTATTGTTTAATATGCTTACTAATCTAAAGTGAGTGCAAGCGGGTTCTCAACAGTACCTACATACAATCTTAATACAAAAAATTATGTTGCATATTTTTGTATATTTGATAAATTTTACATGATTTTGCATATTTAAAGATTTTAAGCATATAAATGCATATTATGTTAGGAAATCATCAATTTATACCAAATTTAAAAATAAAAAGCCGCCACACATAATGTATATTTTGAATTATACTATACCGTAATCCCGATATACTTGATCTCCATGTTTTATAGTACTGAGATATAATATAATCAACCGGTTCGTATTTATTTTTTATCCAAATTTACCACTGCATTAATATTTTGTACCATGGTTTAAATAAATTATATAGGTAATCGTAGGTAAATTTGTAACAATTAAGCTTAACCATTATATCGTTATCATTCATCATCTTACATTTTTTTAAAATTAATTTCGGGTTAACTAATTTAAATTGTTTATATATTTGCATATTTTCCAAATTTTTACTGCATATTATACCGCAAATGTTGGTGTTTTTTTAACTCATATGCTGTATGCGCATATTTGAGTACTTTTTATCGCATAAAGTCCTGAGCCTTGATTATTAATTACGAACTAGGTTACCAAAATGTGGGGCTGTCTCGTAGTTCACCAGTTCACGTGTGCGTGATGGCGATTGTTAAATAAAGTTCAATGATTTTTTAAACATATTATACTATACACTATTTATAATAACGAATAACGATAACAATATTCAATCGATCGATGGTCATTGTAAATAAAAGCCTATTCCTATTCACTATTAAGCAATTTGTGCTTTATGTGTAACATTGAAATACGAATTTGTTATGTAAAATATTTAGAAAACAAGTGAAAAATGCCCCGCAGATGCCTACAACTAATCTCCCCGATTTCCCACCGTATACCTATACAATAATAAATTGTAGAGTTTGTTGCTCGTATCGTACTCCAAAAATCGGACGTACCGCCGCCAACCGTGGTGCACACCAGTGCTGCCCGGCACACTATCGAACAACCAAAATAACTGTTATCGATTGTACGAATTGTCATTTGCGGTATAGCGAGGTACAATTTCGAATATTGTAAGGAGATGGTCAGATGGAAAATGGCGCTCGTTGCTCATTGCAGTCACTGGTACGCGCGAGTGGATGCCGAACTGAAGAAGAAGAACCAAAGAATGCAAATGTCACACAATGTCCACAAATCACAATAGTCATCGCATTTATTTTTATTGATAAATGAATAAAAAATTAAAAGTGAAACCCTAAAAGAGTACGTCAGCGACCCGGCGGCGGGATAGGATTGCCAGCAATAAAATATCGCAATACGGTTTTATGTCGTAATCGGTTCATAGAAGTCGTCACTTCGCCGTCATAATATGTCGAACAGGAGCAAAATATGATATTACAAAAACGGAAATCGTAATGATATAGAAAAAAAAAAATAATACACGTAAACGTGTACCTAAATGTGCGGCGGGACACCGACGACGGCGGCGACTGATAAAAAATCGACAGGCGTAAAATAGTAATAATAATAATAATAATAATAATAATAATGTACGTTGGTCGCGATGTTTTTCTCGTCTCGATTTGCCGCCGCGTTTCGGGCGGCAGATCGTCGAGAACGGCGGCTTTTCGGCATGGGACCCTGGTAGCCGGGGACTAAATTCGGCCACCAATGTACCCACTGTACGAGTCCTTGGAATGAGTTTTGGAATGACGCCTACCCTCACTTGTCTTTAGTTGTCCACCGCTGCTGGCCGACTACCGCCGGCCACCGCAACACGACTGCCCGAAACACAGTTTGAAATCGTTTTCAAACGCACGAAAACCACGAGCGCGCGCCCGATCGTATCGACGAAACACCCGCTGCCCGCGAACCCGTTTTAATAATATATAGCTTTATAATCTTTTTAGAAATTCAAAATTTTTACACAATTTTTACACATAGGAATTTTATCCGTTGCGTAGAGTTTTTATTTTTTTCGATAAAATTATTGCGCGATAGAAGCTGTCGAGTCTTTAACTTCTGCGATTTTATGTGTTTTTTAACAGCTGATGTTTCATAAAATAACATTGAGTATTGTAATGATTTAAAAATATGGTATTTGGATATAATAATGGTAATAATATAATTAATTTAAGAGAGTAACATTATTTAAGCTTTGAATTAAAACAATTGATGCATTTGCATAAGGTTAATTGTATGATTTGTTTAATTTAATATTTTTAACTCATTACATGAAATTACCCACTTGACGTGGTATATTATCGGGGGTGAATACGAGAGCTTTTCCTTAAGAATATAATATATCTCCGGATAATGAGTATCACTTACCTTTTTGCGGATACTGTGAGTCTTTACCGATGTTGATTAGATTCTGATCAGGAGGTGAGAAGGCAGAGGAGATATACCAAAATTTGACAACGATATTATGATTAATTTAATTTATTTAAAAGAACATAAAATGATTTAATATATAAAAGAAAGACATGATGACATAGGCTATGGAGTGAGCGACTGAACGCCGTTGTGTGTGTGGTGTATGCTTAAATTACAGTGGCGTAATTAGGAATTTGTCTTAGGGGGGGATAGACATTTTTTAACACACAAAATACTAAATTTTCAAGTACAGTGGTGGTCAACTAATCAATCATATCAGGATTTAGTACAATTGATTTATTATGATATAGGCTCTGGGGGGGGGGGATTTATCCCCCTCATCACCCCTTAATTACGCCCCTGCTTAAATAGACGATGATTGTGAGATGCTGCCCTTAAGATCAAACAGTAATTGCGTCATGTGGACATGAGTCATGTCCCAATCATCGGCATAAGGTGACAAGTAGTTAATACTATAATTATGGACCTTTATGTATGATTGGTTTTCTTAAATCTAAGTGTATTTATTTTAATGATATATAATGTTATAAATTATAATGTGTGTGGCATTAAAGGTATAAGTAGTTAATTATTATAATTATGGACCTTTATGTATAATTGGTTTTCTTAAATCTAAATGTATTTATTTTAATGATATATAATATTATAATGTGTGTAGCATCAGTGGCGTGCTCAGCTTTTTTGAAAAGGGGGGGGTATTCATTTTATTAAAACAATTTTCCATTTGAAAATACATTATATACAATATATTAATATATTAATTTAAATATACAATACATTAATTAGTTTTTAAGTAAATGAGAATATCTAGCTACTTTTTTATTATGAAACAATGAGTGTACAAGTACAAAAAATATGGTATTATAGTAAAAGTAAACGATGTATGAAAATTATAATCGGCCAATGAACGCAATTGCAAACACGAAGATAAAAAATTATTCGAATATTTTTTTTTTACTCAAATAATGTTTGAAAATTATTCGAATAATTTCTTACTCAAATATTAATGTTTGAATATTATTCGATTTTTTACTCAAATAATAAAGCTAAGACTATATACTATGTAGTACTGAAACTGGACTATTTACTAGGTACAATAATAACGTCTTCAATATTGATAAATAGACAATAGTTACTACTGAGGTACATCTTACATACTATATACATATAGGTAGAGTGTAGACATACTAGAAGAACTATAATCATTCTATAAAAGGTACATGTTTTATTCTAGTACAATTATGTTTGAAATAATAAATTTAAACTATTTTTTTTTCTATTTTTTTTTTTATTAATTATGTTTGAAAATTATTTGAATACATTTTTATTCAAAAATTTATAAAAAAAATTATTCGAATAATTTTTTAATCGAATACATATTTATTCGATTAATTATCTAGATAAAATTTTGCCCAACTCTGCCGCCCGGTCGACTATGGGTCGACATCGGCCACCGTCGCGGCGTCGCTCTGCTTTATTATTATTTTTATAATTATACATGCATTCGAGTATTCGACTATAATTATATATCATGCTATAAACATGACGTATATCATTGTAGAACCTATTAATATATTTGCTTATAATTTATAAATAATATTTTAATTGAAAACTTCTATATTTAATTTAGTATAATTTATTAGACGATAATAAGCAAATGCAATATAAATATGTTATAAATACTAATAGTAATAAAATCAACTCCGTCTCTACATTTCGGGAAAAATTGAAATTACAATTAACAGGACGTTTATTTTTAGAACATCATATTGATACCGTCTTATGAGTTATGCCGAGTGCGGAGACAATATAAACATGACGCACGTGAATATCGAATTTATAATACAGGAACGCGATCTAATCTACGACCAAAATCTTGAATTTTAAACCTACATTTTTTTTTCATGTTGATAATAAATCATTACAAAAAAATCCAATTGGGGGGATATGACACTCTGATCCCCCCCCCCGTGAGCACGCCACTGTGTACCATTACATCTACCCTAGTTTTTTTTGTTTTGTGTGCCCTCACACCCATGGTTATTACATAATATAAAAAACAATCAAATTGATACATCTAAGAATATCTTATTCTACTATTCCATACTTAACTATACTAAGCTTATGATTTAACACTAATAATACAATATTGTGGAGTTACATTTTTTTTTTTTACATTTGTGTAAAAAAATTATACATTATTTTAATATATAATCATTATGTTGGATTATTCGTTATTTTATTTATTTTTATTTATTTTTTAATTTTTTAATTTATTTGCATATGACTGATTTGTGGTGGTGTCCTTATTAGATTGATAATCTTTTAATGGTTGGATACAATTTAATTTGTTTGTGACTTCTAGTAGAGTAATTCGCGTTGAGTGTTTGTGTATTCTGGGTTTTATTTTGGTCGAGAATCAATAATGAGTGTAGCCCTTCTTCGTTTTTTTGTTGTTGTTCTTTTTGGTGCATGCTGTGCATTATATAATGCGTAATGCTACTAAAAATGCCAGCTACTAGTTTCAGGCTTCATCCAAAGGTCTGATATTATAATAAAGATATGTTTAAATCGAGTTGATGCATATTAGAATTTATTATTCGCCAATTCGCCATATGAAAAGTATTCTAAGAATGTCAGAGATAAAAGGCAGGCGGTAAAAGGTGATTACAATTAATTTCCGTGTCTGTCAATGAATCTCGCTATTGCTGTTTAAAAAGTTTTGTTTCATTGATTTTTATTCTTGTTATCGCTCCGCCAAGTGGAAGGTGAAAAGTGAGCCTTTGGTGTATTTCTGAGCAGCGTGCGCGGCCGATTTCTGTTGTTTCTGTAAAGAAACCATTCTCTACCATCTGTGCATCTTCCAGTATTGAGCACCGTGATATAAGTTAGTTTGTTATGCTTCAGCATGATTTATATGGAGTTGAGTAAGTTTCTGTTTTTTGTAATAATTAAATTCTTTGAATAGGTGAACGTTGATTGTAGTTGGAATATCACAGAGATCTACTTTGAGATTATTGATAGCTGTTATGTATATTTTAGGTGCACCATAGTCATATGCTATGAATCCAAGGGTTTGATGTAGCAGTGTGAAGGTGATCAATGTTGTTAAATACATCTTGATATAGTTATGTTTTAGCATTATAAAATAAATATAGTCTTATATGTTAGGTTTACATTGTATACAATTACAAATAAATACATGGTTTAATACATATTGATACAAGCGCATTTATTAATTAGTTATCCTACTTAAAAATATACATTTATGAATTGTATCTTGATATGCAAATTTTATTATTTTGGATCTTACATATCTTACGATGGTTATGATGGTAACAGTTATAGTTATAGTATTTTGTATTAAAGTATAATTAAATTAATTATGATTATAATATAATATATAAATGGGGAAGTAATTTTTGTACTAATTTTATTTTATTTTATTTTATATTAATAAACGGGTTTGAAACTTTAGTAATAACTATAAGAAGATGTAATAATATATTACATTTACTTCTTTACATGTATATTGCAATTATAAGTATATATTTTATAAATGAAATCAAATATGATATAGTTAATTATATAATATAATATATTAATAAAGTAAATTATAATAAGTAATGTGTTGTAAATTAGTGATTTATTTACAAATTAAACACGATTATTGTGTAAATAGTAAATACATCACTAACATACGCATGCATAATAATATATATGATATATAAATATTTACAAACATACATACTTATATGTGTATATATGTATGTATAAATGTATATATTTTTATTTTTATTTCTAACGATGTATGTATGGTTTTATACGTCTGACATGGATTATGTCATCAGTTAATTTGGTGTTTAGTTTTAATCGAACTTTGTAATTTAGGGCATTTATTTTTTTAACTATTTTAAATGGGCCTCTATATTTGGAAGCGAGTTTTTGAGATTTACTTAATTCATTAAATGGAAATTTGGTTAGTACTGAATCTCTTGGTTTGAAGGTAACCATTTGATGGGATTTGTCATGGTACATTTTTTGTTTGTTTTGTATATCTTTTATTGTTATTGGGATGTCATCTCTTATTTTATTTAATTCTATTAATGATTTATTTATGGCATAAGGTAAGTTGTTCGAGATTATTTTATTGTCTATTGGAAAGTAAGGTTCAAGTTTGTCAATTTTATTTTTTAGTTCTTTCCTTTGCTGTGGTGACAATCTGTGAGGTGCGTTGAATTTTGGTTCACTATAATTGTTTTTCATTTTTATTGCACATGGTGTTGTATTTTCTGGTTTTATTTTAGATACATCTGTGGTAAATATATGTTTGTATTCTGTTAGTAATTGTATAACTTGGTTATGTTGTGTTATATTTAATTCTGGTGATATTGAAAACGGTGTACCTTCATTATCGGTTATTTGTTTTCTTATATTGCTTTCTTGTATATTACTGATAATGTTCAATGAATATGAATCACTTTCATTTAAATGGGTTATTTTGTCATGAATGTGTGTGTTAAAATTGTTTTGCAATATATTAGTGTTGTTATGATTTGAATGAAATCTATCTATAATGGTTTTAAGGGGTAATATATTTTCAATGTGAATACAGTCTTTGGGTATTTTATTCGACGGTTTTGTTGTTTTTGTTCCTGCGGCATCCAATGCGAGTTATATTTACATAATATAACACTATGGGTTGCCTTTTCTTTGATCCGTAGATTATACCCGTTTTGTTTGTGTCATTGTATATATAAGTATCATGATTATAATGATTTGCTATTGACGCTAATTCGTCATCAGACCACCAGTGATTAGGAAGCATGGATAAGTTTAATAGGTCTAATAAATCAGCTATGGTCGTAATGTTGTTTGTTTTGTTATCATTTAATGCGTTACAGATGGCATATATGCCACAATTTCCGTCACTTGGAACATTTTCCCCGGGCTTATAATCATGGAATGTAGTTTTTGTCTGTGCATTATTTGATTTAATTTCAATTTGGTTTTCGTTTTTATCGTTAGTATTATTGTTGATATTAGATAATAATATGTCCTTTTCTATGTGATGTATATTATAATATTGCTTGTTAAATGAAGGTTATTATTGTAATTGCAGATAATTAGTTCAATACTAGTATTTGAAAATGTAGTGCATAAAAGTTGTTTAATGTCTGACCAATGACATTTATCAAGACCCGTGGCCAATTTGGGTATCGCTAGTTTATAATGTTTTAATTTGTATAATTCCTTAATTAAATTACTTATTGCTTTTTGTATATCTTTATATTGAGGTTTTTTATAGTAATGTTGCTTGGTAATAAGATATAAAATTAATCTATTGTTGGTTATTATGGGTATAGCGTCACCAACATTTATGGTTAAATTAGAAAATATTTCAGAAAATCTGCCGTATTTTTTACAGATTTCTGCTGCTAACCCTGTATTAATTTTCAGATCAGCTGAAATGCAATGTGCAATAGCATATTCCTGTGGGATCTCTAAAATATTTTTGGTAATTTCTTTAATATTTTGTGGATGTATTTCATTTATGTTATTTATATTTATATTAGAAAAGTATAATTTTGTTGTTATATTGTTATTTAAAGATATATTTTTATCTCTATAGTTTATATTATGCGCGTTATGTTTGGTTAAAAAATTGTTTCCTAATATTAATGTGCTTGAAAGGTCTTTAACTATATATGTTAAAATATAAAATGCATGAAACTCTATAGTTATTTCAATGTTTGTAGAGCCAAGAACCATAAGAGGTTGATTATCAGGTCCTACTAAATTGATATTTTGATTTAAAATTATTTGATCGTTTTGTAAAATGTGCTTAATGCAGCATATACTTGCTCCGGCGTCTATAACTATCTATTGGAATTTCTTTTTGATTTAACTGTGCAAATATATGCAGAGTGTTTTGAATTTTTGATTATTAGAAATTTGTAATACCTATATTATTTTTATTTGTAAGTTTGGCTGACTTAAAAGGTGATCTGTCATCAGCTCTACAGTTTAACCTCAATTTAAGTTTTTTGAATCGATGTTTATTAAAGCATTTTTTTGCTGTATGACCTATTTTTTTACATAATAGACATGTAATAATATTTCCATCTTTGTAAAAACAGTCCTTAGTCTCATGATTTTTTAGATTGCATATTGAACATTGCTTCTTTTTTTTATTAATTATTTTACAATTTTAATGCTGTGTGTCCTGTTATGTCACATAGTTGGCATTTTATATTATTATGAGTTCTGTTTTTAAAACAATTATTTGTGTTATGATTTTTCAAACCACGTGTATCATTGTTTGGATATTTAAAATTATTAGATTTTTGAATGATTTGTTTTAGTTCAATAATTTCATTGATTATTTTATTTTCTTCTACCGATTATTAATTTGATTTAATTTGTTTTGTATTATATCGGTTCTAATTTCTGAAGGAGTTTGTGCTATTTGACCCGTGATCATAAATTCTATCATTTCGTATTTTCTTACGTTTTCTTTTAACTCAGTTAAATTTTTGTTGCCCATAATGCCTATGTACCTAGCAATATTTGGTCTAAGGCCTTTCATAATATTACGAACAATTTCTTCTTGTGGCATTTTTTTATTTATTCTCCTACATAGGGATTCTGCCTCATTATTGTATGAAACTGTGGATTCATCTTATAATTGTTTCTTTTTTTCTAGTATTAGCCTAATCATATCGGTTCGAGCAATTGGTTCAAACTCTTTACGTAAATTTCCTTCGAGGTCTGTCCATTTTATATCAGTAATATCGTATTGTATGTTATCAAAAAAAGTTAATGCAGTTCCTTCCAGAAATGCTGCAATGTATAATGTTTTATCATTGTCTGACCAATTATTTATTAGAGCAGCTCTGTTATATTGTTTTAAAAATGAATCTATATTATCTGATATTGAACCCGAGAATTTGGCTTAAAATAAGGTCTCCTATTATCAGCCATTTCTACTTCTTTATTATTATTAACAGAGTTGCCGTAAAATATTAAAGAGTCTATTGTGGAAAAATCACTTTCAATTATAAAATTATATTTGTTTACCAGCAAATATGTATTTTTATTATTTTATTAAATTGTTTATTAGCAATTTTTATTAGCAAGTATTATTATTATATTTGTTTATTGGCAAATATATGTTTATTTATTGGCTGCAGTCGATTAATTAAAAAATAGTTTTACATTAATTGTATTTTTTTTTTTTTTTTAAGAAAAAACTCTCAGTTTATGAAAACTGAACTTGTGTTGGGCGCCACTTTGTAATGATTTAAAAATATGGTATTTGGATATAATAATGGTAATAATATAATTAATTTAAGAGAGTAACATTATTTAAGCTTTGAATTAAAACAATTGATGCATTTGCATAAGGTTAATTGTATGATTTGTTTAATTTAATATTTTTAACTCATTACATGAAATTACCCAGTTGACGTGGTATATTATCGGGGGTGAATACGAGAGTTTTTCCTTAAGAATATAATATATCTCCAGATAAGTGTATAGCATTACAGTATAGTTTCGGAAAAAAATTAAAACGCCACGTCACGGACAATATATTATTATGACCCGATAAGGTCGACATTATATATCTGTATAATATTTTAATCTTTCCCTTTGTAAAATTATGTTTACGCAAAACGGTTTCAAACGATGTCTTTACACTCTTACGGTAAACACAAAAACATTTTCCATAAATTACAGCCAATTTCGATTATAAATTTGCAGACCATTTTTAATTTTTATACTTGTCGTATATTTAAATAATTTAATAATAATTATTGTAATAGGTTGTTTAAATAACATTATTATTTTATTATTTCATTTTATCAAACGTAAAAAGCCTATCCTATCCAAACCGGTTTTATAATAATCTAATTTAAGAATACCAACACCGTCGGCCCGCGGCCGTCGCCGTCGTGAATTATAATAATATTCTTTCGGCTGTAAATAACGCCATGCAATCTATCGGATTTTTGCTTTACTATTATTCGTGTTTCTAAATAAACAGCCGTATGGCTTATCGGTAATCTGTATATTATATTATTATAAAATCAATGCCAAAACAAAACTATTTTACTATTTTAAATTAGTTCTATATTCCAACCGTCTATTCAGTCATATTAATATACGTGTTTAATACAGAAAGATAATATAAATATTTCGGTCGACTTTTTGTCTCGAACATCGGTTTTGTCGTATTTATCCGTGTGAAACCGATATCGGGTCTTTGATTATGAATTATGATATTTATTTTTAGATCTACACTCTGAGAGTTCGACAAAAACGACAAGGTTATAGTCGCATTATTCAATACCGAGTATTGAGTAAACAACTACTAGAGACAACATGATAAAACCCGTGCCCGTTCGCACAATAAATTATTGGCGGGAAATGATCGTCTGTACGAATTAAACAATCGTACGGTCCTCGACGAATAATAATTGTCATTATTCATTAACAGGTTAACCGCTACGTCATTTTTCGGTACATTGCCAAAAGAGCTACGTGTACCATTTTTGGTACACTTGTGGTTTTGCCAATAAGTTTTTGTGTACCATTTTTGGTACACGGGACTACGGGAGTCTCTGCAAAAAAGTGTTATGTGCACGTGTGTTGTGTTTTGTCTACTATGGTACACGTAAATACGATTTTAACATGGGAAAATATTTCGTGGCCCAGTAGACGGACAAATTTTCGACCAGCCCATTAATATCTTATAAATTCAATTTTTTAGGTAAAAAATCAAAAAGAAACAATAATAATTTAAAATAGGTCCGTATAGCAAATAAGGCAAGTTCACTACTTTTTGGGTTAGGTCACAATGCAAATCAACCATGTACCAAAAATGGTACACATAGCGGTTAACCTGTTAAATTGTTATAATAGTAGCCATACTAGAAAAAAAATATTAATAGTACTATTTATAATCAATGCTAATACTTGGTAAGCAACCGCGTAGACTATAATATTAAAGTAAGAAGTGACGGATAATTTTACAGAAAAAAAATTGCGTATACGGGAACTCTTATTATGCGTTCTGTACTTCTGTTCAATGGACAAAAATATAGATTCATACAATATATTATATCATAATATATAATGTGAAATAGATTATTGACGATTTTTAATATTTTCAAATATTACCTATTATTGGTACAAATTAAATTTGTTTTTTACACCTTATGACGGCTTATGTACTACTGCTTTCGGTGCAAATGATTTTTATTTTTTATTTCTTTAGCGCGTACTACGTGTCATATAGCCGATTCAATAATTTATAGTCAATGGTGGTGTCACATCAAATCTAAGAAATCGTCTTCGTTATATTATTATCATTTATAGTGTTATTATTATTATTATATATTTTATACGAGCATATTATTGTGACTGTAATACGACTGTACGATTATACATAATACTATACACACATAACAAACACACTCACCAATAAGTATAGTAACACATGGGTAGGTACGAAATTGTCGGGCCGTCAGGACGAGAGGACACGTCCGTAAATTTGTTGGTAAACATCGTTTTCCAAAGGTAAGCCGCAAAACTCAGACACGTGTTTCCGTCTTTCCGACTATGACAATAATAATATTTAACGACATCTCCTATACAAAGAAGGACGTAACTCAATTTTTTCATTTTTCAGTTTATTTCATAGTCTGATGGGAGTTTTTTTTCTTTATTTCCGACGAAAACGGCAGAGGTTATAAATCAAATAAAATATAAAGTCCTATCGTTTGATCGATCGGCGAACAATAGAACGTGACTTTAGTTACGTATATTTTTAAACATAAAACTCTGGAAAATATGAACACATGTCACATTGAAGACGAAGACCGCGCTAGACACGGCCGATATCTTAAGATGCGGAGACGGTAGTATTTAATATAATATTTGAAATAATAAATTATTATAATATTTTCGTAGGTCGCGGACGAACCCCGCGGGGATTCGATACCGATCGTTTCTAAGGAGTTGAATATAGGCAATTTTAAAGCGATTTCAATAGTGCGTGGCGCGTGCTCGGCGTCAATTTGTGTGCGTAGTAAACGATGACTATATTATAGTGTCAGTGGATTTGATCATGACGAAATGACAAAATATGTTATTTTGTCATGGATTTGATGAAAAGGGATATACAGCCCGCGCGGGCAGCCACAAGGCAATAACGCACCGTTGGCGAACATGATTTGCTATTTTTTTTTTTTGTCCAAAAGTATCAATTTTTTGCCAATCGTACAGACTGTTTCGGTAATCGGATACAAATTTCAAAAACATAATGTTTGAATTCGTCACGGAGTACACTTGAAAACGACTTTCTAACATTTTTAAAATTAATGTTCTTAGTTCAATATTATTAATATTTTAAAATTCTTAAAATTCAATGTTTTTATTTAAAACTCTGTACAGTTCAATTGATCGTTTTCAAAAAAGTGGAAAAGTCGTTTTCAAGTAAACTTCATGACGGATTCAAATATGTTTTTGAAATTTGTATCCGATCACTGGAACGGTCGGTACAGTTGGCGAAAGATATGTCTATTTCAGTCGAAAACACGGCCGGGTCGAATCCCCGCGGTACGTTCGTCTCTAATATTTTCCGCCAATAATTTATTGTGCGGACGGGCTCTGATTTCTCATGTTTTCCCTAGTTGTTTACTCGGTATTGAATAATGCTTGTTTTTTTTTTGTCGAACTCTTACAGTGTAGACCTAAAATAAGTCTAAAAATAAATATCATAATCAAATACCCAAACATCAGTTACGCACTTACAGACGGGCAAATACGCAATACCATCGGTTCAGAACAAAAAGTCGCCCGAGATATTTATACCATCTTTCTGTATTGTTATAAATATGACTGTATAGATAGCTGGAATGTAAGCCTAATTTAAAATAGTATAATAATGTTTTGTTTTGATAATATTATTTTTCCGCACACACACGATATACGTCATGTTTATAACTTTCAATAAAATTTCAATTAAAATATTAAATATAAATCAAATATCGACATGCTTTTTAAACGATTTCTTGTAAAACACGGTGCTCGTCGCTTTTAGACGTAAACATATTGCCCGTTTTTAACACCGTCCTCAACGTTGTACCGTTTTAAAATAGCAAAGTCTCTAATAATATGTAAAAACACAGACCGTGTTAGACATGGCACTCGTAAATGCATTAAGAAACTGTCGTCTCCAACGTGTAACCGAAAACGGTAAACAGAAATAATTATATACCAAAAAACAAACAATAACGATTTCCAAAGTATATAATATTATATCATTAAACAAAACATAAGTCAAAACGTAATATAAATAGAATATCATTAAACGAATTATTTCGTAGTGCCGGGCCATTCCCCCGAAAAACGATAAAAGTAAAAATTGTATAACGTTTTACTTCAAAATAACTATAAACTCAAAAATGTTTGAACATTAAACTGTAAGTGCGGTAAGTCTGTAAATAATGTAAAACAATAATTTTTTTTTGAAATGCAAGCCATGTATATTATTGTATATGATGGGTAGATTTATGATTAAAAAAAAATTCAAGTTCTTAAACTAGGTATGATTGTTGCTTCCAAAAATGTTTTATTTTAGTTTACGAATCGATGCAAAATATACTGCCGTGTACCGATAACGACCGTACAAAATATCGAATAAAACGTCAACCGTCCCACATTATATTGTTCTATTATGACGATTAATATTCTTGTAAAACTCGGTGCTCGTCGCTTTTAGACGTAAACATATCGCCCGTTTTAAACAAGGCGACCGTCCTCGACGTCGCACCGCATTAAAATAGCAACGTCTCTCTTCAATATTATGTGAAAACCCGGCGCATTCGAATATTGCGTCCATGAATTATTATATTTTTGTCCGAGTCGCGTCTACGCGGTTTTATCTCGAATTGTTCAGCCACTGACAAAAATGTTCGGTGATAAACTCGTAGATAATCTCGATCATCACCATCTCATCCGAAAATGCATCCGCCTTGCAATTTATTTGTTCACATCAGTCACACTTCGTCAATATTCCACATCAAACCGTCATATTTGTATATATTTAATTAATTTTTCAATCTTGAAATAGTGAAAATGTTCGGTGAAAAAAATCAACTATTATATTATCGGATACGAAATCGCTTTCCAAAATGTTTTAAATAATATTGTTCAGAGGTGGTCGTGTTCAAAACGTTTATATACAATAGTGTTATATTTTTAAAACGAACGAAAATGATGAAATATACAGTAGAAACCGTTTATAATGACACCGGTTGCAGTGACGTATTGGGTGTAATGACCTTTGATGATTAAATGTCCCGGCAAAACTCCTATATTGTATATACTAATTATTCGTATCGGTTATTATGACGTCTATTATATGTATATAATGACTGTACGTGGATGTTATGGCGGTTATTGGTGGTTATATTGGAAAAATATTTTATCCATAATGACTTTACTTTTAAAGTTTTATTTCATTTTATTTTATCGTCAGTGTACCGGCAATATTGTCGTGCGGTTAAATGTGTTTAGTGTTCGTGTGTTTAATATTGTGAAATTGTAAAACGACCAAACGAAAGCTTATATGTATTTAAATGCGAAGTTCAAATTTAGGAAACAAACGAAGAGAGGATCTCGAAAAAGAAGAATTTATTAAAAAAAAACTATGACTGTGTTTGAAAGCGAAAAAACAACACGTCTTGACTTCGTTCAAAAATTGGCAAACAAAAATTTACCAATACATGAATGATATAATATTATATAAAATCAACATTACATTTTAAGACAATACACAGTTTATCATATTATACAATTACAATTTTTAACCACTACACCAATCGTACAAATGACGGCCGTTACATTTTAGAACAATAATGAATAAATATTATACTAAACAATTACGATTTTTGACCAAACCATTTATACAAATGACAGTCCTCGGTCTGTAAAATCGGGAAGGAAAATATGTATATAGGTATATTATTAACCGGGACGCAAGTGTTGTGGAAAAACCACGGACGCAACTCGGATATCGCGATTTATATTTTCGCGTTTTGGCACGAAAATTCGTATGCAGCCGTAAAAACACAGACCGCGTGTTGGACACGACGGCAGAACAATGCCTTAAAAAACTGTCATCATCTCCAATGCGTTTTAAAATACTTAATAATATAGTATTGTTATTATATGATCGTTCTAAAAATTTTAGAACGATATTTAATAATTATCAACAGTAGTAGGCAGTATTATTGTGTTTACACAACGACAACATATTATTATTATGGCCATGAACATTAGAGAAAGGACGCCGAACTGTGCATATCGAATTGGTCTGGAATTATCGCATCCGCCAGAATGCGCGTCGGACAGTAGTGATGTCGTTTCTACATGTACAGTATAGGGAATTTATTGGTTTTTCATTATTATAAACTAAATGGTGAAACTCATGAATAATTACTATAGAACATTTTTTTAAGATCAAATTGTTCTCGATCGAATACATGTGTTTCCAATAATATACGACTTCTAGAAAAAGAGATATAGTTGATTTAAAAAATACATTCGAATTTTTCATACATGATATATCTATATTGATATATCTTTAATATATATATATATGAATTAATATAATAACAAATTATAAATTATCTAGGTAAGTACTAAATTAAAATAAAAGGATCGTACTTTGGGCGCCTTAAACATTGTTTTTTTTTTATTATTCCTTGCCATTTATTTATTTTTATTTGGGATTTGTAGCCTTCTCGACATCCAGGGACAAAACAATTTCTGGACATTGTATTGTAGGTATAATATAATAGATCAATAAATATTATGTAATTACTAATAAATTCTACAAGTACTAAGTAGGTTCTCTATTAACAGTATTAACTTATGTCTAATTAGTAATACATAATCATGTAAACTACATAATATAATAATTATTGTACAATGTACATAATATTTTACATTTATTGTTATGAATCGTGATTCTAATCATTCTAATCGTGAAAGAAGCAATCATTGATGTTATATTGCGATATTATCACAAAGATATATCAATATAGACATATTATGTATAAAAAATTCGAATGTATTTTTTAAATCAACTATATCTCTTTTTCTAGAAGTCGTATATTATTGGAAACACGTGTATTCGATCGGGAACAATTTGATCTTAAAAAAATGTTCTATAGTAATTATTTTTGAGTTTCACCATTTAGTTTATAATAATGAAAAACCAATAAATTTATTTGTTCATCACACATAATAAGTGCTTGGAGACCAGATTTTGGAAGCTTTTCACATTTATTTAATTTACGCTTTCATAATTTTAATTCAAAAAATGATTTGTCAAAACATTCTACATCAGGACTATAAAATTCTACCAATTGTTTGAATGATAATTCTTCATCTTCAGTTAAATTTGAATTTGTTGAAAATAAGCATTCGAACCCTACATAAATATAATTAAGAATTAATTATTTTTTAACAATATTTGTATAATAATATGCGATTCTTATAATTACTATGTTATATCACTGTACCTTTGAAAATATCTAAATGAGACAAAAACCTTTCTTGTAATTCAGTTATAAAATAATCAAGATAAGGTAGAAAAACTGTTATCCTATAGTATGTTTCTACATTTAACTCTCATATAGAGTTAACTCTCATATACCTAACCTCTCACAGGTTTTTTTGTTTTTTAATAATTCTTTTGAGTGTTAATTCAATGTCTAGTTTAGCAGACATGTCCTATAACAAATAATACTCAACTTAATATAAGTGATTATATTATAATGATATATTTTATACCTTTGCTTGACAAAATATTTTTTGTTGATCAGTTTCTTTAACTTTTTTTTGAAAAAAAGAAATAAAGGCATTCGACTGTCTTTTCATTATGTATTTAATAATTTAATATGTAATTTAGTAATATATTAAATAATAGAAAACAATAGACACACATCCACAAACCACGGTTAAAGAAAAAATATTATTTTATTATAATATAAATAATAATAGAGATTGGTGTTGCACTTGCACTGTTGCTCAACGTTTACAGTAATGTAATATTCGAAAATAGAGACGTAAATCGTAGATTTATCAGTGCTATATTTTAACTATGAGCTGTACAATTTTCTTGTCATATATTGTAATTTATGAGCTAGGTATCGTAGTTTTATATTAGTAAAATCAAAAAAAAATCTCAACTATGATATTATATTAATATCCATGAATTCTTATTTCTTATCTTAAAATCTTTTAAAACTTAGTGCTTACGGGAATTTAATTATGGATATTCTAAAAAAAAAGGGTCTGGGGGGGGATATATCCCCATATCCCCCTCCATAATTACGCCACTGCCATTGATGTTAATGTTTTATTATTTTTACATTACCTTAATTTGGTATTAAAAATAAACACAATACTTTCTGTAATTAATGATTTCTTGATATATAAGAAAGAAAACTTAATTTTCCTAATGAAAATTTATATATTATTATCCTCGGTTATGTTTGCATTATATTAAAATATTGTATCCTCAAATAATGACATAGTTGGCGTTAAGTCTTATCAAAATAGTTCTTTCCTAAAAATAATAGACTTATTATTAAATAGAGAGACGTCCTCATCAAAATTATATTATATTTCCCACGAAAAAAGACTTAACTTATTTTCTGACATGGACAATTTTTTTTTCGCATTTTAAAGAGGCTGAACTCCCCGTTTCATCAAAACGGAAATCGAATATTTTTTTGTATATTTATGTGGTTGCTATTGGTTGAAAAAAAAAATTACAGTTTTTATATATCGGATATAATTGATTAGTGCTCTGCCAGCAATTTACCAAGTTTATAATCTTAAAAAGAGATACATTTTATGTTATATTTTTTGTATTTTTGGTTTACAATAATTTCATAGCATAATAATATACCTATAGATGAGGGGGGGGATACGGAGGGATGGCATCCCTCTACTTTTTTTAATTTACATTTTTCATACCTCCACTTATTATCTCTAAAATAATACATCCCACTTTATATTAGGTATTCAACATGTATTCAGATTATCGATTTATACCTATTGGTGTTTTTAATAAAAATGGCATTTTTAACTATTATGAATTTTTCCAATGTTTCTTTTAAATGAGTTTTGTTAAGAAACAAGTTTAGTATTTTTTTCTTTAAATTACACTACAACGCCTAAATTAAATAAACCTAAACGTCATTCGTTCTAAAATTATGTCGATAAGATAACAATATGAGTATAATCTTAATTCAAGTTAAATTATTTTTAACCTACTCTACGGAATTACCCAACAGCTTGGTGTAGTGATGAGCAGCAGCTGTAGACTGTATTGTAATTCGTGATAAAAAACAATAAACATAAGATTATTTGTATTTCAAATAATTTGTATCAATTCAAAATATTCAGTATTTCAGTGTATCGCGAATAATTAATTAATTCATTTTAAAAATTTTAACGCCAAATGCCCAAATATATGCTTAATTATTTGTCATAAACTCCTAATTTGTATGTGCGATTTTACGGTATTAGATACTTAAACATGTCTTTATTAAATTGGTTAACAAAGTTAAACTCAAATGCAAATAATTCAACTTCAGACTTGCCAAGCCAAGAGGAAAATCCAGCAAAAAAATCAAAAATGTCTCTTTGTAATGATGGTGAGGATAAAACAGTCAATTTAATTAGTGGTAATATAAATAGTTTAAGCGAGAGTGATGACGACGGCAGTCAAAATGTTACTGATGGCGATTTTAAATATTTTGATTTTCCAAGTGTTTGGACAAGTGAAATGTACTCTAAGTTTTATGCAAAATATCCCTGGTTAGTAGTGAAGAACCAAAAATTAGGTTGTAGTGTCTGTAAAAATATTCAAAACTTAGCCACTTATAAAGCACAAGGAATAAGGTTTGCTATTGAATGGATAGAATGTAATGTGAATACTTATGGAGTGACTGATAAAGAAAAAAGACAATCATTAAGAAAAAAAATTCATAAACATAAAAACAGCGAATGTCATAAGAGAAGTGAAGAAATTGTTCAAGTTCAAGAGAAAAATATTTTGCAAACAGCTGTGTCAAAGGGCATTTCTGTTCAGTTTGAAAGTACAGTTAGAGTATTTAATACAGTTTATAATATCGTTAAAAAGACAAGGCCATTTACTGATTTACCATATGATATTGAACTTCAAAAGTCAAACGGACTCGATATGGGTCGCATATTACATAGTGATCATGCTTGTGCTGATATTTCTAGTCACATTGCTACTGAAATGAGAGCAAAGATTACACAGTTTCTTATTCAAAATAATTCTAAAATATCTATATTGATTGATGAAGCTACTTCAGTGTCAAAAAAAACTGTTTTAGTGGTTTGTATTAGAGCTTCCACAGATATTAAAAATGATGCAGATCCAATTACATTTTTTTTAGATTTAATAGAATTAGAAAATACAAAATCAGAAACCATAGTTAGTCAACTTTTGTTATGTCTTAATAAGCACAAGTTTTCACATGAATATTTGATAAATAATTTTATTTATTTTGCTTGTGATGGTGCTTCAAATATGATTGGACGAAAAGCTGGAGTTGCAAAACTCCTTAGTGATAAGTATCCTGATTTATTGATCTGGCATTGCTCTAACCATAGACTGGAGCTTGCTGTTGATGATGTTCTTAATGAAGTAACAGGTATTAATCATTTCAAGATATTTTTTGATTCTCTTTATTCATTATATAGTGCTTCGCCAAAAAATCAGTATGGTCTAAGAAAATGTGCCAAAGAATTGGATTTGCAATTTCTTTCAATTGGTCGTATTTTAAATACTAGATGGGTAGCTTCAAGTTTAAGATCAGTTAATGCTGTTTTTAGAAATTACGAAGCCCTTTGTTTACATTTTGATGAATGTAGTAAAGATAATTCTAGAACATCAAAAGAAAAAGCAATTTTTAATGGTTTAAAATCAAAAATAACATCAACTGATTTTGTTTTAAATTTAGGTCTCTTACTTGATGCTTTAACAGAATTGTCTGATCTTTCATTAGAACTTCAAAAAAGGTGTTTAAAATTACCAGAAGCTCATAATTTAATTAGGAGACAAATTCTCATTTTTGAATCTATGTCAGAAAGTTGTTATGATGGGTATTATAAAAAAGCTGAAGAATACAATTGTAGTTTAACTTTCAAAAATATTCAACTTCATTCAAAAAATAAAAATAAAATAAATCCTAATCAGTTTTATAAAAGTTTGGCTGCAAATTTAAAATCAAGAATGTTTTGCTTTACATCATCTCATGTGTCTTCATCATCTAATACATCTAATAAATATGATGAATTTATTCAACTTCTAGAAGTGTTATACCCTCATAAATGGCCTTTGGAAATTAATATAATGTATGGTGAAAAAGAAATAAAAAAGTTATCAAACATATTCAAAGTAAATGAAAGAGAATCAATCAGAGGTTTTCGTGAGTATGTAGATAATAAATCTATAATACCAAACAATCTAAAACCTCTTATTGTAGCTGTAAATTCTTTGGTAGTTTCTACAGCTGAATGTGAGAGACTTTTTAGTGCTATGAATATAATTCATAATGATGCTCGAAATTCATTAGAAGTCTCTCGTGTGTCCGATCTCTTATGGATTAAATGTGTTGCCCCACCTTTGTGTAAATTTAATGTTAATACGTATGTGCAGTCTTGGATTTTAAAAGGAAGAAGAAGTGCTGACCATACTCAATGCGTTTCTAAGCAGCCAATTCCCTTTAACACTGAGTATGAAAGTCTTTGGGAGAAAATGTAAAAATTGTATAACTATAACTTATTTATTATATAATTCAATTTTACTTTAAGTTAAAAATAATTGAATTAATAAACTTATATATGAGGGTCAATAATAATTTAAAATGTATAATTTGTTAATTGTTGAATTTGAGTAAAAAAAAATTATATTTGAAAACTCATTTACTTTTTTAATAGTATTTTGATTATAATTTTACCAGTTTGGTATATTTTATTTTTTTTCTGTTTTAAGTTATAATTTTATATTGATACAATTATTTTGATTACATTTTCTAAAATTAATATAATAATTATAATATAGCAATGTTATGGTAGGTTTAATAATTTGTTTTGAGTATCCATACTATTTTCTTTAAATTAAGATAGTTACAATTGAACAACATTTTGTATATTGTTAAACATTTAGTTTTTTATCCCAAAATAATATACATTTAATATCATAATGCAGTTTGTTTCTATACTAATTCACTATTATGCTCTGTTAGGTACACTGATCTGATTCAAATTTATCTAAAATTACAATTAAATCTTATAATATAATATTGTGTTTATTAATAGACTAAATATTATTTATTGCTACATAACTCTTAAGTACAAAACTTTGTTGTATTAATTAATATAATATTGGTTTATTTTATAAATTTGTTTTTTTGTTTAAAGCTACAATAATTTTTATTTGTTTGTTTAATAATGTTATATGTTGCAACATAATAATTTTGTTATAAAGACAATTTATTAAATAAATAAAGTATTTCCATTTTTGTATACCTTCTGTAAAATATTATTGGTACCGTTTACTGTTTATAAACCTCTCATCTACTCCACACTCATGTGTATAACTGACAGTTAATTATTAACTGTGTTAGTTCTTATATGCGAGAAAAAAAAATTGAGGGCATCCCTCCACATATTTTGAGCCACTTCGACCACTGGGTTGACGGGGTGTTAGCATAGGACTCTCCAAACCTATAGCCAAAGACGATATCACCAACAATAGAACGTATGTAACGAGCCAGTTAAAATTACAATAATATCAAATTTTTTGACCAAGAAAGTGTTGTAAGAATGTTGGGCTTTGCTACGGCTTCTATTTAAGGAGCAACAACATTCAATTTCTAATCTCGTCGTCGCCGCTTTGGATCTTTGTGTTAGTTATAATTTTATAAACTTTTAAATTATAATTTGTGTGAGTAGTGTTCAATGGCGGGTACTGTTGTAACGGCGCATGTAAATTCCGCCCGAAAAAAAATTCAGGTAAAAAAAGGTATATGTAAATTCCGCCCGAAAATAAAAATATAATAGTAAAAAATATTAATATTTATAATAATAAAAAAGAGTCAAAATAAAATCATCATCAATAATTAGCACATATTATTATGAGTCGTGTATATTGTATAGCATATAAAATTGTTAAAAATTGTTAAAATAGTAATAATTATAATAATAAATACGAGTCAAAATATCACTTCCATACTATTTTTTTTTTTTTTTGTTAAAATCCCCAAAATAATGAGCCACGTTTCCTACATAATCATCTATAGATATTTCATTATTTTTATATTTTCTAATTATATTTTGCATGTATTAATTATTTTTTTTTTTTGATTTTGAATTTCTATATTTATGTGGTTCATTTATACTATTTATTTTTATGTAATTTTCTACTTGAATTTGTTTAAGTTTGTCTAAAAGTATAAAAATATGAGGATGGCTAGAATTAAAACTTTTATTGAAATTGGAATGAAACGACTCACACGCATTAGTTGTTCTGTTCAAATCTGCTGTAGCAGCTGACCATATATTTGGAGGAAAAGCAGCGTCATTACTTATATAATTATTTAATAAATAATCAGAAAATTGTTTTAATCTATGAAAAGTACAATCGCGTCGTACATTCACGGAACGCTTAGTTTAAAAATATTTATTTTTCCGGGCGGAACTATTTTTGTACCTGTATATTTTTTCGGGCGGAATCTACATGTAGGTACCTTTTTTTACTTGGATATTTTTCCGGGCGGAATTTACCACAGACCTTGTTTTTACCTGTTCATTTCGGGCGGAATTTACAATCTCCCGTTGTAACGTGTCCGCTTCAGCACTCGAATATGAATTGGAGGTACATAATAATAAAGACACACTGAATTCCGTATGCCAAAAGTGTATTTATTAAGTATAACAACGTCTTAACAGATCTAAGCCAGCACGTACTCTCGTCGTCTCTCGTATTCAACTCCCTGACTGTCTCCATGACTTTCCTATTTATGCTCTCGATCTCACCTTGTTATTCGGATGACCGACACATATCACTCTAGTCTAACCCTAGACATCACCTCTGAACTTCACACACGCTTTCCGTATATCTGGTATTCTTACAAAGTCATTGAATGTCAGACAATAATACATTACATGTACATTTTAATATATAACAGTATTAATTTATATAATGATAATAATAATAATAATAATAATATTAATAATATATAGTAATAATGCTGATGAGGATTACTACAGTACCGATGAAAGCCATTTTCGTACGTAAATATCCAAAGCCAATAATTCCATAACAATATAATATAATTTACCATACGAATTATTTTTCGGCAACTTACTTATTGTTTTGACAACATTTAATTTAGTTGTCTGACTTTAATTCTGATAAAAAAATTTTAATTTAGCAGAACAATTTCTATAGATCGTACGAAACATTCCCTTAATTACGTTTTAGTTCAATTACATCTATGATTTGATAAAATTCATATTTTCAAGTTTTCAATTACAGTTTGAAAATAAAATAAGATTACATTTTGTCGATGTGCTATACCATCTAAATACATTTTTCTGTAAAATGTTTACATTTTTTTTTTTCTTAAAATATTTTTTCAGAATTAAAAACAAATTACGTAAACTAATGTTGATTTTGTCGAAACTATTCGTATTTTGGACTAAAATAGACGGTATTAGCATTGATTATAGAATAAACAAATAAATGTTTATTCTATAATCAATGGTATTAGTGAGGCCCCTTAAAGTTGTCAAACACTAAATACAGTAGATACCGTGTACATAGTTGTGTTGTTTTGGTTGCTTGGATATTTGTTTTAAGGCGTTTTTGTATTATTAATTTTTTTTTATCTTATAATTTTTGTGAACATAATCTTACGATGTTCGTCATAACTTAGCCTTTGAGTCCTACGCTAAACATTGAAACAGGTACCGTTTCAACTCGGGTAGTCGGGTAACAAGCCCATAATTTTTAAATTTGGTTTTTTCTCGCCAGCTTATTGGTCTAAATGTATGAACAATATAATCGCTTAGAACCCACTTAATCTGTGGCGACTACAATCTACCGGAAATAATACGGGATATTGATAATGATGGTCATGTGCAGGCCCTTTAAGAGGATTCGACACCGGTTTTTTTTAAGGAGTTGAATATAGGAAATTTTAATTAATTAATGTTTTTAGTTCAATATTATTAATATTTTAAAATTCTTAAAATTCAAAATTTTTATTTAAAATGTTCTGTTTTTTTTAAAATTATATATTTGTAATAAATGTATATAGTGTATGTATTGTAATTGCATTAAAAAACTTAGCCCGTTTAATCTTAATAATTAAGCAAACAAACAATGTGGAGCAGAATATAACAAACTATGTACAATACATCAGCTTATATTACTTATAATAATAAATTGAATATAATGAGAAAAACCCAAAACAAAATAATATACTATAAAAAATAAAAGCATTAGAGAACTATCAAATATATTGAATCCAACCAAGAATAAATGAATTACCAGTAATCATTAAAAAGTTAAAAAGGGAGCATAAAATATGATTTTTATTTGAAAATATTGGTTAAAATGTTTTGGAATTTCTAGTGTTGAGGCGATTAATTTTAAAAAGAATTAATGCCAGCGTTTTAGGACAACTATCAATGGAACCTAATAACAATTTATGTAGCAATAAATTTTGAAAGCAAAAGCATACGGCTAACGTTCACTAAGTATAGTGGTAGACAACTGATAATCGAGGCGTTGACATGGGAAAGGTACTAAGTCAAAAAAAATCAATTTTTCGTTTTTTCGTTGAAAATGTAGTAAATACCTACATATGCCAATGGCCTGGAAAAAGAACTAACTAAAATTTCTTTAAATATTAGTAATTACATTGAACACAAGATGGCACTGGTTGTGAGTCATCGTGGTTTTGCTAAAATCAGTTTTTTCCTTCTCCCGTAAAATGTGGTTATTATGACTTAACACATTTTGCATGTCAACGCCTCGATTACGTTATGTAGTCTCAGCCTCTCACGATACCATACATGACAAAAAGTGACGCTGGGCCACAAACGATAAACGGTAATTCTTAAAGAAAATTTCGATATACTGGAAAAATAATTCAGCTATTCGACGTTGACTCGGACATTGGACACACAAAAAAACGGAAAAGCTTGCGCTCTGCAGGCGAGGTACGAGGGTTTCGGCGGCAATGCGTACGAGGGACACAAAATAATCATCATTTTTTCGTCATGGCGACCCGTCCGCAGCAGTGATAATATAATACGACGACCGGGTGAAAACAATCGCTAATCACCCTATAGATTTTGTTCGGCGCGTCACAGTGTCCAACCATGCGTTCACCTACTCGTGCCACGCTGCAGCGCAGAAGAGACGTCACCGCCGCCGCTTCTGCCCGTCATCAATATTGTTGTTGTTGTTGTTGTTGTCGCTGAACGGTACGACAATACTCGCTCCCGGTCGTCCAGTGTCTTGGCGTTCCGATACGCCAGATCGTCCGAGTTCACCGGAACGACGAACCGTGTTTTTAGATAGGTCGGGTTCCCTGCAATCAAACGTCGGCGTCACTGCGTCAGTTCTACGTTAAATAATAATAGAACAAAAATAATAAAAATACATGGGGAGCCAAATTTTTTTTATAAGCATTTAAACTTCAAATTTTGACCGAAGTTCATCACCGAACTTTTGCAAATTGTTTTGTAGTTAAAAATTTATAAAATGTTCAAATATGTTTTTTTAACTAAGGATTGAAAATTTAAAACAAGATTTTACGTAAGTATTTTATAGTGTAACCAAAAAATTAAAAAGATATATTATAATTATAATTTGTTATAGACATTTTAAGTCAAAATTTGGTCATCAGAATCTTGAACATTTGCAAATTGTTTTGTGGTGTTTAATGTTTGATGTGCAAATTAGATAAAAAAAATAGTAATATAGGTAATACAATATTCAATCATTATTCATTTTGTAACCTACCTGGAGAGTAAGAAAAACATAAATTATCTAGATAGAGCCTGGGGTAATTATATTTTATTTTGGAAAAAGAATTCAGCTATTGCATGTTAAATCTACATTTTCGTATACATTAATATTGTTTGCTCTGTTGAGCTTTTACTCGTAGTCAGGCCGACGACTCTAACCGTACAGGTACAACAGACAACAGTTGGACCGGGAGAATAAATCAATAATTTTACAAGAGATGGGTGGTGACCTACTGACTTGACGATAATAACACAACAATAATTATTCGAGTCTCGACCGCGAACCGCTGCATTACAACGCGGAAAACGTAATGATAAAGAATAATATAAGTACAATAATATAAGTAATAATAATCAACAACGGGGGTGGGCGCCCAACGTTACACGAAACGAGAACATAACCGAAATGATAATAATTACGTAAATTACCTGCAAGTTTACGTATATCGGAACTCGGGACGAATCACAAACGGTACTCTGTGACGGTGATGTATATATACGAGTCGACTTTTGCGTCCGGACGAATGCAGATTAATAGCGGCGGCATGCATCCGTTTCTGTGCGTGAAACACGCGAAGCCTGCAGCAGTTAAACACGCACAGTGCGAAGACGACCGACACGAATGTCGAACGATCACACAGAATCCGTTTTTTTTTTTTCGTGCAGCGTGCGGCAAGCCGATTAATGACCTTTGTCGAACGGCGGCGAGGAGAATCGGACGTCGTTCGTCGCGAGTTCACGATACGAATACTTCACAATACGACGACGACGTACACAGCTGACGCCATATTGCTGCAGTTAACCCGGCAGACCTAAAAATACGGTTCATAATCCGGTGGATTTGAACGCTCTGGCGTATTGCAACGGCAAATAACTATTGTCGGCGACTTGTTCCGGGAGCGAATAGTATTATATTATATAGTCGTACGTCGGCGCGCCAACAAAATATGTATATAGAATCGGCGACCGCGGTTCCGGGGCACGAGGAGGTGGAAGCGTGGTTGGATTTTGATATGCTGGACGAAATCTTTGGTTGATCACTTGAATGATTACTTTTACCCGTTCGTCATACCGCCGATATGGACGGGACGCCATGTCCAAAATAAGACTGATTACACTTTGTGTCCCCGACGCTCGAACGCGAAGCTCCTTATTATTATGTCCGGCCAAAGTGTAAAATTGTCCATCTTGTTGTATATCCAATGTATAATTAAACATCAAATAGCTGAATTATTTTTCCTGTACATCTACATTTTCTTTAAGAAATTCTTTGTCGTTTATCGCCTTGACATAACTTCTCGTCGTTGCCAGTATATTATCATGGGGAGCTGACACCACATACCGCAATAATCTGTAGCCCCCGCACAGTGGTCTGAAACCCATTTTTAGCTGGCCAAAAGTGCTATTTTTAAAAAGTAAAAAACGCTAAATTTTGGTATTCAAATGTTTTTATTGCAGTATTTTCAGGTATTTTCAGTATTTTCGTATTTCGTATAACGGCTGCACCATGATGTAATAAAACTTTGTGTACACTCGCAGGCATATGTAATACCATGGGTACAATGACAGAAACATTTTAGCTGTTAGCAAACAAAACTCTACAAAGTAGTCAACATTGATTGCATGTCCGCTCGCCATGGCTAATAGTATGATGTTCCCACATCGTTTTATTAGGTCTACATTAATCCCAGTACAAGCCGCTGAAATTTCGGGTTTTCTAAAAAATGTTCGTGCTGCGTATTACCGTCATTTGTTGTGCCGTGACCTGTGTAAATTGAATGTTTTATAATAATTTACTTAAATTACAAATATACCAACAATAAATTATTTAGTGTTGACTATATACTCAGATACATGCAATCAATGTTGACTACTTTGAAGAGTATTGTTTGCTAACAGCTAAAATGTTTCTGTCATTGTACCCTGCATGGTATTACATGCCTGCGAGTGTACACAAAGTTTTATTACACGGTGCAGCCGTTATACGATTTGCTCCTCTTCCAATAGATATATTTTGTATGATGAACCATATTGTTAAAATATTATATTATTTTACTAAAACGTAATATATTTAAGGTAAACACTATCGGAAGAAGCACAAGAAAGCCGAAATAATAAGAATACAAGGTGTATAGAGAGCATCATACTCGAAAAAATTCTAGAATAAACACGAATGAAGATTTAATGCATACTTTATTATTTACATCCGATCCATATATATATATATCATCCTTGCGGAATACTTTCCCAAAATATGCACAAGAATTTTCAGAGGACATTAAAAAACTTTTAAGACCGATTATAGAATCAAATGAAGCTAATGAAACTAATGAAGATATTATGATTGATTTAAATCAATCATTAACAGACATTAATTTGTCTGATTAAAGTTTTTATAGGTGTTATATTTCTACTAAAATTATGTACATTTTATATAGTTATAACATTTGTAGTTGTGCAGCAAATAAAGTGGTTCAATTACATAATATAAAAAAATTTTTTTTTTGATCAAAAGTGAGTACCTATTTATTTATTTTGGAAAATTAGACGTGTACATTACAAAAGCAATTTGGCGCAAAATTTTTTTTTTTTAATTTATTGCTGACAACTTTTTCTACAAAATGTATGTATTCAATAGTTCGTAAAATTGCACAATTTTTAGTAATGTTCTTCAATAACCGAAAAAAACACTGAAAAACGTGTGTTTTTGTGTTCAATTTTGCATTACTCTTGATAGAAATGAAAAAAAAAATTTCTTTCACAATTATATTAAGAACAACTTAATATGTGTGAATTAGAAAAAAAAAATTTTTAAATAAATCATTTAGAGTGAAAAAAAATGATTACCATTTATAGCGTAAAAGTTGAAAATATTTGTTAAAAATCTTTATTATATTTCAAATCAAACGGTTGTATCATATTTAATAATCAAGCAGTGATTGACCTCATATTTTTAATTTGCCCTGAAAATACTGTAATAAAAATATTTGAATACCAAAATTTAGCGTTTTTTACTTTTTAAAAATAGCACTTTTGGCCAGCTAAAAATGGGTTTCAGACCACTGTGCCCCGTTCGGAATAAGGCCTTAGGTTTCAAAAATCGATAAAAAATTGTTAAGCATTCCTTTGATTGTATAGTATACATTTCAAATACTAACAGACCCCCAAAAGTAGAATTCGTGGAACCGGCCACACGGGTACAATAATTACCGAATATGGAACAAAGATAGTTGATCAACGGTCGGAGTGTAAACGTTCATTATCTTTGATTTTTTTACCCATAAGTTACCATATGAAATGTAAGTCTCTTGTCCATTTTTGGAAATTCGAATCCTTAATATCACCAGTGAATTTGGGCTCTGGCTTCCAGTGGGAGGGATCCCAAGTTTCAAATTCACTGCCTTTCCTCTCATATGTGTCATTTGAGGAAAATCTCCGGTCCTATTTGCGAAGGCCTTTGTCCCGAGTTTTTCATCATATCCAAATATATGTTAATGGTTTCATGAAGCAATTTTTTTTTTCATGTCAACAAACGTTTTTGATCATAAGAATATGCTAGACATTTGAATTGCACGCAGCAATGGTCCATAACAGATAATATAACTGAAATAAAAAAGGTTAAATGTACACATAAAATTAAATTCAAATGTTTTTAATTTATCTACTACTATTCGTTTTATCTAAACTTAAATCATCTTTTTTGAAACAAAGACTTACTTTTGTTTCTTATAAAACAAAAACATGTTAGGTACATAATATTGTGAAATTTTAGATTCCGAGCGCAGCGATGTATGTATCGATTCAATAATGCATTTTGAGCTCGGGCCTCGGTTTCTGATAGCTATCCAATTTGATAGGTAGTTTGAAAACTGAATAAAATAAATATCGTATGTCGTTAATATTAATAAATTAAATATTATCTGATAATGAAAAAATTTGTACTTCAAACGCTTATAATAAATTTATTTGACTTTCCGGAAAACTTTTTTTTTTGTTTTAAGTAGTGAAACATATTAGGAATCTTGTATTACAATTTAAATCTTATATTATAATATGAAAAGACAATTTTTTTGTGGTTTTATAATTAAAAATAGTTTGATAATTTTCGTGGTTCTAATGAATTTGTAGAAATTCTAACTTCAGACTATAGTAAAAAGTTATTGTGGAACTATACGCTCAACTTTTTTTTTAATATTCACTAACAACAACTTATGAGGAAAATTTATTGTATTAATTTTTCTAGTTTTTGGATAGAAACAAAAAAAATTATAGTCAATGATTGAAAAAAAACACACACATAAAGTTAATGTAAATACTAAACTAAACAAAAATGTATTTTATACCGGTAACAAATTATAATTTGGTACACAGTTATATTGGCATTTATTCTGAAATGCCTAAGTTAAAAACAATGTTAAAATGTGTGATTTTTTAAACATAATGCACTATAAGTACTTATTTTGAGTTCTGAATTACAGTTTTATTATTTTATAGTTTTTTTTTAATACATTTAAGTTTATTACTTTTCATTACTTTATTTTTTGATGTGTGAAATGATATGCATAACAAATAATAAAGGGATACTTACATATTTTATAGTAACACAATAACAATACCTAATGTAAATATACTCGTGTAGTTCAAAACTCGATTTATTATTAAACAGTATTTCAGAATAATAATATTCTATATTATAATTTATTTTAAAACAAGAGATAACTTATAAGTTAAAATTAAAAGTTATTGGTTACTATACATAATATTGTTGTATCTACATGACTACATTTAACAGTTTTAATACTATCGAATACTTAAATAATTTACTTTAAAGACTCGTATCATGCCTCACTCGTGCGTGTTGGGTACAACAGTTACTGTACAAGGTAATATTAATAAAATAAAATATTATACTTTTTTTAATATTTTATAAAGACGTAGGTATGTAATAAATATATAATTTACGATATAATATGGACATTATGTCTAACTATGTATAAACGCGAATTCAACAAACTATATCCTCGGTAATATAGTAAGGTTAGCTCACACATGAATTTAGTTTTCGGCTCACGAAAAAATAATATAATATCTTTTATTCAAAGAGTTGCCATTGGTCACATATTCTATTAGGTACTGTTATTATATTAGTATATAAATATTACATATAGGTGTTATACAATTTTTTACAAATATATTTAAACAAATCTTTGGCATGGGCGACGCCGCGAGCGGGACAGCTATACATAAAGTTGTATAGTATAAACCAAGGTGGATTGATTTATCAATTATTATTATTATTATTATTATTATTTATAAATTTATCAATCCACCTTATGGTATAAACGTTTACCGTTCTGAGAAAAAGGAATATTTTGCTCGGTCATCAAATTTCGGGGCGTGGCACAGCAGTACCCGCGTAAGCGGCATAGCGCTCCGCCCGAAACGGAAACTGCATTTAGTTGCATAATATCCGACGCGGGGCTTACCCGCGACGAATAGGCTGGACACGAATAAAAATGCATCTCGGTCAGCCGCCGTTCGAGTGGGCGTGTGGTCGTGAAGGAAGCCGCCGCCGCCGCGCCGTCGTCGTATAAACTATATAAAGTCTTACAAACGTTTTTCACTGTTTTTGTATCGTCGACATTTTTTTTACGTTTTATGCGCCAGCAGAATTGGGTCGTAGAGCAAACGGATATCAAACATTATATTGAAACCATTCTGATTTCTGGCTGTAGTCAAAGTATAGCACTACGATCGGATCGACGTAATTAATTTTCACGAGCTATTCGACAATCCCATCGCAAAGTATCAGAGCCGTCCGCGGCGCCGGATAGGCGAGGCATCGGCCCACCAACAACGACGATTAGGATTTCTAACTCATTTGACTACGGTCGGGGGCCCCGAAATTTGGTTTTGCCTGAAGAAAAATGGTGACATCTGGACATCAGTAGTTATACTGCTTACACGTTTTACTAGGTATATTATTGAGTTATAAGTATAAAACGTTAGGATTATTTTTATTAGCGGGCCGTGGGCGGGTGTATATTGCCTCAAAACAAAACTGCCATAGGTGATTCAAAATACATCGGCGCCCCCGAATTTACAGCTACTGTACGGTTTAATAATTTGATTAAATTATATTTTCTACTTGTGTTTGTTATAATTTCTCATTGTCGTATAAAACAAATGGCCTGCTAACACTCGTGACCGGCCCATATTTTGAGCGATTATTGTCGACTGTCTGGCAGGTGACAATACTAGTGTGAGCACTTTTTAAAATTTACCATTCAAAACGGTACAAAATATTATAGAAGTAGGCACTTGTTTGCGCGATTATACACTATACCTAATCGTTTCTATATTATTTTATTATTGCCAACAATTATTTATTCGGCTGTGTGGGTATATCAGTCATATACATAGAACAGAGAAAATATTTGTACGTGCCATTATAGTATTTTGTTTGTTAAAAGATAACCCATACGACTATATGGCATACACAACACGATTATACGTGGGAAATATTCTAAAATTGATTTTTTCACTTTTATATCGACCTTGAGAAAAAATGTCTCATAACACAATATTATAGATGTTTATAGTCCATGCACAGTAGTATAATATTATATTTTTGAGGTCGTTTTGTTTGCGCATAAATCATTACGTGGGTACCTATACCTATATTGTTGTATACAAGCGCGCACGCTTTTTACTAAATAAATCTAAGTAGTGTGCGTTTTGTCAAAATCGCTAAAATTATTTTGTAGGTGTTTACTTTTAACATTTTTAATATCCATACCAAAGATTTGAAAATGTAATACAGAGTTCCTCGTAAGTTGTTATTATTGGAAATAGAAAAAAATGTCTAGCTTAGTATTCTACAAATGGCTGTGGTCTAACGTGATATCTATACCGTACGCGCTATCTGAGTATTAATATAAGTGGGCGATTGTTAACTCGGCCGAGGAAAAATAATAATGTTCCCAGATCTCCTCATATCTAATTCTTATATCTTATAATAATTTTGAGAATCATTTAGCATTACCCAGAGCCCAGAGGACACCACGAGGAGGCGATTCTCGTTATTATGTTCCTGAAAAATTATTTTGTTTTATTTTCATTTTCATATTTATTAAAAAGTATAAAATTTGTTATAAAATAATTAAGTGTAAAAATGTAACTCAAAATTATTTTTTGACGTACCTATCTATTTAGGCGTGCATTCAATTACTAAAATATTATGTCTTTACTTTATACTTTTAAACGTGATTTTCAACAATTATTTTTGTTTTGTTTTTGAAATTTTGAAATTGAAATGGTTCATGGTAGACTATTTTAATATAGGGTTCGGTTTGTATTTTTTTCAATTTGGTTATGATAGAATATATATTTGTTGTCAGTAAATGTTTATCGATGAAAAATTTAGGGCAGAGTTTACAATCAACCTTTTTATTGGCCTACAACTTCTGGGCTGAATTTACAACAAAAAGATAATCATGGGGCCCATACAGGTATAATGTACAAATAATTTACCAATTTACTGTAAGTACACAAAATTACAACTTTATCGAGGTTCCTATAACCTATTTTCTATAGGTATTATAGAAAATATTATAAAAGTCATCTAGAGTCGCACTTTAATATAGGAATTTCAATTTAGTTTATGTCGTGATCGTTACATTGACATCGGATGAAATTTTATTTTTGTGAATTATTCCTGTTTTTGTGTGAAGATTTTATTATTTTTATATAGATAAAACTATTAGCGTTTATACAGACATTATATGATATGCGTCGCAACGATATAATGTGTGCGTTTTCGAAAAGAAAAAAAATTGTAGAGTGATTAGTGACAATATTTTAACGACTATTGTATACAAAATAAAACATTTTACAATGTTACAAAACAATTACAAATAAAATGTAATGTAAGATTTGGCGAAGAACTTAAAAAACTATGGGATTCAGTAAAAAAAATATATTCAAATGGAGATTAGGTACAATAATTATGGTAAATCACATATTTTAGTCACGATGCATCAATAGTAACTGCAAGTAGATAGCAAGTAAGACCATAATTATTGCTTCACAAATAGTTATAATGGGCATCTCAAGTTAAAATGCGTTGACGAAATTGGATACTCACTCTTAAAATTACCATTTTTCATCAAACCATTCCAACTCAAAAATGAAAACTTGACATTTTCAACAAAAACTGTTATAGTAGAATTCTCTACCTATATATATGGTAAAATTTAATTTTTTAAATATTTTGACTGTTTTTGAGCTATTTATATAGACATATGCAATTTTCTATACATTTCGATAAGAAATTGTTCTTTTTATCGAAACATTTGGAAATGTAGTACAAGGTTCCCCATAAGTTTTTATTAAAGCTATTCTAAAATATAAAATATATTTATGCACGATATTTTTTCAGACAAAATTTGTCTAAGTTACGAACATTTGCAAATTATTTTAAAATTAAATATTTATAAAATGATAAAGTTTTATAGCTAATATACTATATAGGCTTGAAAATGTGTTACATAGTTCAAACTAAAACCAAAACCTCTTAAAAATATTAAAACACAAGGAATTTTTTCATTACAATTAAAACATTTTAAGTTAAAATTTGAACAAAATTATAGATATTTAAACTAATAAGAATAAAATGTTTCTATTATTTTGTTGTAATTCAAAAATACTTTTCTTGGGGACTTTCAAATGCAATATTTTCTCAAAAATTAATTCAACCTTCAGTATTATAAATTGTATATTTTGTAAAATAAATTGTACTTTATAATATAGCAGTATAAATACGATATCATAATAAATATAATATATAATTTAGTAATATTGACAGACGGTCTTTGCTCAGAATCGTTTTTCGTGTGAAATGACATTATATTACCTATTATTGTTATCAAATTTCAAACAAACATTGCAGTGACTTACTTAATTACAAGATACGGTATACCTACACCACCTTTTAGATTCTGAGCGGAGCTAGGAATGTATTGATTTTACAATGATGTGTGTTTTTTTTATAGCTAATGATTGAAAATTTAAAACAAGGTATTTCGTAAGTAATTAATAGTGTAATTAAAAAATCAAAAAAATATATATTTACATAGATGATATTTATAGAAATTTTAAGTTCAAATTCGGACGACATCAGATATTTATTTGAAGAATAACGATGTTAGTTATTTCGTTGTAATTTAAAAATATTTTTCCTTGGGTACTTGAAACTTTCAAAGTACGTTATTAAATTTTATATGTATTATACACTCGATGATATTTTCAAATGCAATGTTTTCTGCAAAAATTAATTCAACCTATATACTGTATGAGTAAAATGACTTATTTAAATAGCAATAATATCATAAAATACATTTAGTTATGTAGGCCGACGCTCAGAATAGTTTTTCGTATACAATGATTTTATATCATTGAATTCAAATTTAACAAATCCATCACAGTGACCACACGAGACACACACACACTGTACAGCAGACCGTTACCCACTTGTCGACCTTTTTTTAAATGTTTTGTCCAATTTCAGTTCAATGTTTTAGACTTTAGTCGATAACATATTTACTTGCACTACACTTTATATTTAATTAACTACTATTTTCTAACGACTAAGATTTGTTTTTTTTTTTAGAGTAATGTGTAAAGTAAGCCCAACTTACCAAACGGCAAACACTGCAGCAAGTGACTGCCCGAAGTCTCGATAATACCGTTGCCGCGTCCTTCTGCCACTGAGATCGTCGTTGCAAATGTCGGGCTTTTGTGAATCACAATCCGGACGACCATCGATCTCGTTACAACAATACTATAATATAAAATTATAATCAATCGACGATATCAGTTCATTTTTAGCCGCCACGTAGCGAGAAGAAAAAATTATACGTTTCTACTCTTATAATATAATACCTATTATGTCGATTTATTAATGACCACGATGGCGACGATATTTTTATTATTGGCACTTGGTGTTCCGTAAAACGAACTGTGGACGTCATAGGTACAGCTTTAGTGCATTACCTATAGCGTCCACAGTTCGTATCCGCACTACGACCGGATCAACCGCGGTATATAAATGACTCTCGTCATGCATTCCCCACCAGCCTCCCGACCATTATCGGGTAAGCGATGCTAATAAAATCATAATTTAAATCAAAATAGCTCAAACCTTGTACAATTTTTTTATTTGGTCGACATTAAATAACATTTTTGATTACTATAAATTTGTTTTATGAAATATGATAGAATAATAATATGTGACTATCATTTCCGCGTTTTTATTCGTATACTCATATAGATAACAAGTCATAACATCACGCACAAAACTAAGTGTATTTACACTCGAACGAAATATTTTTAATATACGATTATCTAAATTATTACTCGACAAATTATTTTACTGTTATCACCAATCCGTGGTTTCAAATAGAAATTGTAATACTTTTACTTTGTACACAACAGCTGCACTAATGTTAAACATTTTTAAACACATTAAAAATATATTTCATAGTCCACGCAGGTACTGTTTTATTTTAAACTCATATATGTATATATATCAATTGATTTCATTATGTTATATACTTCAGGAGTCACAAAATTTTACGTAGTTTTATGTATTCAAAGGTATATGCGGTATACTACAAGGAAATTATTTATTGCATTCATTATGCGGCCTGCTCGTGTGACTTAAGGCAATATTTAAGCAATATACAATTTTGTCTCCGCCGCCTATGGAGTGTGTATTTTTTGTCAACTATGATTATTGATTAGTGTGAGTGTGGTTGTTTTTTAAAGGTAAGATCTTTTACAGGGAGTATAATGGAATTTGATTTTTGATTACAACTATGCAAAAATAATTAAAAAAACAAAAGCTTGTGAAAATTGCTCATGTTAAAAACACGAAGAATGAATATTATTATTAAAAACAAAATTATTGAAATCGGATCACTCTACGGAGTGTGAGAGTTTTTCTTGTATGTATGTATGTTTTTGAGCAAAAAAACAGGTCTCGCGCAGGTTCCTTAACTAGTTGAAAACATGAGGTTAAAAATTGAAAATAAACTTAACCAGTTTGAGTGACCAATGTAACAATCTCAGCTTCTTTTTTTACTTAAGATATGACGACGCTTTTTAATAGGTTTGATATAGGAAAATGTCAGTAAAATTACGAGAAAAGTTAAGATTTTAAATCTTAAATATAATTACATTTTAAATGAGTACTTACTTTTTCAAATAATATCACAGGTCAAATAAATAAATAAATAAATAGTTTTATTTAATATGTGGTAATACATACAACTATATTATAAGTGGTCGTATGTCAGTATGCCTCATTGTTGGTTTTTGCACGAAAAAATCACTCAAACTACAATCAAAGTTAAGAAACAAAATTAATAATAAATCAAAGTTCTCCTCTTTTTATGGTAAAAATGTGTTTTTTTTATAAATTTATATACATGTACAAATTAAAACATGAACAAATTTGCTTATCAATTTATAGGTTTGAATTTATTGATTTATTAAAAATATAACCTGTTCTATTTCTTTAGCTTAATTGTTTATAACACAACTAAAATGAAATAAAATATTCAAAATTAATTTATGTCCAATAAAAATTACTTTAACAATAATCAATAATATTATATCTATATTCTTTTGATCATATTGTATTAGATAAACTATATTTTACACAAAGTGACATTAATTGCAGTTAAACAATTCCATATTTTGGTACCTACGTGCCAAATAAGTTTTGTCCTTCGGCATGTATATATATTACATATCTTTATTTTATAAATAATAATGCACTTAAATTTGTTTTATCAAATAATTGAAAAAAAAATTGAACAACAACTAATATCAAATATCCTAAAGTTTTTGTTGTACATAAAACCTATTAACTAATGGATTTATTGAAAAAAATATAGTCTCCTAAAATATGTATTATATTACAAAGATGACCTTCATATTATAACGAATTAAACATATTTTAAATGACAACAACTTTTTTTTTAGATAACAATATTATATATAAGTGTAAATGCTTTAGCCATTCCATATAGGTATTAATAGAAATAATTTCTTGTTATATTCAGGTCTAATTTTTAACATAGTACCTATATAGTTGTGTACCTATGTTAGGGAAAAGTGATTTTGTTTTTTATAAACAGTAAAGTGTGGCAAAGCTTTCTTTTAATGGATAAAAAGTTATTTTGTAAGTTATACAAATTAAATTATCAAATATCTACTATAGATATGAATTTATACTGGAGGCTTATGAAATTTCTGGTGACATTGTGCACTTACAGGCCGTGGGCGACTCATAGTTAGTTACACGGACAAATGCGAGTTTCCACTTCCCACACGAGATGGGTAGAAGGTAAAAATCACTCATGGATACGTAGGTTTTCACGCAAAAAAAAATAACGAATACAAATTGCCTTCCCGCTTTATTCGGACTTAGGGCTAACTTCTTAAACGCGTAGTTGATTTGGATTACTTTTTTTTGTGCAACACAAAAACAAGCAAATTTTAAGTCTTAACGCTGGACAGTAATTTATTTTCATTCGTCCTGGTGAGTATACGGGTGTATTTTTTTTGTGTTGGAACTTTCATAATATACGTAACCGCTTACTTGCGCTATGTTTTGTGAGAGAACAATTCAGAACATATAATAAGTTGTAACTAGTATATTATTATTATTATTATTATTATTATTATTTCGGCGACAAAATAAACGTGTGAGTACAAACCGATTTACTGAATTATTATTATTATTACTATTGTCACCAACACCCGGTCAACTGTGGCCTTTATCCTCAACTTGGACATTGGGTCTGTTGGATTAATCTGTGTCAAACGGGTCCGCGTAAGTCCGCCAGCAACAGTGTTGTGTGTGAGGCCGCCCAGGTCAAACACCTGCTTAGTATTGCGTCCAGCCACCGCCTCAAGACCTCACTAGAATTAAGATAATCTTAAGTCCTGTCCCTGTTTTTTGTGAGCTCTGTGATCATTGCACCAGACCGGATCGATCACAGAGACCCCCTCCCCATAATTAAGTTGTATCATCCTACTTCCCGTGATAGGTAATTTCCCGTCCTAGCATCGTCGTCGTCGTGCTTCCTTGGTTGCCTACCCACTCATAGTAAGGAGTTGTCATATTTGGTTGCCTCTTTTATAAATTGTTCTCGGGCATCACCGAGTGGTCTTTCGAATTTCGATGCGCCCAGCTCCCGTTTGGGCGCGCACATATAGAGTATAGACGTATAGTATGTACAATACTATAATATGTCTCTATAGGTTCGTAGATTTCGTAGGTTTTATGTAGATTAAATTAATACGCATTTTTATATTACATGAGATGTAACCTTATAATAGTCAAACATTAATGTTATTATTCTGTTTAAACGAATTTAAAATTATGAACATTAAACATTAAAATTGTATATAAATCTCATATTTCATGTTACAGTATTCACGTGTAATAGAGGTTATGACTTATGAGGTTATTGAGATATATGTATAGTACTATAGTGTATACTGTATTATACTATAGAGCAGGGGTCTCTAAACTTTTATTCAAGGGCCACAAAAAATATCAAATGCTCTTAGCGCGCCAAAAGTTTATTAACACATATAATTTTTAATTTAATTATATTTAATTTATAATGCCATTATCGACGTTTTATAAATACATATTCGTCAATGGTTCGTGAAAGGCCAACTTCTGTCATCGCGTTCAGCTCATAAATTATGATACGTGCCCTTACTATACAAAGGCTAGTCCAAAAATTGAAAATTGAAAATGCATAACAAAAACATAACAGTGAAAAAAGGCCAAGTTCCAAACTCCCTCCCAAAAAAGTCGGCCTATCAAAGTAGTGAAATCTACATCTCAAATTATTCGTTACCAAACTAATGCCTAATTATATTTAAATATAATTTCTATACATTGTTACATTTTAAGTCATAAATTATTTTCTATCTTTTAAATTTATTAATAAAAATGTTATTATACATTTTTCATTTTTTGTTTTGTGGTTAAGAATTCATAAAGATTGTTCTAATTATATTTAAGGTTTGAAAATTCAACACTAGATTCTAAATAAGTTTTTCTTACGACAATCGTAAAAAAAATTTGATAGGAAAACCCTTAAACTTAAAATTCTTACAAAATCCGTCAAAATCAAGAAAATATACAAACTAATTTGTATTGAAAAATGTATAACATTTTGAGAATTTATACCTAAGGTTTAAAAATTTAATACAAGGTTCCTCATAAGCTATATTATGTAAGTGGTAGTTAAAAAAAAGTGAAGAGTATGTCTAATAGTTTTGTAGAAGCATCGGGAGGCCGTAATTCTCCGGAAAATAATTGGCTAGAACGATAAAAATTCGGAAAGTAAAATGTGCGGACTGTAGTATTTCGGAAAGTAAAATCCCGGACCGTAAAATCCTGGACTGTAATATCTCGGACCGTAATTTTGCGGAAAGTAAAATGACGGAATTTAAAATACCATAAACCAATGTCTCTCAACATAGGTAAAAATAATTCTGTAACGTGGTCGGGGATTGACCAGTTAAATATAAGATATCTAGGGAGAGTCATAAGACCCTATAGATATGTAAACCGTAGCCAGGGGTAGATAGATAGATATAAGAATCTTAAATGTATATAAATAACTAGGATTCAGTTTCAGTTATCATAAAGCTTTATTATATACTACACACTTATAAATAATTATACTTAAAATTATGTTAATTACGTTCCTTACTTTCTTTATACAATTTGACTATGTCGTTGTCATACGGAGTCCAGTGTTTGTTGTGTGTTTCGGTATAAGGTGCACAGTGAACTGATTACTATTACATAGTGTGTCTTGGCCATAGGCCTTACAATTATGTGTGTGCTGTATTGGTCAGCAGTTAATCATACCTACCGTAGAGTTTATATATAATGTAATTTATACATTGGTGTCATGTAACATATTTATAATGTTACATTATCCCCTTTCTTAAAAAAAAAAAAAAAATTACAAAAGAAATGTTGAACTGGTGGACGGTTGATTGAAGTTTTTTGTGATTGTTCCATGCTTCTTCATGAATTAGTTAGTTGAGATGTTTGAGAAGTTACATTTTTCCATTACATTTTAAAACAATACATTTTATTTTTCACACCCTATATTATATTATACGTTATTACATTTAAATGGTTTTGTAATCTCTACTAACTGTATTTTTAACTAACTTTCCCCATATGTTGTCAATTATCACCATTAACTTTTTATTATAATATTTCTTTATTGACTAAGAGCAGACTATTTGTATTTGCGTATTATAAGTATTTGCTTGCAAGTATTTCTACCCTGCCAGAGGCAATTTTTTCTTTTTATTTATCCAAATAGTATTTGTCTTATATTTTATTATGTTTTATTTTTTGTATTTATAAATTTAATAATATTTTTATTTAATAGTAATAATTGACAACATGAATATATCTGATGATATAAATATATAATACCCGAAATATTTTAATATATAAATTACCATTTATCCCATAATTATACCCATAATATTTTTATACGATAATCTTAATCCATAATCATAAACAAATCAAACAATAAACATTCATCCCATAATTATAATCATAATATTTTTATACAATAACTTTGATCCATAAACATAAACAAATCAAACAATAAACATTTATCCCATAATTATAATCATAATATTTTTATACAATAACTTTGAATACTGTTGACTATGTTGGGTTGGTTAGCCCAGATATTTGACATCTGCTGTATCTGAAACTTGACTTTTCGGTTAATATTTAAAATTATCCTTACACAATATAGTTGATTATTACCCAGTACCCGTTAGAACTGTTTATTTTTTTATGATTTGTTTGTCTACTAATTATTATTAAGTAATATATTTAGGTTTACTTAACTTCATTTCAATTATTATGCAATTTTCATTTTATTACTTATTATTTTTATTATTTCAGTTTTTGTGACATGGAGTAATAACTTAAATTGTATTAATTTAATTAGTGGAGGTAAGTTATGTTTGGATAACTTCTTCAACTGTTATATTATTATCATTTTGTGTTTTATTCTTATCCACGTGGTATATTACATTGAGTTTATTCTTGGTTTTGTTATTAGTTTTTTTATCCCTATTTCTTACGTATCTAATTATTTTATATATTATTACCACTATTGTTATTAATGTTAAGGCTGCAATTCCGATAGAGTGAATATTTGTTGTTTTTACTTTAGCATTGTTTTTTAAAAGATTTTCCATTTCTAGATTTAAAACCGTTAGTGATTTAGCATGAACTTTTAAGTCATTGAATTTTCTGGGTATTTCAATAGTATCTACATTATGATAAGGTACATTCTGTTCCATGATTAAATTATTTAAGTTTTCGGTAAAGTTAGGTAGGTGAAAAGGAGGTACGTAGTCTTTTGAAAAATGACTTTGGTTTTTATATTTTGAAACAATGAGGGTGTTTTTTGTAAATGCTTTGCAATTTGTTTTTAGAGATAATAGGCCTGTTTGATTAATAATTGTGTTTTCCGATTCTTCTCCACAACTAATTACTACTTCTATCGGAGTAGGAGTAGCATATAACCATTGATTATTATTTTTTAAGTGGTGCCAAATATCGTGAATCATGGAAATAGTCTTAACCTCACAATTGGATGGTATAGTGATACCCCTTTTAAACATTTCGAATTCACAATTTGGCTTAATTGCGCTAGATAACGGGGTACTTACACTGCAAATCGTATTCATTTTAATAGATTTACACTTGTCCACCTGATTTTGAGAGAAAAATGTATAATACTGTTTATTATTTTCTACGACTAAATATTCTTCAGGGGATTGTATAAAAATAAAACTATTCTTATTGACGTGTACCGGTAAACTGATGATACGATATAAATTAAAATTTAGGTTTTCTATTAATGGTACATTTATTGAATAGATAATTAAGTGATTTTGATAGCATATATTTAACTCTATAATTTTCATAAAATCGAAGTAATTTTTAATGTTTATTTCAATTGGCATGTTTAAGTTTGAAGGTAAATTTGCTTTTACATCCCTAAATTGGTCTAATAACTCAGTTGGTTTTATTATCTGTGGATTTATTTGTCCTCTGTGGGCTGTTATTACTGTGTTTAATAAAATTGAAGTTTCTTTTGTGATAACAAAAAGTAAAAACAGTGATGCCAGAACAAGGATAACGACATTATAATTTTCTGTGGATTTGTAAACAGTAAGTTAGTTAATAGTTCTAAGTTCAAATAAAACTAATTTTATACAAATTATAGACATAATGAGAAGATACATGATACATCACAAACATGAGACAGACTTAAAGCTAAACGGTTTAGCTTTAAGTAGTAAACTGCAGTAAACCTAAACTGGCGAAAAATATGCATTATTGCTAAAACGAGATTTCATTTCAATGTAATTATTACATGGCTATGATGTGAATGACGACGGGACGACGTCAACCTAAGTCTTGCATTAACCGAATCGTATAAAATGCATATTAATACTGAGTATGGAACAATAGATTTTTTGAAACCAACATTTGTGAAAAATGTATATTTTATACAAAATAGTATTTCATGATAGTGCCCTAAGCAAAAATAAAAAACTATTTCAGCAAGTCACATTCAGATTAAAACTATTAATTAAACGTCTTAAACAGTTATTAGTTATAATAAAAGTTAAAAGTTATAGTTATTATATAATTATAATAATTTTAACAGTTATTTTTTTTTTTTATTATTATCTTGAAATAATAACCTATTACATAAATACATTATGTTATTGCCACAGCAATTGGTAAAATTCCCAATGAGAAATTAGCTTCTAAAAATGGGTCTACCTATGTTGCCATATGGCAACGCACGGCGCTAATGGGTTTTAGTTCTTACTTCTTATTGATTATTATGTTATTGCTTGTTTGTATTGTCATATCTAGAAAACCAAAATTAATTAAATTAATTTCTTTTATACAGTTATAACAACTGTAATGTAAATATGATGGAATATTTAATTACTGTACGTCAGTACAAGACTGAAGACATGAAATTATCAATTATAATATCTATACAAATCCATACCAAAAAAAAAAACCGGGAAACTCGCTCTGCTGTATGGTAGGTGTCGAGTGGACTTTGTCATTAAGTAGCTGGTCACTGTGATAGATGTTAAATTTTAATTCAATGATACATTTTTGTACACGATGAAAAACGATTCTGAACGGAGATGGTCTGTCGACTATTAGGCTTAGAATTTTTTATTTTATTACATTTATATTAATTAATTTTTTATTATTATTACGATATTTCGATGGGTCTTTTAAACGACGGTCATTTATAGATACTATGAAATTACTCTTAACTTTTTTTTTAACTAAACTAATTACATAAACTTATGATGAACATTGTATTAAATTTTCAAACCTTAGGAATAAATTCTCAAAATTGTATACATTTTGAACTACAAAATAGTTTGTATATTCTCTTGATACTGACAAATTTTATAAAAGTTTGAACTTTAAACATTTATAAAAAACAAAAATAGTTGAAATATTTTATGAAATAAAAGAACTTATTAAAAAAACTTATAAATATAAGTTAAGTTGGTTATACAACTAACACAAGTGTTGAGTAGTGAATGTTGGAAATCGTTTGCAAATCATTAGGGTGTGAAAACTTCAAAGATATTTATTGTACTGCAGAATTCTGTTTCTTCATGAATGATGCATTTGACATCCTCAATTTCAGAACCAGATATTCCAAAAACCTTTATTGTTTGGCAATTGATGAAAAACAATTTGAAAAAAATAAAATTTTTTTTCAAGAAGTTTAATAAATATGTATTAGGTTTAAGGTTGCCTGACGGTAAAAAAGTTGTAGAATCTGGTCGAAAAACTGGCTTTATTGGACTCAAAAGTATTATATAATTTATTAGAAATTATATTAGATTTATACCTATCTACATAAAAAATATTAACTTTCTTACTTATTTTTTAAATGTCTCAAGACCATTAAGAGACATTTTGTAGCTTAGTTTTATAAAGAACTATACAGGGTGACAGGGTGTAATAGGTCTATTTGACTAATGCAATAACTTTTACAGCAGTAACAGTGATAAGCAAGAAATAATTTTGAATTTTAACACACTTTGAAAATTGTTTAAAAATTAACGACTTAACCAAATTAAAAGTTTTAAACGCCAAAATGGTTTTTAAATACTTATTTATGAAATAGCTATCTTGGATTATTAGAAAAATATTAAATAAAAATTTTTAATTATTTATTTTTGTTGTAATAAAAAAAAAAAAATAAAATATAAGATATACAAATTATAGCGCAGAGCTCTACAAATCATTACAAAAAAAAAAACTTAAAAATATTGAATAGAAAAAAAGTTATTGCATTAGTCAAATAGACCTGTTACACCCTGTATAGATCATAATTACATACAATCTTTGAATAGGCTGACACCATATTTAGACAAGGTAACTTGTTACATAGCTGGATTTGTAGTAAAATTTTTTTAAAAAAATCACTTGTAATAATATATGTCACTCATTTTTGGTTGACTGTTCAAATCATAATTTTCAACTTATAAAGTTATAACACAAAAAGATAGGAATAATGCTTTTATAAAACCTAGTCAAGATATAGTAGAAATATGCCAAGAAATGGAAAGAACATTTAGATCATATTATAATGTTTTTTTACCCAATATCAAACCAAAAATGTTTAACGAAATGAAACAAACAATTTATCAAAAACCTAATATTTTCAAAGAATTGAATTCACACTATGAAAATCAACAACTATTCAACACACATAGAGATCAAATAATAAGTCTGAAGTCTATATTCTAAGATATTTAAATATTTGTTTCCACCATGCTATAGCATCAAAAGAAAAAAAATAGTAATTCTGTGAGAAAAAAGATGACTAAAATTATTTTATTTAGGAATGAGTAATAATATATTTGAAACATTAATCCTAAAAAATCATACTTTCATAGTCACTTTGTTTATAATACATACAAATTTATGTTAAGCTTACCAATATTTCATAAGTGCTAATGTACCTAGATTGTAAATAAACACAACTTTATATCTTATTCAATTGAGTTATTTAATTATAATTACAGTATATTATAAATTATGATAAGTGCTGGGATTTTAATGAACTGTATGCATTGTTTTTCAAAACTAATTACTCTATTTATAAAATATATGTATCAAGTATTTTTTTTATTACTAAAGCCAGATTTTCTGGTTTTTTTAGGGTATTACATTCCCATTTCCCAGCCTTAATTACAATACAATAAAAAGACTATGGTAAATACTAAATGGTTGGAATGGAATATTGTAAAACAATATTATGTGGAATAAAAAAAAATGTGTGTGAACAATTATTTATGTTACCTGCGATGGTAACACTGTAACGCAATTTTCTATCACCCAACTCCGCCCGCCAAGGATGTTCCGTCTATTAGTATATTGTATAATACTATAATGTCTATGCCGTAAACATAACTGTACAGTTTTAAGATTTTTTTTTTCAATAAACACAATGGAATAAATAATAATGGATCATTTATGAAGGTAAGTAGTAAAAATATAAAATAGTTTTTAGGTTCAAAACTTTTACATTTTAATAATAAAATTAAAAATAAAGCAAAACACATGCTTACATTAAAACAATATATAAAATTATAATAGCTCAACAAAGAAGTTGAAGCATTACCATTTATAATTTAAAAAATGATAAATGTTTTGAAAACAATGTATTTACAAAATTATGTAACAATAACATAAACATAATATAATAATAAAAATAGTTAAATCTAACAATTAACCAAGTACCTATGTCCTATAGTAAAATAAATCTTTCCCTGTATAAAACTAATGCCGACAATTTTTATTAAAACATTAACATTATTTTTTTTAAATTTTAAAATTAAAAATGAGAATAAACATAAAATAAAAAACAATATGAAATAAAGTATATTATACATAATAATTATTTCTAGATTATGTAATAGGCAGTCTTTGCAGTTACATAAAACAAATAAATATACATATATATATATATATATAAATAATTAAGCACAACAATTGTATACCATTAAAATAACTTTTAATTAAATATTAATATAATTTAAAAATTATGAATTAGGTAATTACAAATATACACTTAAAATATATTATGTTAAAAATATTCTTTGAAAATTATTAACATTTCCTCGACACACTGGGCATGTTATAGGATATTGATTTTCCAAAACTGAAACGCATGTTTCACACACCCAGGCATGACCACAGGGCAACACTATAAACTGAATAACATTTTCCCCAGGAGTAGTAGTTAAACAAACCATACAATTACTTGGACTATGTACTACTTCTGAGGCATTTTGTTGTACTTCTGGTTCAATTTCATTTTCATTAATGAAGTCGTCTTCAAGAACATCGTCATTTGATTCATGGTCATGTTCAATACCAAGTGTCCAATGTCATTGCCGTCTTTCATATCCAGCACAGGAATGTGAACATTTCACTAGAAATTGCCACACGCTTAAAAGACCTGCTTCGTGATGTTCAACAGCCCTTTTTATCAACCTTGAATTCAAAAGGTACTTAGTCTTAAGGTTCCTTGTTGGTTGCAGACCATTGGAAATATGAGTTACCATAGTGTGATATTTTTAGCTTAACTCACATATTTGACCTAATGATTAAAACAAAATGATTTATTATTTTTTTATTATCAAATATTATGCTGTTTAGCAAACAGTTAAAGATTGTAGTTTAATTTAATTTAATATTGATATACACTTTTCTTTGAATTTAAAATTATGTCGAATTCAATATTATAAATGGTATAGGTAGATAAGGTTCCCACTTAGAGTATAAATAATAATGTATTTAATATTAATTATGGTTAAGACTTAAATTTAATATACATGGTCTTTAAACTGTTTTTTTATTTTTTTTATTCTTATGCCAAACTTGTAGAACTATAAAAAAATATTGGATTAATCCATAATCGCCTAGGACCTTTGTAAGGTAAATGTAAATTTTAAATGTAATATTTACTTTACCTATATTACATGTGTATAATTAACTACCTATAAATTATAATTTATATCTTATATAATATGTAAAGTGACAGTGACTAGATACATTTGTACCATTTTAACATGTAATCAGAAATTGTATAGCTAAAAGCTGTGATTTATTTAACATTTATTTTTTGGAAAGTGGCAAAATATTTTTAATTCTACTATACAAATGGAAAATGGGATATGACTCACCAAAAATATGAGGTACCTGCAGTTACATAGTTAATAGTCAATTAGATGTTCAATAGGTGCTGCAATATCTTTGCAAATTATATTATATATACTGCAATATATAATGTTTACTTGACACTACGGCATTATAATATAAACTATATTTATAATTGTATACAAATATTGGTAATATAAGATAGTTAGGTATGCATTTAAGAACTCAGGGTTTTGCATAAAAACACTACTAACACATTTAAAAGCACATTCTAATTTTAGATGTTAACTTGAAAGTTGAAATATATGCCAGGTTAGTTAAGGGAATTTAGACAGATATGGCTTTAATCTGGTGGAATAATAAAAAAGTTTTATTTTACTGTCAACAGTAAAAATATAATAAAATATATATAATAGGTATAATAGGTATATTGGTTGATATAAAAGTCATATAAGTATAATGAAAAGGTGTTCTTTTTAGTTTATACACAAAAAAAATGGAAATTAATTTAATACTTACCAAGAAAAACCCATAAATTGGGATGAGCAATAGAAAATTTGTGCCTCAAAAAATTATGAAAGCTTTCTAAATTATTGTTTGTCCTTCTTGAGACACCATTCACTGATAATACATTCACCCCAACACTTCTTATCCAGTAACTTAAAGTCAAAACATAATATTAAAAATGTGTATTTTTATAATTGAAACATATTATTTATAATGTAGGTATATCAAATTATAATGATTTATTACTTTTGGTAATATTCAAAAAGATCAGGCAATACAATGTTGTGGTGTATAGTGTATGCTTTTTTCAGTAGAAAACCCTGCTCTATCTCTGCACTGGGTAATAATGGTAAGCACATTAGGATCCTCAATGTTTTCAATGCATACTGGTTCGAATTTATGGTTTGCAAATAATTTAAAGCCTTCATTATTTTCCATACCGCCTAAAAATTAAATTTATAATATACAATCATGCTTAATGCACAATTGTTAAATGTACAATATGTCATATTTAACAACTAAATTTGTTTTTCAAATAATAACAAATAACATTATTCACAAAATTGAAAATATTTACTCCTTGATTAATAATTGTGTTTTCCGATTCTTCTCCACAACTAATTACTACTTCTATCGGAGTAGGAGTAGCATATAACCATTGATTATTATTTTTTAAGTGGTGCCAAATATCGTGAATCATGGAAATAGTCTTAACCTCACAATTGGATGGTATAGTGATACCCCTTTTAAACATTTCGAATTCACAATTTGGCTTAATTGCGCTAGATAACGGGGTACTTACACTGCAAATCGTATTCATTTTAATAGATTTACACTTGTCCACCTGATTTTGAGAGAAAAATGTATAATACTGTTTATTATTTTCTACGACTAAATATTCTTCAGGGGATTGTATAAAAATAAAACTATTCTTATTGACGTGTACCGGTAAACTGATGATACGATATAAATTAAAATTTAGGTTTTCTATTAATGGTACATTTATTGAATAGATAATTAAGTGATTTTGATAGCATATATTTAACTCTATAATTTTCATAAAATCGAAGTAATTTTTAATGTTTATTTCAATTGGCATGTTTAAGTTTGAAGGTAAATTTGCTTTTACATCCCTAAATTGGTCTAATAACTCAGTTGGTTTTATTATCTGTGGATTTATTTGTCCTCTGTGGGCTGTTATTACTGTGTTTAATAAAATTGAAGTTTCTTTTGTGATAACAAAAAGTAAAAACAGTGATGCCAGAACAAGGATAACGACATTATAATTTTCTGTGGATTTGTAAACAGTAAGTTAGTTAATAGTTCTAAGTTCAAATAAAACTAATTTTATACAAATTATAGACATAATGAGAAGATACATGATACATCACAAACATGAGACAGACTTAAAGCTAAACGGTTTAGCTTTAAGTAGTAAACTGCAGTAAACCTAAACTGGCGAAAAATATGCATTATTGCTAAAACGAGATTTCATTTCAATGTAATTATTACATGGCTATGATGTGAATGACGACGGGACGACGTCAACCTAAGTCTTGCATTAACCGAATCGTATAAAATGCATATTAATACTGAGTATGGAACAATAGATTTTTTGAAACCAACATTTGTGAAAAATGTATATTTTATAC